>JAPDFK010000030.1:0-235057 GCA_027569635.1 Lasiosphaeriaceae sp. G1095 | reverse complement strand
CCCCCCCCCCCCCCCCCCCCCCCCCCCCCCCCCCCCCCCCCCCCCCCCCCCCCCCCCCCCCCCCCCCCCCCCCCCCCCCCCCCCCCCCCCCCCCCCCCCCCCCCCCCCCCCCCCCCCCCCCCCTACACCCCCCACCCCGCCAACAGGTTTTCAACATGTGGTTGTGGTGACATGTTTGTGCTAGCGCTAAGTGATTTTGCCCCCCCCCCCCCCCCCCAAAAAAAAAAAAAAAACACGGCCACCGGACTGGCTGGCTGGTAATTGCCGGTAGGTATTCACCGGTCCGGCTACGATACCTGCCTACCTCCACCACAAAAACCATCTGGCACCACCCGAGGAGAAGTATACCAATCAGGAGTCAAGACTGACCGCCCGCCGGGGAGGCGTCCTGCACCGTTAGCATTTCAAGGGTCGTCTGTGGAAGGACCCCCGGAAAACATGGCATGATGGGGATGCTGACTCGCCCTATTCGCTCGGGGGGCGAGGTGTCAGCCACTGGCGAATGCCAAGCTTTTACCGCCTCCCCCGCTCTGCAAGTGTCGGGGCTTGCTGGACGAGGGCAGGCTGCGGCACAGTTGGCTAAGCGGGCCAACTCCCTACTTACCTACTCTGTGTAGACGTCGTCCACACTTGGCGGGGTGATATTGGGAACTTCGGAGGATAAAGTCGGAGTGCCGTGTTTGTCTCATTGGTCGGTCGCCAGAATCGGGAGAGACCGTTGATCAAAGCTAGCTCGGCCGATTCCACATCGTGCGTCCGAGAATCGCCGTGATGAGCTACATTCGGGCAGGCAGCGAGTTTATTGGACACGCATTGGACACCACCGTTTGGCGGTGGGCATGTGTTGGATGGATGGGGCCGAGTAGGGCAAAACCCGCCGGCATGACCAAAAAAAAAAAAAAAAAAAGTTATTAATTACGCAGTACCTATATAAAAAAGAAGGTTTGCATGCGGCGCAGCGCAGCCGCAATATGCGCGGTACGGGAATAAGCCCAAGGGAAAAGCTTGCGAAGGAGCGTGCGAGGCCAGGTAGGCAAGCGTGCCGTGAGCCACACAGCGCGAGGAACGGGCCGTCAAATCGGAACCGTGGACAGGCTACAAACGCCCGTCGGGCAGCGGAGAGATAAAGCAGTAAGCAAAAATGCTGATATGGTGTCATTTGCAACACATTGGTGCGGACGGGTTTCACGTGCATAGGTAGGTAGCCACGCATATAAGGCAAGGATCCGCGGGTCCGAGAAAAAACCAGCCAACCCCCGTGTGGCAATATACATCCGAGGTGCGAAGTACGGACGGACTCCTTTGGTTGGACGAAGCCCAGTCTGACTGACGAAAGAGGCTGGTCGTGAAGACGGGGAAAGAGAAGGAACGGGGTAGCATGATGTCCCCCCAGACGGACATAGGCTTTCCCAAGGGGGGTCGCCGCTGGCTTACCAGTCAGTACATGAATCAGATAAAGCACTGCTTACAGTTTCCATGTTACTGGCCAAAACCAGGACTTTGCCGTTACACAGCTCCATGCAGGGAGGGGCGGATCTGCGTAGCTAATCTGCCAGATGGCAAACTTTGGCGATATACTTTATAGATAAGGTAGTAGGTTGTTAGGTAGTTTAGCCATTGCGTTGTTGTTCAACACCACCTTTCGACTGCCGTGGGTACTAATTAGTAGGCTAATTACACCTTGGCGACATTTCGATGCTTCCCCCACCATCCGTTTGTTGCAGCTATTTGTGAGACATGAGTTTCCACGCGACAAAACGGGCAGCGTGTGATCGATGCCACCGACTGAAGATGCGCTGCATATCCGAGCCAGGAGGGAGAAACGCGCCGTGCAATCGCTGCCAAGGGGCCGAGGTGCCTTGCAACTACAGTCTTCCTCGGAAGCCCGGCCGTCCTCCGACCAAGGCCGTGGGCACACTTATCCAGGGAGTAAACGTTGGCCCCGATGCACGACCAGCGGCAGTTAGAGGAGGAGGAGGAGGAGGAGGAGGAGGAGGAGGTGGCGGTGGTGGTGGTGCTACAAAGACAAACACCAAGCGCGGTGAAGACACCTGGATCGAGGATATGGTCGACGACGACGATTCTATATCCAGGACCGACACCACTTTTGCCGACCCACTCATAAGCCAGGAGATGCTATCATGGCCTCCTGCCGGCTTTCTCGACGAATTTCTCAGCCACATGAAGTCTGGCTGGCAGTTGAACGAGGGCAACGACCCACACGGCTTTTGGGGTGCCGATCATGCACGGCTCGACCCTTTTACGACCCTTCTCCAACCAGTGAACCGCCCGCAAACCCCAGTGACCCCGTCGCAGATGCTGGCCCTGAGCAGCGATGGGGTGATTACAAGGACGGACGAATCTCACGGTCCGCTACCAGTGCGGGACCCAACCCCCATGTCAGTCGTGTCGGGGTCAACAACACCAACCGCATGTGACAACACACACCAATACATGCAACAACTTTCCGACTTTAATGTCCGCCTTTCCCGCACCGTTGACCTCGGCTCGGAAATCAGCCCCGTCCAGCTGGAGCAGGTCGCAGCCCATGTATTGGAGAGCTCGGCCATCTTTCTCGAGCTCGTCAACTTCCCCACTGGCAGCGTACGCGAGACAGATTCACTAGGTGGTGGTGGTGGTGGTGCTGGCGGCGGCGCGCGACAGCAGAAACGGCGAAAGTCGAATCAAACCACCATGTCCACTTACTCGAATGAGGACGACGACCTGGACGACGGAAACTCCCGGAGCATCCAGATCCCGGACACAGCCGCCGTGCTCCAGCTTGTCGTCTTTTCCATGCGCCTGACTGAGCTGCACTACGAGCTGTATTCGGCCATTCTCAGCTATCTCCAACAGACCGACTCGGCTTCTCTAACCAGCGTGTCGTACGCTGATAATACAGCTGCAATAACACTGCCATCTCTACCTCCACTTTCCCTGTCCATTGCCGGGGTGTCATTGGTCCCACATCCCAGGTTCCAGCTGCAGCTGCTTCTCCAAACGGGCGCGCACTATCTCGGCAATAGTAAGTACCTTAATCCACGCCGCACTTTCTTGCTCAGGGTAGCATGTCGAATAACAAGTCCTAGTACAAGAAGCCATGGCCAAGCTGGAGGCTCTGCGCCCTGACGGGCCAGCGTCTGTGCACCGGTCGGCGGCGCAGGACTCGGTCAGCATGGCGGTGCTGATGCGGGCGGTCATGATGCAGGACCAGCAGAAGCGGATGAGCGGCATTCGCGAGGTCCTAGCCAAACTGCGCGACGAGTTTGGCATGGCGGTGCATGTTTGATTGATAATATAAATATAGAATTAAGAGCCCTGCGCCTTGGTGGGGTTTGGACAATGGCAATGGAGGGGCGGCAAAGGTGGGCAGCGACTTGGTGAGTTGTTAAATAAAGAAAACTACATATATATAACGTCAACAAAATCCAATTATCAAGCTTGCTTAGTTACCATAAAGAGATGATCTCGGGAAAACAACCACACACATGACTGTACCTCGTCAATGAGTCAAAAGTCAGCAAACAGGTTAGGTTTTAAAACAAAGGTCCTAAGCATTAAGCTAACCAAAACGGAGTACAAAAGCTACACATTAATAAGTAAAATAGGCGTACCAAACAGACTTTAAAAAGAAGTCAACGGAATGCAGGGAGCAGGAGTGTCCTTCTTTCTTTTTAAGTGCCTCCGGCGGCCCCTCCGGGGTGGCCCCTGCGGGGGGCTACTCGCTTCGCTCGAAAAGATATTCTAACCTCTATTACCTATATCTACTAAATGCCGGTGCGTCATTTGCTGTTGCATTATATTTTATTATACTTATGGTGTCGTTAACGGTGTGGCTTTGATTGATAAACTGACTCCGCGGAGTTGCGCTGAATTGTAAATATGGATTCACTCTATGAGTTGGTTTTAATATGAGATAATGAGTATAACAAGTAAAGAGATATTTGAAGCCCGATACTAGCGAGAACCTGCATACACCCCCACAGACTGCGGCGCTTTGCTAAGTATTTAGTTAACCAACTTCTCTGTCGCACCTCCTTTAACAGTTCGATACGGTACTCGGGGTTTACTATAATTAGCTGACAAACTCTCTGGAGACTAACAAATACCCAACGGGCATTCGGCTTAAACCACTCATGATTGCATGAATTATCGGGACTCTGTGGAGGAGAACAATCCACTCCATCTACCTTCGCTGGCAAGCTCACTCGGTGGGCTCCGTTCCAGTGAATAAAGTGAAGAAAGAAAGCAACGTCATGAATTGAATAGACACTGTAAAAGATGGCTAACCAGATAAAAAGGCATACCCTCCTAGACCATCTTTAATATCCAGGCTCCGACAAGTTAAAATGATGACTGAAAATAGAGTTGTAGCGGAGTGGGTTACCGTCTCAACGTGAATATGAAAGTAAACAAACCCCTATAGTGGACCACGGTTATGCCAAGCCAGTCTACCTACTTAACCCTTTGTTACAAACAAGGCCGGACCATTTCCCTCATCTGGATACATGTAACGAAATCTACCTAATCAATCCATCCCACGCACAACATCAAACAAAAACCGATACCCCGGCGCAACCATCTCCTCCCACCCCCTCATCCCTGGCCTGAACTCGACATCATGAATATGCCGCACCCCTGGAAGTGGCAAGAACCCACACTTTATCCCCTTCTCCCTCAGCGCACCCACAAACCTCTCGGCCCCCGCAAACGGCGCCACATCGTCGTCCGTCCCGTGAATCACGTATGTAGGGCAGGTATACTCGCCCCTGCGCAGGCGAGCAAGCGGCGAGATGGACGCGATGCGCTCTGGCGACGGCGGGCGCGCGGTCATCCACGCATCGATACCATCGGTTCCTCCTGTCGGCGGCGGCAGACCGTTGAGGAGCAAAGGCAGGCCGATGCGCTCTTTGAAGAGTGCAAGCACGAGCTCGGAACGCGGGTCGCCCGGGCGCACCCAGCCGAGGTTGGAGGTGTCGCCTCGGGACGAGTTGTCGTAGTTTGTTATCTGTTTTTCCCCCCTTGGTCTCAGTATCTTCAGTGAAATGATAATAATTAGAACATGGTGAAACATACAGCTTTTGTAGGTAGCGTAGCCACGATCCGCTTGAGGCTCATTTTCCGGCCAGGGAGAGATGCTAGGCGAGCCGAGTCGAGTTCTGTCCGCCGCACGTACCACGGTCAGTGACCTTCCTTATATGCAAAGGAAGGGAAAAAAAAAAAAAAAAAATTTAGTGGAACTTACCCCCCGACTCAAAATCACAAGGTGCGTAGAAACTCAAGACGGCCGACGGCGGGGGCACACCAGCCGTCTTGGCCGTCCACCCCAGCGACAAGGCCAGATGCCCACCACTGGACCAGCCCACCACCACCACTTTCGTCGCATCCAAAATGGTACCATTATACTGTGTCGCAATCCGAGGCAGCTTGGTCCTCGCCCATTGGTACGCGTCGCAGACATCGGTAATGGGCCCGTCAACGAGATTCACTTCCGGACAGAGCCGGTAGTCAATGCTGACGGGGAGGAATCCGTTGGCAAGGAGATGCTGGGTCTGCGCGGGGCGAATGGCGCGTCGGGAAAGCGTCATGTGGCCGCCCCCGTGGATCATCAGAGCTAGGAGGAACAATACGTGTAAGGAACAAAAGCAGACATGAAAGAATAAGAAGAAGAAGAAGTAAATACTATTGGCATTGAAAATAAAGAGACGAGAAGAAAGGGTTATTTAATCAATGCGCAGGCGTACCAATGGGCATGGGAGACGTCGGAGGCGTGGTAGGAAAGAAGACATCGGCATGGACTTGCACGCCGTCCTTGGTCTCCTTGTAGACCACGGTTTCTACGTGTGAAGTTGGAGGTGGTGCTCTAGTAGTCGTACCAGTACCGGCAAGAGAGAGGGGGGGGACGTCCCAGTGTTTCCCGTTGCACCCCACCAGAAGCTGCTGGCTGGTCGACTCTGGCGTGGGCCCGCCTGAGAAGCCCGCCGACGCGAACCCTGCCGCCGAAAAGGTCGCCATCCACGTCTCGGGCGGCTGGATGGGGTACGCGGTGCGGTTCTCGGCCAGCCACCAGCCGTCCAGCAGCCCAAAGCAGATGTCGTACCAGTCGATCACGCGCGTGACCTCGGACAGCACGACGATGCCGCCGCCGGGCTTGAGCGTCTCGCGGATCCGGCGGCACGATGCGGTGCGGTTCGACGTGGCGTGCACGCAGTTAGTGCCGATCACCACGTCGTACTGCCCGCGAAACGCGTCCGGGACCTCCTTCTCGAGGTTGAATGTGGCGTAGTCGATCCACGGGTATTGCTTGAGGGCGGTGTTTTTGGCCTTGGAGACCAGGCTGGGGGCGATGTCGGTGAAGGTGTACCGTGCCGAGAGGCCCGCTGAGTCTAGGGCAGCGGCCAGTCGTCGTGTTGTCCCCCCAGTACCAGCGCCGACCTCGAGGATTCGCACGGGCCGCGCCTTGTCGGCTGTTTTCAGTAGGGTGGTGAGGAAGACGACCAGCTGGTCCGTCAGGGTTGAGATCATGGGCGACCGGCCGTAGTAGTTCTCCATGATTTTCATTGAATCCGGGCTGCCAAACATGAGCGAGACGGCATCGGCTGTTCCACGGAGGCAGTCGGCCAGCTTGGGGCCTGTGAGATTCATGAGGGCGGACTCATCGTTGTAGGCAGGGAACCGCGCCTGGAACGCAGCTTGTAGCTGAGCGGCGGACCGTCCGTCAATGGCACCACTTGCGCGGGTAAAATTCTCTGGCCCATCGATGGAGACAATGCCGTGGTTTTGCAGGATCTCCCAAAGCCTTGGAACGAGCTTGTCGTACTTTTTGGTTTGGTGTGGGATTTGAGGAAGCCGATCCCCTGGGACTGCCCGCCGGAGATCAACACCCAGCGTGGCAAACGCCTCCACAATGTATGCCACCAGCAGCTGGTGCTGGAGAGGCGTGACATCGTCCCAGTAGTTGACGAAGCCCTGCTTTTGCGCCGAGCTGTCCCACTGGGAATCAGATGCCCTCAGGGAGTCGAATGGGTTCTGTACGATGACAGTCTCTGCTGCCGCGCCTTGTGTGGTTTGGTTTCCCTCGGAACTAGTTTCAATCTTGTTTGCAACCCCAGGATTCCCCGCTGTCGGTTTCACAGATCCAGGGGCCGAGATTCCCAGACGATTCATCAAATCCTTGACTGTGTCTTCGACAAGAATGTCGTCGAGGCGCGCCGAGAACTTGTCCTCGAGCTCTTGCTTCAGGTCGACGGCAGACAGCGAATCCACCCCCAAGTCTCCGAGGACATCCGAGGGTTTGATCTCGGCAGGTTTGGCTCCCGAAACTTCAGATACTGTCTGCAAGAAACTCTGAAAACGCTCGTCAGATTCAGGGGCAGCTGACTGCACCGACTCCATTACTGGTGCAGCAGCCGATACCACAGGGGCCACAGGGACAGACGACGGGGTATACACGGGCACAGGCTGGCTGGAAGCGCCAAGCTGCTGGTACAAGTCCTGCAGCGTGACCCCGCCAATATCATCTGATTCGATGTTGACGCCAAACTTGGCCGACAGCTCCTCGACCAACTCCACCGAAGCCAGCGAGTCCACACCGAGATCCGCCAGCATTTGGTCGGTGGGGAGGTCAGACGCCGCAATCCCGCTGTACTCTGCGATCAGCTCGTTTAACGCTGGAATCAGCGTGTCGTCTGGGCCTGAAGACGCCGTGATGCTTGATGCTGGCGTGGCAGTGCCCTCTCCCCCTGAATCCGTGCTCGACGCAACAGACGGGATAGAGGAGGAAGTGGACATGGAGGGTGGTGGCAAAACAGCAAGTGTGGTCTGCTGCGCTGGAGGGGCGGCGCCGCCGCTATTACGATTGGCAGAGTCCAGCATCTTCTCCAGCCTCGAGATGGCCAGCTTGGCGAACCGACAGCCGGTAAAAATGCCCACCAGCTCGCCCTGGGCCGTGCAGACAAACACGTCGCCAATGGGCTGCTGGTCGGCATTGTACCCAAACTTGGCATACACGCGCCAGTTTTCAGCAGGGCCGTCCATCTTGCAGCGGGGCGAGACGATGCCGCGGTCCAGCCCGGTCATGACCATGACTTGGTCGGCGCCTACGTCGTCGCTGCTGTTCATGAGCAGGCCCACGACCTGGATATACGCGTCGAGAGCAACCGTGTCACACATGGTCCACGCCGTGCTCTCGTCTCGGCCGGGCTGTTCGTCGGGCAGACGCACCGTGGCGACGGCCTCGTACCCATGCACGGCCAGCGACCGGATGGCTTTGAAGAAGGGGGCGTAGTCGACCACCCGGCCGAACAGGCTGTACGCGCGCTTCTCCATGAGTCTCTCGGCCTCCGGGCTGCCTTCGATCTGCGCCATGGGCCCGGCGACCAGCCGCTGAAAGCCATCGAACACGGGCGTGACGGCCATGGAAATCAGCCCGCTGCCGTGGGTCAGCTCCTTGGGTTTGCCATTATTGCTGTTATTGACCAAGGTGCGGACGATGAACTTCCACACCTTATCCTTCTTGGGGACTGGCTCCAAAAGTACCGAGACCTCGCCCTCGCCTTCAACGCCGAGCGGGGCGTTGATGGAGAGATCCTCAAACACCAGACTCACGTCCTTGGGAGCCCCGTCACCAGACCCCTCGAGAAACAGCTGCAGTGCCATGACAACACACTCCATATACATGGATGCAGGGCAGAGCGGACGTGAGCGGACGGCGTGGCCACTGACGATGGTGCGGAAGCGTTTGCTCTGCTTGTTGATGGAGAACTCTGAGGCGCCCTTCCTCGTCACCAGCCTAGGCGGGGGCGGGGGTGTATCGCTCCGAGTTTCAGCTGTTTGAACCGGAATTGCATTCTTCGACATGGTTTCCTGCATTTCCATGACCCGGTCCACATTCGTGAGCCAGTGCCGTGTCGGCTCAAACTGGTAGGGAGGGAGCCAGACGGGCTGGGCATCGGGTATTGTCCCCTTGACTGGGGCCAAACACCAGTGGGAGGCGAAGAGCCCGCTGCGCCAGAGACGAGACACCACACCCGAGATGGCGTCTGCTGGTTTGGAGGTGGCCTGCGTCTTCAACGCCAAAAAGGTATGTGTTTCTGCGTGGGACACGGCTTTGCTGGCCATGGGCACGACGGGGGTGTCTACGCCTGCCTCGAGCCAGATGATGGCCGGGCCTAGTTGGTCCTCGACGCGGCGGATCGTGTCTGCAAAGAAGACTGGGTCGCGGGCATGGCGGGACGGGTCATACTCGTTGAACGACCCCCCCAGGGGCTGTGGAGCGCAGACATACAGCGGGATCTTGGGTTCGTTCCACTGCAGAGACTGCGAGACCACATCGAGATCTGCCAGGATGGGTTCCATCAGGGCCGAGTGGAAGCCGTGGCTTGTGGCGAGACGGCGAACGCGGATCTTCTTCTGCAGGCTTGCGTCGGCCTGTATGAGATTCTCGACGGCGTCGATGGCCGATCCTGCGCCCACAACCACCAGGGCCGTCGGGGCATTGTAGCACGCAATCTCTAGCTCATGGCCCTTCAGACGAGAGCAAATGCTGTCTTGAAATTCCTGCGCAGAGCAGCCGCTCAGAGCCAGCATGGCCCCCTTCTCGGCGCCCCATTTCGTGTCGATCAGCCTGGCCCGCGCCGCGACCAGCTTGACTGCGTCTGCGAGCGACAGGACACCAGAAACAGCAAGCGCGGTGAGCTCGCCGAGGCTGTGTCCCACGATGGCGCGTGGAGTCACCCCGCCGCCGTCGATCCAGCATTGGGCAGCTGCGTACTGCATCGCGAATATGCTGCACTGCAGCGTCATCACGCTGGTTGCGGGCTGTGTGTCAAAGAGGGCGGGCAGGATGGAGGGGTATCCTTGGTCTTTGAGGACAGAGTCAACCGTGTCGATGTGGGAGCGAAAGGCGGGTATGCTGTCGTAGAAGGAACGGTCTAAGCCGACTTTGTTGTCGTACTGTCCGCTAAAGATGAGGACGACGGGGTGGGGGGTTTTGGGCGGTTGAAATGTGGCCTTGGGGAGTGAAAGGTTATCCAGGAAATGGATGGTGTCTTGGATGCTGGCAGGCTCGATGCTGGCGAGGAACTTGAGCTGCTTTTTGCGTCTCGAGTTCAACGTCAGGGCCACGTCTGCCAGACTCAGGTCGTCTTTGTGCTGGCGAAGATACGCACTCAGGGCTGCCGCGTTTTGCAGCAGGCTCTTTTCAGACGAGGCGCTGAGCAGGAGCGGAATTGTGATCTCGCTCGACTTTGGCCTGGAATCGTCCCGCTGAGAAGGCATCTCGCAGCAGAGCAGAGCACCGTTGGACCCGGCGGCGCCATAGCTGTTCACTAAGGCGGCGCGGAGAGGGGCGTTCCAGGGGCGCAGACTGCGGGCAATGGCCATGCCATTCGGCCCCAGGGGCGCGATCTTGGGGTTGAGCCGGTTGTGACTCGCCTGTGGCGGGAGCTGGCCGTGCTTGATCATGGCCAGAACCTTGAGAAGACCTGCTACGCCGGCCGCTGTCTCGCAGTGGCCAATGTTCCCTTTGATGGAGCCAACGTAGAGACTGTTGTCCTGCTGGGACTCTAAAGGCTTTCGCCCAAAAATGGACCGGATGCTTTCGATCTCCAGCGGGTCGCCGGCTTGGGTCCCTGTTCCGTGCGTCTCGACATATGTCACGCTCTCCGCTGGGATCCCAGACTGCTTCAGGACGTTCCGATACAGTGCTTGCTGAGCCGCTGACTCGGGCACTGTGATCGAGGCCGACAGCCCGCCCTGGTTGGTGGCAATGCCGGGGATCACGCCCAGGACGGCATCCCCATCAGCAACGGCATCTCGAAGCCTCTTGATAACCACGAGGCCCGCACCGTCAGAACGGCAGTAGCCGTCGGCAGAGGCGTCGAAGGGCTTGCATTGGCCTGTTGGGCTCAGGAATCCAGCCTTGGCCAGGTCAAGGTAGTTGTTCATGCCTGTGATGATGTTGATGCCGCCAGCGAGCGCCATTCGGCACTCTCCATTCTGCACAGCTTTGCACGCACGGTTGATAGCCACCAGCGACGACGAACACGCCGTGTCGATGACCTCGGCTGGGCCAGACCATCCATAGTAGTAGCTGACTCGGCCACAGAGAAAAGCCCGGATGGTACCTGTCGAGGTGTATGCCGTGGGAGCGTGAGCGTTGGTGTTGTCCAGGTATTCGACGAAGCTCGCGCCGATAAAGCAGCCCACATTGTCGCCATCCTCCCGGCGGTGTGTTGCCAGGTAGCCGGCGTCGTCGAGGGCCTCGTGCGAGAGCTCGAGCAGAATGCGTTGCTGGGGATCCATGTTGGTCGCCTCGCGCGCGTTGACCCCAAAGAAGGCATTGTCGAACCGCTGGACGTCGTCGATCAAGTTGCCATAGAATGTGCGCTCTTTGACAAAGTTGCCGCTCTGGCTTGCTCGGAAGCTGACAGGGAGGTTGAACCTGTCTGTGGGTAGCTTTTGGTGGCGGTCTGTTCCAGCAGCGAGCATACTCCACAGCTCTTCGAGGCTGCTCGCACCTGGCAGGCGGCATGATGCTCCAACAACAGCCAGGGCATCTTCCGGAAACATTGGGGTTTTGTTTACTCGCTGCCGCTGTATCAGGCTGTGCGCTGCTGTTTTGGCGGGGCGCTGTCCGATTTTGTGGAACGGGGTTAGGGGCACGCAGTCCGTGAGGCCAAAGTAAACAAACGCAGGCGTGCTGAGCTGGGCCTTTTCCAAGTCAGCTGCAACCTTGCCTAGCAGGTTGTACCATTCACAGCGGGATGCCAGGATGGTAGTGACGAGCTCGTCGGTGAGCGATCCCTGAGTGAGGCATTGGCCAGACTTGTTGGACCGCACCGAGACCTGAAGCTTCTCCGCGTCTGGCAGCTGGAGAGACGGATGCTTGCTGCAGAGGAGACACAACTCGGCAGCCAGTTGCTCGTTGTCTGGGTTGTGGACCTTTCCTCGGACCTCCATCTTCTGCACCTGCAGACCCTCTTTCTCCTTGGTGAAGCAGTAGAGATCGTGCAGCTTGGCGGCAGGCCCGACAATGCTGACAGACCGCGGCTCTGTAATGGCGGACACGTGTGTGCCAGGGAACCGGCGTGTCAGGTCGTCGCCCTGGCCTTCATACTTGAGTCGGAGAGCGAGTGTTGTGGATCCGTTGCCGCCAGAGTCGTCGGCAGCCTCGCCGTAGGCACCAATGCCCAGCAGGATGCGCATGGCGGTGGCTGCGTGCTGGACCACTTCGCTCTCGTCTTGGGCGCAGGCGATGGCCATGGCACTCTACGGCATATCAGCACATGTATAACACCTCACCGGCAAAATTAGATGGGGACATACCGGAAGGCCACCACAGTAGCCCTGCAGACCGCCCGCCCCTCTGACACCATCAATGAAGCCGCGGTGGGAGATGCTATTGAACTCGAGATATCGCAGATACTGAGTTGTTTGGAGAACCAGGAGCAATGGAAGGGCAACGATGCCCGACCTGGCGGTGGCCAGTGGGCCGCCGATGCCGTTGACGGCCCAGTCGCACAGCATGTCGACATACTTGGGGCCTTGGCTTAGCGCCCCAACATCATTTCTCGAGTTGGCGAATACCTCCCACACGTGGTCGGTCTTGAGAGCTGCGATTTCTTTCAGGAGACTTTGTCCGTGTACGTTCTGACTGAGGAAGGAGTGGAGCCCCGCGAGATACTCTTCGTCTGGGGCTCTGGCTTGAGGGCAGAAGAAGGCGGCCGAGACCAAGGCGGGTTTGTTTTCTTGCGGAAGCAACATGGTCGTGAGCGAGTCTGTGTTTGGGTTGTTGATGTTGTTGAAGCAACAGTGTCCGTCTAGGTGGTTAGAAGAGTACGTGCCTGTACTATTTGCGAGCTGATGTTTTGGCTGTTGAACAATGCCCAAGTGTTGAGACTATGTGACGCCAGAAGAGCCGCAAAATCCAGTGCCACGATAACAGCACAGTAAACATTGTTATAACTAGCAAGGCTATAGGTTTCTTTTGACCCTTTACGCAATATTGTGCGACAAACCATATTCCCATCAACAATGCAATAAGGTGATCGCCGGTCACTCTTTTCCTGAGGCTTCATCTTGTGTCTCAATCCAAAACGGGAATCTAGAGCCAAAGTTCCTCCAGTGGCTTAGTTCAATTCATGGTGACTCGGCTCTCCGCGCTGGGGTGAAATCTCGGCTGAGGTGAGCTGCGTAAACCCTCCGGCCGGTTTACTCGTCAAGTTGAACGCGCCTAAAACTCGGCTCAACCAATTAATCGGCCTAGACCACTTGATAATAGATATCTACTCAAGATAAAGTCCCTATATTTATTCCTAATCATTATTGGCATACAAACTATGTTATTGCATCACTTGGGGGACACTTGGCCTGGGCAATCGCCGATTTAATTAACCCATGCCGGGAAGGTGACAAGCCCGGCCTGTGCAACAGCAAACACGCCGGTGGTGTAACAACTACCCATCAGATGACCCGAAGACGGACAGACAGGGTTGCGCTCTCGCTACAATCGACTTTTTTAGAATCAGCATACAGTCCACCAATCCCACCAATCCCGTATTGGTTCTTCAAAGGCTCCTCAGTCATCACGACTATCACTTGAGTTTTATTATCACTTCTCAACATCAACACCAGGGCTTCAAATCCAGGACTCAAAGATGGATCAAATCAAACTCACAACCGCTGGGGCTGGTGTTGCAGCAAATGAGACAGCTGGGTCCCCTCCGTTTGTCCTGCCTGGGACCAGGCAGCTCGTGGGAATTTTCGCGGGGTCGTATGTTGTGGTGAGTAGTGCTTCTTCACAGGGAACTAGCTGGCAGTAGAAATGCAGTCAACAGCGCAACTGACAAAGTTACTCACAGTACTGCGTCATCTCAGCAATCTACCTCGTCTTCTTCCATCCACTGTCCAAGTTTCCCGGCCCCAAGCTGTGGGCTATTTCACGCATCCCGTGGGCATATTACATCATCAGGGGAGACTTGTGGGCAGTTCTGGACGACTTGCATCAGAAATATGGCGACTCAGTGCGAATCGCGCCGGACGAGGTGACGACCATCAAGCCAGGCGCGTGGAAGGACATCTACGTGTCAAAGCCCGTGCTGGCCAAGGATCCCTACAGCCTCACGCCACCACTCAACGGAGCACACTCGCTTTTCACCGCCGAGGGCGACACGCACCGGCGGCTGCGCGGGGCGCTGGTGAACGGGTTCGCAGACAAATCCCTGCGCGACCAGGCCCCCATCGTCGAGGGGTATGCCAACCAGCTAATTGCGCGACTGCGCCGGGAGGCGTCCAAGAGCCCAGACGGCCAAGTCAACATCCAGCGGATCTTTGGCTATGCCACATTCGACACGGTCACCGACCTCAGCTTTGGCGAGTCGCTGCTCAACACCCTGGAACGCGATACTGAAAACGACGAGATCAAGGCCTTTTTCCTGCACGCCAAGTTCAGCACCATCCGCAACTGCCTGAGCCGGTTCTCGCCCCTGGACATCTTCCTCGGGCTGTTCCTGCTGGGCGCCACGCGAAAGACGCGCGAGCGCAACTGGCGCTTGACGACGGCCAAGATTGAGCGGCGGCTGGCCAGGGGCGACCTGACCGGGGTGCGGTCCGACCTGCTGACGCCGCTGGTGGGCAAGCTCGACGACGGCGGCCAGAAGGGCACCATCAGCAAGAAGGAGCTCACCACCAACCAGCTGGCCTTTGTCATTGCCGACTGCCAGCTGACCACGGTGGCACTGGCCACGGCCACGTACCTACTGCTGCGCGACCCGCCCAAGTGGCAGCTGCTTGTCGACGAGATCCGCGGCCGGTTTGAGCGCGATGATCAGATCACGGTCCAGGCTACGCAGAGTCTTCCATATCTGGAGGCTGTCATCAACGAGACGATGCGCTTCCGTCACCCAACTCCGATCAGCCTGCCCCGTTGCATCCCCCCTGGAGGCCGGACTGTGGATGGCCAGCACATTCCGGGAAATGCGAGTTACCATCTTCTGTATAATTATTTACGGGGTATTAACGAGCCGCGCAGACCATCATCGGCATCAACCTGCAAAACATCCACACGACACCGACCCTGTGGGCTGACCCGCACGAGTTCCATCCCGAGCGCTTCCTTCCTGAATCCGACCCACGGTACAACCGCCGCTTTGACGGCGACGTAAAAGAAGCGTTCATGCCTTTCTCTGCGGGCCCGCGTAATTGCTTGGGGTCAAAGTAAGCATTGAACCCCATGAACTTATGCCTTTTCAGATTGCTAACACATACCCCCCAGAGTATACCTAGCTCAGGCACGCATGTTCCTCGCCAAGGTGGTCTGGAACTTTGATCTGGTCATGCAGGAACCACAGGATGACTGGCTGGATCAGAAGGCGTACCTGGTCTTTGAGCCCAAGCCGCTGTTCGTGAAGCTTGGTTTGCCCAAACGAGCATCATCGCAGGTTTAAGGTTCCTTTTTTTTTTTTTTTTGTATCTCATGTCCAAGATTGTTGTGTGACAGGGATGGGTTGAATGGAGGTATCGTGACAAGACCGGCGGGCTCCTAGCGACGGGAATAATAAACTCCACGTCATGTCGCAAATGAAAACTTGAATCTGTAAATTACATGACGAGATTCCGGTGTATTTCAAACCGTGCCGATGGTTGCGAGGGTGATAGCTGCCAGCTGTACTCAAATCTCCATTTCGCCCTCCCCCAAAGCACACACTTTTTTGCCGTCTTGGGCAGGGAACTGGGCCAGTGCCCCGACGGATTGTAGCTAACCAACAGGTACTAACATAACAAGACCAGCGAGGGATATGATTCAAGCTGAAAAGGTAAAAACAATGAATCAAACTACAGGAAACCCGCAGCAGGAAAGTAAATAAACCCCTATAGTAGGCCCCCCGTGTTATAGGTCTTTCAAGTCACTAAATGCAAACCATAACCATGTATGTCGAATTTGCAACGAACAAAATACCAAGTTCCCAAGGAAATTGGTACAAGGTTTCCAGACAGCAAACAGTACAGCCCCGAAAGCCCATCAGTGACCATACCGACCCCTCTTGACCGGGTTGTAGTACGAGAACAGATTCCTGGGGTCGTACACGGCCTTGAGCGCATTCAGCCTCGGCAGTTTGGCCGCCGTGTACCACGCCGCAGGACCCTCGTCGCTGTTGCCAAAGTGCACGTAGACTTCCAGGTCGGTCTTGCCGCTGCCCTGGCGCATCAGGCTGCGCACGTTCTTGCCAAACTCGTCCAGCGCCGGGGTCTGCGAGGCGTTGAAGCCGAAGCCGTCGTATTGCCTAATTGATTAATTAATTGCCTTGTTAGTATTATTCGAATTTTCGGTGGGGGGAGACCTTGGGAGGGCTTACAAGAACACAGCAACGTCCCGGAAAGGAAACGCCGACGATTCGACAGGGAACAGCTGAAAGCCATACGTGGAAAACTGGGCCCACGCCAAAGTCGCCGTTTGCAGGTCTGGCCGGCCCGCCATCGTCGTGTTCATGTAGTTGAACAGGTTGATCAAGCTCGGCGGGTCGATCGTGTACAAATTCACCGAATACGGCACAAAATTAATGCCGCGGATGGTGCCAACGGCTTCGGCGCCGTACAGCGCCACAGAGGAGATACTGTTGTACTGCGCCGAGTGGATTTCCACGTTCAGCGGGTTAAGGTCCAAGAACGGCTTGATCAGTCGCAGCCCCTCCTCCTGCGGCCCGACGTAGTAGAACGAGCACCAGGCGATCATCCCACCGCTGGTGGCGTTCCAGCGAATGGAAAAGTCGAGCGTCAGCTCCTTGGGCTGGCGGCCTACGAACTGGCTGGCGAGCTCCCACACGGACCCGTTCAGGGGGCCAGGGAACTGCGTGTTGACCACCATGACCTGGCCGTTGTTGGTGAATGGGTAGATGCGAAAGGTCAGCCGCGTGGCCACGCCGTAGTTGAACCCAGCACCCTTGATGCCGTAAAACAGATCTGCGTGCTGCGTGGCCGAGACGTTGAGAATCTCGCCGGTGCCGGTCACAAACTCGACCGAAAGCAGCGAGTCAGACGCGGCGCCGTGGATTCCGCCGTACGGCCCTACCCCGCCGCCCATGGTCAGGCCTGTGAGGCCTACGCTAGGACACTGGCCCACGGCTATCAAGATACAATGACATCACGAATCAGCACCTCCATTTAAATTACAGACTGCAATTTTGGCCAGAACAAACGTACGAAGTTCCCTCCCAGCAGCCAGCAGCGCAGCAGTGACATTGCCAATCTGCACTGCACCGCCCACCGTCAGGGTGTTGGCCACAGTATCAATTTCGATCGAGTGGAAGTTGCCCATGTCAAGCTCAATGCCCGCGTCCAGCCGGTCCAGCGACCATGTGTAGCCGTGGCCGCCGCCCGTGGCGAGAAACGGCACATTTTTGCTGGATGAATAACGGACCTGGCCCAGTGTGTTTATTAATTTGAATTTGAATTTATCGAAAGCGCCGTTTGCTTTGTCTGGGAATAGATGGGCACTTACAACAACCTGCACGTCTGAAACCGTCGCAGGCTTCACGCCGACGACGTACGTGGGTGGGGCGGCAATGGCAAAGCGCTGGATAAAGTCGCGCGCATATGCAGGGTCAGACGTGAGGACAACTTCAGCCCCGGGCGATAGCTTTGCTTGCAGATCCCGTACTATCTGCTCGGGGGTTGGCGAGGAGCCTGATAAGGCCCACACGGCACCACCGCGCAGATAGTGCAGATGCAGAAGGCCGGAGAGAAGGACAGACTTGAGCGAGACCATCGTTAATAATTAAGGCAGTAGAACACTAGGGAATGGGACTGCAGATGGGCACCCAACTTTGAGTGAAAGGTAGGTAGCAAACGACATGTATTTGTGTAGCTATTTTCCTGGCCTTTTAAGAGCTTTTGTTTTTTTTCTTTCCCCTGGTTCAAAAAAGTTCCATGTGGCTTTGCTACCTGAACTCAACAATTCAACAGTCGGCCCATCTTATCCCGCTGTAGGTCCCAACTCTACTCTTCTAGCTGTAAGAAGGCGCAGTACATCGGGTGAGACGGGTTACCCCCGGCGGTGTGTGCAGTAGGCAATGGCACGAGTTGGAGATGAGATGGTAGGGGTGCGCGGTGCAATTCAGGGGCGTAGCAGGCGCCACCGATATCATAAACGCCTGTGCAGGTTATTTTCGTCTGTCATCTTTCCGCTGCGAAGTTTCCCGTTTCTGACATTTTCCGTGACCGAGGCTGGAATGACGTAGGCCCTATTGCTGCCCAAAGAGACGAAACCCGCCGGTGGCAGGCCTTGTCGACCACCTCCATGTCGTACACCCTCGGACCCCGACCAGTCGGGAATAAGCCTTAGGCGAACCTGACCGTGTCACAAACTCGTGGCTTGAGAATCTCCGGAGGGTCCGACTTGGAACTTTTGACTGCGTGCCAACCTATATTCTACATATGTAATTACTCGGTGGCCTGAGATTAAACCACCGGGTCATCCTTGTGCGTCATGAAATAATTCCGTCCCTTAAACTCGGGCTGCTTACCATTTTTTTTCATCCTCGGTATTTCTGTCTTTTGGCTCCCGGATATCGGTATCATTTTTTTTCTGTTCACCATTATGCCGGCGTTCCACTTGGGCCCGCCTCGCCGGCACCGGGACATGGTCGGTCCTATGAGCCGGCGCACTACGCCGGCAAAGAGGTACACAACAAAGTGCCCTGCGTCCAGTCACGTGAACTTGAGGGTAGGTTGGCTAGGTTGGCATCAACTCAGATAGTGAATGGAGGGTCGATGTAGGCAAGCCATGTTGGGAAATAGTGAGTCCTGAAGCCATCGCGTCACTTTGTTCTTGTCGGGCGTCTCATCGGCCAAGTTTGAATCTCAGAGAATTACAATGGCAGCCTTTCTGCCAACCAAAGACCTCAGGATTCCTCCGGGATCCACCATCCTCGTGACGGGTGTCTCGGGGATGATTGCGGTCCACATCGCCGATGAGGCCCTCAAGGCTGGGTTCCGTGTCCGTGGAACCGTGCGGTCAGCCGAAAGAGGCGAGGAAGTCTCGGCGCTGTTGAAATCGCCCGCGTTCGAATATGTCGTCGTCAAAGACATGGCCAGCGAGGCGGCATTCCACGAGGCCATGAGGGGCGCATCGGCCGCCATCCACTGCGCTTCCATCCACAATTTCTCCGACAAGGTGGAGGACATGGTGCCTCTCACGGTGCGAGGGAGCCTCAACGTCCTCAAGGCGGCTCTCGCGACCCCGACGGTGAAAAGTGTCGTATTCACGTCGAGCACCGGTGCGGCTGCCAACCCCCAGCCCGGCGTCAAGTTCCACATGGGCCGCAATACGTGGAACGAAGCTGCGCTGGAATTTGTGCGAAATACCCCCCCGTCGAAACAGGCCGAGATGGGCTTTGACTGGAAGATGCAAGTGTATAGGGTGGCCAAGGTCGAGGCTGAGCGCGCCGTGTGGGACTTTGTCGAGCAGCGGAAGCCTCCTTTTGCGGTCAACGTCGTCAACCCCGGGATGAACTTCGGCAAGGCCAAGGGGTCCATGGGTGTCAGCGGGGTGCAGGTCCTCAGCCTGCTCGACGGGAATATCCCACCAATTCCATCCCGTGAGTTCACATCACCATTTCCATGATGGGGCTATTACCTGGAGCTAACAGACACAAAGTGTACATGGTGGATGTTGTGGATGATGCGAGGATTCACGTTGCCGCGGCTATTGACTCGACGGTCCAGAGTCAGAGGATATTTGCGTGCGATGAGCCCTTCAACTGGCGTCTTGTGATTGTGGCGATCCAAAAGGTCCTCCCAGACGCACAACTCCCGCAGCCCAATCCACGGGAGTTGCTGGATATTAGCACCGTTGACAATGCTCTTGGTGCGGAGCTCCTGAGAAAATGGTGGGGCCAGCCGGGATACAAGGGACTGGAGCAAACCATTCGAGAGACGGTGGACATGTGTTTGGAGAGAAGGAACGGAGAGTACAAACGCCGTCAGTAGCTCATTAAATAAGTTCAGTAGCTCATTAAACAAGGTCAATAGGGGTTATAACATGACAATCTGACAAAGGAAAAAGGAAAAAGAAAGAACCAGGCTGAGGCAATGTTTTAGAGAAAGTATGCCAAAACCACTCAATGTATGGGGTTGAGGTACTAAGTCTACTATCCCAGTCTCAGGAAGAGCATTTTGACTCAAAGAACTTAGAGTTGGATAACAAATTTAGCCCCGGGTGGTCACTTACACAACTGAGCAAAAGGGGGGTTTGTTGACTTTGGAATTCAGGGGTGCGCCACCGTTTTCATCAGGGCTCTGTAATTTGAGCCTGCAGGTTTCAGTGCTGGTTTAAAACCACTTCATACGTGGATTTGTGACAAAAACGATATATGCAATTGTGATGCCTGCCCAAAATTCAAGCTACTACTTGTGGTACTGGCGCAGGCGGGGGAAGAGCTGCAATGCCGCCTCACGTGTCTCGTCCGCAAACACCCTCTCTGTCGCCGCCAGCTGCGCCGCCGCGACGTCGCTGTGCTCCCACGGAAAGTCGCTGCCAAACAACACATGTCCCGGCTTGACAAACTCCTTCAGCAGCCTCAGCTGCGGATCATACGAGCTGAAAGCGACATCAATGTAAAACTTCTGCGCCTCCTCGACAAACTCGTCCTCGGTCATGGTCACCAGCCGGATGCGACAGCACAGGTTCGCCGCGCGGCGCACCACGTACGGCAGCGTCCCGCCGGCATGCGAGAGGATGATCTTGATGTCGGGGAACAGCCGTGTGACACCCGTCGAGATGAGATGCACGGCCGTGCGCGTCGTCTCGTGTGTCCAGTCAATGACGGGCGGCGCCAGGTACCGCGGCTCATCGATGGCCTCCATGCCCTCGAAGCCCGGGTGGACCAGCACGACGGCCTTGCGGCGGTTCAGCTCGTCCCACACGGCGCGGAAGTCGGCGTGGCCCAGGTACTTTTGGGCGTAGCTGCTGAAGATGACCACGCCGTCGGCGTTGAGGGCTTCAAAGGCGTAGCGGATCTCGGCGATGCACGATTCGGGCTGGTCCATGGGCGGCAGCGTGGCGAGAAAGCCGAGCTTGTCGGGGTTCTCATCGCGGAACTTGGCCGTGTACTCGTTGATCTGGCGGCAGATGGGGCCGATCTCGCTTGGGTCCGAGACGTAGGGGTGCACGGGGTGGCCCATCGAGAGGATGGCCGCGGCGAGGCCAACGTCTTGGATGAGGCCGAGGGTTCCCTCTGGCGCCCATGTTGGCAGCACAAGACCGCGGGCTTTTTCAATGTTGGCGAACCAGACTGCTCGGGTTAGTGACAGCCTCTTTTAACAGGTTCAAATTGTCAACATGGAAGACGTACGGTCTCTAAACCGCTGGGGGATGAGATGGTGGTGCGTGTCGATTGTTCCAGACATTTTGATTTTTGTGATCCTAAAATTCAAGTTGATAATCTTCCAGTTTACCCTCCCAGTCAACAAACCTGTGCTTGCAATTATTATTATAACGCCTCTGGTACGTGATAAAGTAGACATCTCGGCGTATTCAACACCGAATTCTCTCCTTGGCATTTTTGGGTACCATGCACGACCCGAACATCCGACTGGCGGTTGGTGTCACACATCCGAGTCCGCCGGCGGGTTTTAGATATGTGCGCCGGTTAGTTTGGGCCGGGGAAGAATTGTCGTACCGCAAAACCACATCCAATAGTGGGTGGCTTTTCTACCTGTACAACACCCAGAATCTCGAACCCCCTGGCAGTAATTCAATATCTTTTGGACAACAATATTTGCAACGCAACATCCGACATTGCCTTACAGCCAAACAGGAGATATTTTTGCCAATTATTCTACCCCAAAGATGGATTCTTTACACTGGACGAATTTCAGGGATTTCTCGCCCATAAAGCTTGCCGAGCTGGTGGTCACTTTGGTAAATGGGACAAATGCCACCGCTTTAGCTCTTGCTCGCTAACATGACTTCAGTACCTGGCTTACTACGTGGTTTACGCAATCTATGCCACAACCATCAGCCCCCTCGCAAAGCTCCCCGGACCACTCACCCGAAAAATTTCGTTTCTCCCCTGCATCATCAAGAGTTTGCAGGGTCGCGAGTCCCATGCTGTTCGGGATCTCCATGCCAAGTACGGCCCAGTCGTCAGGGTCAACCCCGACATCGTTTCGTTTACAGAACCCACCGCCTGGCGAGAGATTTACGGGTATCCCGGTGTCAAAAAGTTCAAGAAGTCGGGTTACCGCCAGCTGCGGCCCGGTGTGCCGGATCTACTGACTGCCAGTGGCGACGACCACGCCAGGCAGCGGGCAGCACTCAACCGTGCCTTTTCGGACAAGGCGCTGCGAGAGCAAGAGCACTACTTCCAGGACCACATCGACCTCTTCCTCGCCCGGCTCGACGAAAAGTGTGATCAAGCGCAGCCGATCAACATTATCGAGTGGATCGAATTCCTCGCCTTCGATATCATTGGCACCCTGGCCTTCAGCAGCTCCTTCCACTGCCTCGATAACCAAGGATACCACCCGTGGGTCACGCTGCTGCTGAACTTCTTCAAGTCGACGCACTATGTCCTCACGGCGAGAATGTGCGGGATATTCTTCCCCTTGGTCCTTGCCTTTGGGCCCATTAAACACCTGCGCAAGGGCGAAGAGCACCTGCGACGAAGCTACGAAAAGGTGCAGCAGCGAATCCAGATGGCCGAGGACGAGAGCCGGCACGACTTCTGGACGTACATCTCGCGACAAAACGAGCACAAGGAAGGCTCCATGTCGGTCCAGGAGATGGAAGTCAACGCGGCCCTCCTGATTCCAGCTGGAAGTGACACCATCGCCACGACCGTTTCTGGGTGTCTGTACCTGCTCCTGAAAACCCCCGACACGCTTGCCCGGCTGCACAGCGAGCTGGAGGGTGAGTTCAAGTCGGAATCCGACATCACCATGGCGCGACTGGCAGGGCTGCCGTACATCCGCGCCGTGATCGATGAGGCCCTGCGCCTGTACCCACCCATTTCTGGAGAGCTGAAGCGCGTGGTCCCTCCCGAGGGTGCTGTGGTCAGCGGCACGTTCCTTCCCGGCGGCACCATCATCAGCGTGTATGCATTTGCGGCCAGCTATAATGCCAACAACTTTGCGCAACCGACGCGGTTCGCGCCAGAGCGGTGGCTCACCAACGGGGAGCGACCCGACTGGGCAAAGGACGACCATCTGGAGGCGTGCCAGCCGTTCTCGGTGGGGCCCAGGAACTGCATCGGCATGAGTTTGGCGTATGCTGAGACGAAACTCATCCTTGCGCGGCTGCTATGGCGGTTTGACTTGGAGTTGTTGGACGACGAGTTTGACATTGAGAGACAGAAAGTCTACGTCATGTGGCAGAAGCCCCCTTTACCGGTTCGCCTAAGTAAGCGAACAGTACAGTAGCCAGATACAAAGTCCGTTCATAGTTTGAGATAAAAGGGTCCACGCAGTTGCGGTCAATGAGTAACAGCCGATGTCGTCCGTTCTTTTTATTTTTAGTAATGCAAATTTGAGCAAACTGCATCAGTGCATGATTTCCATGTTCACCTCTGACGTCACTGTACCATTGTCCCATGAACTCTGTTATTTCCTCCCATGGTACCCCTCACGGCTTCTGCCAGTGCTGTCCCACCTTCACAGTTCCGCGTTCTGCATGATCCCTGCCATGTCGTCCGGCGGGTTTTGCCAAGCAGGGAAGGTGGAACCGCCATCGTATATTGTGAATGTCGGTCGGGCTGCGGCTGAGAAGAGCTCCTGTGCCTGCCATCACTCCAATCTCCCCGCCTAACATTACTACGTACGTATGCACCGATTTTTTGTCGGCCACGCGTCTGACACAGTTCATGTTTCCCAAGCTCTCGTAATATTCGTTCGGAAGTCGCACATGGCGGAGATAGTACTAGCTCCTGCATGTTAAGTCCGCGCTCGCAAAGCCACAGTCCCCTCCCCATCCATTATCATCAACTTGTGTGAAAGCGTGAAATGATGCATGTTTGTCGGTTGCAGAAGGGGCGATGCCAACGGGTCGCAGTGAAGCGTTTGGAATCTTGGAAGCTAGACCCAATCACGCTCGAGTTAAGTCTTTCATCTGCTATTCTACGAAGAAGCCTTGAGGAAGGAACAACCCCTTTTGCTTCCTCGTGATCGTTGAACCCCACGTCTCACATACCTCATTATCTGAGGGCCTCGGATTTAAACCATTTTCTTTTTCCTCTGCCTTATTACCTAAGATACGTCTCCAAATATCGCACCTCTTCTCCATTTCTCACCAGCAAATAAGCTCGGGTTGCATTCCTTGGCAGCGAACAAGCATTCAACGCCGTCATCAAACCCTGCCAAGACATTTCCAACACACATACCCTCACCACCCCCAAACATCTCCAAGATGACCACCACCATCGCTGGCAAGACTGTCAGCCAAAATGGCATTGGACTCATGCGTACGGCCCCCGCCCCCGCCGACCTGCCTGCCTACCTAGGTACTAACCACGCCATCCGCAGGCTTCACAGAGCATGAGGCCGCAATGCCAGATGAAGAGACCTTTGCCGTGCTCAAGGCAGCGCTGGCTGAGGGCGTCAACGTATGGAGCGGCGCCGACTTTTACGGCACCCCCGAGAGCAACTCGCTGCACCTCCTCGCCCGCTACTTTTCCAAGTACCCCGAGGACGGCGACAAGGTGGTCGTGTGCATCAAGAGCGGCGTGGTCGACATGAAGAAGCTGCTCATCGACGGCTCGCCCGCTGGCGTGCAAAGTTGGGTCGCCAACGCCAACAAGATCCTCGGCGGCGTCAAGAAGATCGACGTCTTCGGCATCGCCCGCGTCGACAAGAAAACCCCCATCGAGGAGACGGTCGGCGCGCTCGCCGAGCTCGTGGCAAAGGGTGAGATCGGCGGGATCCAGCTCAGCGAGGCCGGCCCGGCGACCATCCGGCGCGCGGCCACCGTGGCCAAGATCGATCTGGTGGAGGAGGAGGTCAGTCTGTGGTCGACCGACATCTTCAGCAAGGGCATCGCCGCGACGTGCGCCGAGCTCAACATTCCGATTGTGGCGCATTCGCCGCTCGGCGCCGGCATGTTGACGGGCAAGATCAAGAGCCTCGACGACCTGCCCAAGGGCCACTACCCGCGCGTGTTCCCCAAGTTCCAGCCGGGCAACTTTGAAAAGAACCTGGAGTTGGTGCGGGAGTTGGAGAAGTTTGCACAGACCAAGGGCGTGTCCCTTTCGCAGCTGACTTTGTCGTGGGTCAAGGCGCAGAGCAGAAAGCCTGGTGTGCCGTTTATTATTCCCATTGCCGGTGCGAGATCCAAGAGTAGAATCAAGGAGAACTTGGCCACGGTTGATTTGTCTGATGAGGATTTGAACGCTATTGCCGATATCCTGGCTCGCTTCCCGGTCTATGGCACCAGATACCCCGAGGCGGGCATGGCGCTGGTCGATTTCTGAGTGCGGTGGATGGAAGAGTCGACCGCTGTCATTCGGAATACCTAGATATTCATTGCCGCTGATGGCATTCGGGATAATCAAATTGATCAAGAATCTCAGCGTCCAACCATCTGCTCTAGTGTGTTCAAATTCCTTGCCACTGCCATACGCGTTGTGGAACCAGTTTGGCCCATGATTTTATTTCTTCCAGGTACGTCTCGCATGAGACATAATATATTTCCCCCTATAATAACATCGCATGTAAGAAGTGAAATGAGGTCGGAACTAGAGTATTGTAACCAAAGTAATTCATTTATTCTTCAATAGACTGACTATTTTCGAAGTAGGAATAGAAGGGTACTTTGTTAAGTGACCAAGTCTAAAACTAAAAGGGCCAGGTTGACAAACTCAACACAGGGGTCTGTCTGGGAGTTGGCAAACGTGGCCAACTTGTATAAAATATAAACCAGACTTGCAGCCCTATTTTAAATAAGCTTTCCCTTTTCAACTCTAGAGCTTGCGCTATTCGAAGTTGGTTAAGCTTTTGGGAATTGTGCAAGCCCCATACAAAAGGCGTATTAACTAAGTCAACTGATATTTTTAACTAAGGCTCAAACAGGTCAAGCGGATGCTCTTCTAGTCTAGTATGAGCACAATCTTCATTATTTTGTGCAGGCCGGGGTACCCTCGAGTATATATACGCCACAAAACCCACAGTCTCCAGCTATCGTAGGTATAGCCCCCATCCATCATAGGTATATCTGGAACGGCCAACTACGAGCCGTGGAGATCCGCGATCAACATACTCATTCTGGCTTCAGGCTGGGCCCCCGGCATGACCCTCTTCGACCACTCAGACATGACGTTGGCAGCCAAAATCCCTGGCATCATTGGCGTTCAGCCTTCTTGGTCTGGCCCACTCGCGCAGCGGCACCAAGATCCTAGCTGATTTTGAGAGAGTTTACAGAGCCTCCAGCTATGTTCGCCGCACCGTTGATTTGGACGAGATCCTTAACCTCAAGGTAAAGCATTTCAACGGGTTTAACTACAATTTGCTATTTAGCCACCTGAACTGACAGCTGACCAATACAGGAGGTAGGTACTCCTTCAGATGCCGTGATCCACTACATCTCCGGTTCCAGCGAAGCCTCCCCCGACTGGGCAGCTCACCAGCGCAGTCAAATCCGGTCTAGCCAGGGGGCAATGGGAATGATGACTACCTAGCTACTGTTTGAGAAGGTGGGCAGGGAGTTAGTTTAGGTTTAGCAGGGGGTCACGGAAAAGTTATTTGACTCGGAATTCCATTTTGGTAGGGATGAAAGACTCTCATTAGTTTTCCCAAGTCCATCAAGACCAGATGTTGGCCACTGCACTCCAAGTTTATCATAATTCGTGTTCCTGTTGCTGCTTTTGGTGTAAAACCTTGCCCTGAAGTTGCCAAACAGTCCTGTAGGAATTTGCGCCAAATCAAAATATTAATAAGAAAAAAGCCCTGTCGGCGACATTCTGCACAAGTACACACTTGCATCGAATGAGCCAGCAATGGTGTCGATCAAGAGAAAGTAAAAAAACCAGGCAATAATCCAGCATGCTCTTGCAATGAAAACAAGGAATCGCACAACAAAATACACAGAACAAAGAACTGTGGAGAGAATTGGTAGTAATTAGATTGTCAGCATGTGAGCAAACCCGAGCAGTCTTCACAGACCGTCCTAACCCATGCATATCAACATTCTCACGCCGCTTGTGTTGAAGGGACATCCGTCAATCCTACCGGGCTTCCAAGCAAGTGACAGAAAGACCAGCTCAATGGAAGGCAATCAGGCGGTTGCTGCTGACCATGTCTCCAAAACGGCTCTGCACCGCCTCAAAGTTCATGAAACGGCACGACTCGCTCTCCAAGTGGTTGATGATAGCAGCCAAAGTCTTGAAGTTGTTGTTGCAGTTACGATTGGGGCAGTGGTACAGGGCCTGTTCGTCTAAACGCCCAACGCACATGATTCCCGTTAGCGCACACTGTAGAGGCGCTTTGGAGTGGAAACAAGAACATACGGATCGGCGAGTTAATATGACTGTTGAGCCCAGCGGGGGATGTGAAGCCACGATTGCAGAGGTAGCACACCCACTCGTCACGGTAGCTATTGTAGGCCTTGCTGCTGACCTCGTACTGGCTCGATCCATGCCAACCAATGAGCTTCTTGGTGATAATTCCGTTGGGGTCCTTGCTCCGTACGAAGCCATAGATAGAGTCGCGATTCAGGCCGCAGGCATTGGGGCAGTTGCCGCTCTCAATATGGTGGGTCATGCCGGTGGCTGTCGCATAATAATTGGCCTTGCAGAATGGACACTGCATGTTCCGTCCGCGATGAGTTGCAGAGTTGAGGTGCTAGTAATTAGACGGCCACCGTCCGTCAGCAGCGGGCCCATCCATGCGTTTCGGCCGTTGCCATGCACGAGGAGGCTCTTACTTGCTTGATATTGTTGAGGGTCGCGAAGGCGCGATCGCATTCGTTGCAGTAATGGTGATCATCAATCTCGTGCTCCTTGAGCTCGTCCTCATCCTGAACAGTTTGATCGCACAGGCTGCACTCCAAGTCGAAGTGGTTCTTAGCTCTCATATGCTGGAAGCGAGAGGTTTCGCTGCCGAAGTAGGCGTCGCATCTATCACACTCGAACATAGGCTGGCGATGTCCAGTTGCGCGGCAATGATTGTTGCGGGCCTTCCAGCCCGCCGGGAAGCATTTTCCACAGGTGCCGCACTCGAACATGGCGAACAGCTTGGGGGGTTCTCAAGGGGGAAAACGATCGGTTTGATGCAAATAGCAACCGGGATGCCGAGATAGATGACCGCGCCAGCTTTCTAGGGCTTCCCACCTGGTGTTATCCGTTGGGATGATGAAAGGTGGAACTGAGCGGGGTCCCCGCAGATGAAGCTCCCAGTTTGAAGCTCCCAGTTTGATCAGGTGCAGGCATGCAGTTGCAAACGCCACGCGGCAACTGCCGTCTTTGTAGCTTCGTTCATTCCTAGAGTAATAAAGAAACCTGACTTGGCATGTAATAATCAAAGGCTCGGGCTAATAGACTTAGGGGCACGCACCCCCACATGGCAAAGACGCATATTACAACCACAACCAGGGGAGTGTTCAGACTCGAATGTGGGAGTGCGTACCTAGTTTAAGATGGATAGTGTTCAGTTTTGCCGATTAGTAGTTGGCAACTCTGCAAGTCCAAACACTGTGAGTGGTAATTAATCCTTCCTCGTGAGTCTTACCACAAGTCGCCGTAGAAGGTCTCCTATTGGTGGGCGCCTTTCAACTTCTGGAAAGCTGCATACTTTGGTGACAACGTCTTCCCAAGGAATTGGTTCATTAATGACCATGACATCATAGAACTGAAATCACTGTTTCACCCTAGCAACGATTCAGAAAAGCCGCAGGCATCTACTGCCTGCGATCACTAGTCTAAGGGGTTTTCAAGTTGTTTATCCTACGTAGAGATAGCTTGCTTTGGGAAGCATAATTAGGATTAAAGATTTGAAATTTGAGTTTCTAATGTTGTGAGGAAAAGGCACGATGTTGTCAAGGGTACCATCGAACCCGCACGTGACGCGCCATCCAGCGTTTGCTCCTGGGGTGAAGAGTAAGGGCGCCAAGCCTCCCAGACAAGCGTAAATCCTCCTCGGTAAATCCGGGGTGGTGGGGCTTTAAAGCTTCCACACTTTTCTTCCATCTTCTCACCGTCAACTTCCTTTGTGACCACCTTGCCTCTTCGCAATTACAGCCATCATTACTACATTTCCTAGCGTGGAATCCTATTCTTAGAGTTGCAAAACAGGTTGGGGAATCCGAATGGCCTGGCGCGATTGGCTGCGACGCAGAAGCTGAGTAAAACAGCCTTCCAGAAATATGGGGGGTTGTGGCGGGAATGGATAATATCAGACAGGGCTCGATTGTTTCAGCCTGTGCGGCACAGATCGAGCCACAATCTCACTTCCCGGTTGCCACCACCCACGGAGGATTGGTGACATCTACCAAAATACCAGATGTCGCGTTCGATGATCCGAATGTCAATATCCCATGTGGTAGCTGAGAGTCTCCCGCTGGACCTAACGGTGTTCCAATGGAGCAGACTCGAGTCGATGAGGTTGGCAGCTGGAGCAACAGCCAGTGTCTCAACTTCCAAGGTGAACTTTGGATAATCCCCGTCAGTAATTAGCTCACGGTCCGTGTTTCTGGTTCCCCACAACAAGGAACGTCCGCCTGGGCATGCTTTTGGCTTGGTCCGGCGACCAACGCCTCGACCACCCTTCTTGCCCAAGCTGACGGGTGGGGGGGGGACAAGCTCAATTCGCCTCGCTCTTGCGTCTCATGGGGCCCAAATTTGGTAATTGGGTGCCTGAAAGTCCCCCAAGAACGCCCGTCAGCTGCTGCCCTGTAACTACCTGCAGGCTGGGTGGAAGCGAAGATGGCGCCAGGGGTTCAGATTGCGCTTGGCCCTGTCCCGCATGTTTCCCGCCAATTCCAGCCAGACTTGGCGCCCACTGGGCCAGAACGCCAATCCGATTGCAGCGGAGCAATTTCATCGTCAGACTTCAGTGGGTGTGCGCGAGGGGCACGCAGGGACGCGAAGGATGATTACGCTACGGCTCACGCTGGGGGCCGTTGGACAAGGAAAGAGCAACGTAAATGAATTGAGGTGGGCATGACAAACATCCCGAGCTCGGCAGGAACCTTGCTCTTGCCAATGGAACCTGGATAAAAGTTGAACGCCGCCCACCCGCGGCGCTGTGGTCGACTTTGACGATTTCCATTTCTTTCGGGCTCTGCGGTTTCTTGAAGCATTGCATTTGTTGTCCGCCGTTAGTTCATCTGCTTCACCAAACACTTGGTATTCGTCTGTTTATCGCCACTCATCAGATCCAGAAAATCATCATGTTTTTCTCTTCGTCGCGGGCGGCGACTGGCCCCCTCCCCACCGCTCTGCTGGCCATTGTAGCGACTTTTCTCTCCGCGCCAGCAACCGTCACAGCCGCCGGCACCGACCTCTCGAGTGTACTGGCTGGCCAGGTTAATATGACCATCTTCAGTGGGCTGGTCAAGAGTTATCCCGACATCTTTTCCAAGCTCAGCTCGGCCACGGTAAGTGGACATTGAATCTGGCGTTCAAAGGCCATGGTATTAACTCCGTCACAAAGGTCGCCGCGCCCGACGACAATGCTTTCAGGAAGCTTGGAAACTGGGACAGCCTGAGCATGAACAAGCCATTTGTTGAGGCCACACTAAGATATCACATACTCTCCAACCAAGTGACCATGGGGTCGGTGGCCAAGGGCGACTCCATCTTCTCGCCCACGACGCTGAACGACCCGGCATACTCGAACGTGACGAGCGGACAGCAGTTGATCCTCACCAAGCAGCCCGACGGAAAGGTCGTGTTCAGCTCCGGCTTTGCCACGCGCGGAACCGTTCTTGTCGAGGATCTCAAGTTCGATGGTGGGCTCATCCAAATCATCGACTCGGTCTTAAAACTCCCCGAACGGCTCCAGTCAACAGCACGTGACGCATACACGGACCTGACGGCTTTCCTCGGCGCTTTGTACGCCACGGGTCTCATCGACGAGTTCACGAATGCCGCGAACCTTACAATCTTTGCACCCCACAACGCGGCCTTCCAGCAGCTGGCAGGAGCATTTTCCGATATGGGCGCGGACCAGATCAAGCGCATCCTCAGCTACCACCTTGTCCCGGGCCAGGTGACGCACTCGTGGGAGATGAAGGTGAACGACTCGCTGAACACGGCCATCACGGACAAGAAGATTCGCATCCAGCGAAATGCGAACTCCATCTTTGTGAATTCGGCCGCTATCATCCAGGCCGACATCCTGTTGGCCAACGGCGTCGTGCAGATGATCGACAATGTGCTGAACCCAGACAGCCCCAATGCGAAGCCAGACGTTACAGCCACGGCACAGAACCCCGTGTTCACCCTCAAGGGCGCCACCGAAACGGGCTCCGCCGCCGCGACTCCGTTCGTCACCCAAATCCCCTGTACCGTCAGCTGTCCGGCCAGCCAAGCGACGGGCGCCGGAAATGGGGGCAATGCAGCCGCAGGGGGCGGCGTGAAGAGCACATCGAGCAAGGCGGGCGTGCCGGCGGCGAGGTGTACTGGGATAGCTGGGGCGGGAATTGGGCTCGGCCTGGCGGTTGGTGCTCTCGTGGTTGGGTTATAATTCGCTGGGAGCTTCTGTCCTGATGACTGGGATCGAGGCTGTTCCGGGTGGCCGGTTGTTTGTTTTGATTCACTTCGCGTTGATACCCGCACTATTATTATCATATGTTGTTTGTTTTTGAATATGATTAGCGTTCACAATAACCAACCACTTGGTCCTTTTTACGTCTTGTTTGCAGAGCGGGCACGTCGTGACAGTCTTGATCGTGGCACGCCGACTTGCCGACTGTTCCACCAGCGGGGTTGGCTGTTAGACAATACCAAACTGTGACGTTGGAGTGTAAAATACTAAAGAAGTCACCTAAATTCGCAGATTAGATTTGTTTTTCATAGGGCCTGCTTTCGGCACTCAAGTCGTCCCAATTGTCGTCAGTGATAATTAGACTGAAACGTCGATTTTGAAATCATTGAATTCTTACCTCTCTTTGAAGTGGTAATTAGTCTGGCTCAGAGCAGGCACTCAGGGTCCGTTGCACCCATCGCTATTCCTGCCTCGTTTGATTTAATATCTTCGCCACTTCCTAATTCTTTGACTGTATTTCCCACAAGGCTGGAGATGGGGAAGCGACGTGGAAGAAAATATCAGGGGTACCGTGGGTACTTTCCCTACCCTTTTCGGCTCCCACCCGCATGGGATGAGCAGTGAAACCAGCAGGAACTTGTTTGCCGTTAACTCTGATGCAGGGTACGACTTCCAAATTGGGCTTCGTACCTCCCATATTGGTCCGCACTCGGGAGGCCCGCCTGGTCGACGTGACGACGTCACCATAGTGTCGCCTCTCTTCCTTTCCATTTTATCTGCCGCGAGAAGAAGCAGTTTTATCGGGTGGGGAGAAGATTGAGCTGGCAATTTTCTCGCTTCGCTCTTTCCTACGGGAAAAGAGAATCACCGACGTGGATGGCGACGCGATATCTGATTTCATTTGTCGCACAGCTACCGCAGATCGCACGCTTCAGGATCACATATCTCTCAAAAGCGCGCCCATACCAGAGAAAATAGTGCTCGAACAAGGTGGTTGGCAGTCGTCTTGTTGTGGTTAGTCGTCCGGTGGGCAGATGCAGCATTCCTATGCACATTATCAACACCACCGCGATCGCGCCACCATCACCTCTCCAACGGCCACCAGCTGGCAACAGTTACTATACCAACGCCGTCGTCGCTATTATCGTCATCACCTTCGCTATTATTAATCACTCTAAACCACAACTTGCCTCCGCAAACGCCCGCCACAATTCACCGGCAATGGACCCCCTGATTCAAGAAGCGGACCAGCCGCAAGACGGCTCCTTCGCCGACATGATGTACGGCAACCCGAGCCGGGCCATCACGTCAGGGCTATTCATCGGGGTAGCAGGTACGCTGGCAGCGTGGATCTTTGGGCGGATTCTATACGCGTCGACACTGGTGCGGATCTGGCAGCGGATGAGAGGGTGGTGGAGGATTCTGAGTAGGCGTGGTAGATGGCTCGGGAGGGATGGTAGGAGGAGAGGAGACGAAGGTGAAGAGGACGAGGAGGAGGAAGATGACGACGAGGAGGAGGAAGATGATGACGAGGAGGATGGGAATAGGGATGAGAGGGCAGCGAGAATGAGGAGGAGGATGAGGACCCGGATTGGGTGGTTTGGGAATCTGGCGAGGCAGAGGGGGTTCTCCCCCTGGTTATGGGTGTGATCTGCAACACTTGGGTGTGTGACATTTGAGGAAGTTGTAACTGATTTCATCTGGCTTCAGAGGCGCTGACTGTTTGGAAATTGCTTACGGCAATTCTTTTCTCTTCGAAGTGTACAAGTCCGTCTATTGTAGCGGTATCATTGCACATGCCTTTTTAATCACGACCAGGTTTACCAGTTAATTAAAACAAAGGTAACGCCGCCCATCCCTCCCTCTCCCCAGTTCTGTCTTTCTCCGCCATCCTTGGCTCTAGTCCATCCAAACGAAATGCGAGGTCAACACCCCCAACCCTACTCCCATCCATCTCACGCACGAACCGCTCCATCACTGCCAGCTTGCTAAAGCGCCCCCAGCCATGGGTCTTTTGGGTCTTTTGGCCTTTGGGCTTCTTCAGCGTGCAGACTACCACAGCAGTCAAATCAACATCAACATCAGGGACAAAATTGGCCTTTACCCATCCCTCCAGCTTCCCTGCAGTACTGATCAACCACGGCATCGGTAAACCACCCCTCGCAGAGACTCTCACGGCAAAGGGGAACTCGGTCCGACAAGGGCGCTTCTGTAACATTTTCCTTTCCTCCTTTTCCTGCTCTGTCCAATTCGTAACCTCCAGCGTTGCACTCGGCGCAAGGGGACACGCCTGCAAGCTCACCAGCGCCGCCATGGTTCCAGAGTAGCTTTTCTGGGCAAAGCGTGAGACGAGGTCGCAAATGCGAGTGTCTATGTCGCCAAGATGGAGAGAAACAACCTCCCCGTACCGAAACCGCTTAGCAACGCTTCCTCGATATCGTCCATCGATCTGCAAGATGTGTGATTCGATGTTGTAGTCCTGAACAAAATTGTCAAGGTCAAGGCCGTGCCATGGATATGATTGGGGTGTCAAAGGTGCAGGTGTAGCTGGGAAAGCTTTGAGCGGCCGCAAAAAGGCCGGCCCGACTGAGGTGACGCCGTCCAGGTGACCTTCTTGGCCCTCGCAGTCTACCGCAACGTAAACGGAAATTGGGGCGTGGGCCCGGAGGACCGTAAGGTCACTGATGCGTTTCTCTTCTAGCGGCGGCTGAGCGTCTTTGGCCCACGAAAGGGGGTAAAATAAGGATTCTATGGACGGCTCGAGATGGTGGGGGTTGTAGTTGGCGGATATGGTGCTATTGAATACTTATTACAAAATTACTTGGGCAACGACGACTTTCGATGCTTCTAATGACCCATGGGTTTGGTAAAACTTCAAATGAACCAAGTCTCATAGTTTTTCTTGTGTTAGCGGCCCCTGCCTCAAGACAAGTCACAGAGAAATTGTCATGGATGTTCGAGCATCGGATGATTATTTGTTTTGAGTCAGATATGCTACCTCTTCTCGGCATCCTCTCCAACCACATACCCCCTCGCGACACCGCTTCTCCCCTCTTCTATCGCCGTGCTATTCTCCGACGTATAGTCGCTTCCCAGACCCTGCCAAGTCCGCTGCGAGCGCAGGAACTCTGCGCCAGGGCTGACCACACCATTGACCATCGCCAAGTCGGCCTTGGGCCTCAACGCCAACGCGCCAGAAGACGAAGCCGCATTCGACGGTCCCCTGGCGGCGTCGTTGCCTCGGTTCCTTACCAGTGCTGCTGCCGCTGCCTTGGCTGCCATACGCATCGGCCGACTGTGGCTGACGTATCTCCCAGTCTTGAGATCAAACTCTGGCGGCTCTGATTCTTCCTCATCGATTCCTCCATCTTGATCCACGTCTCTCGGGGTATTGTCATCATCTTCTCGGGCTTCCACGCCCGTCTGTTCTGCCGCCGGACTGTGGCTAAGAATGGCCTCCTCCGCTGCAGCCTTGACGCTCTCGATCCCCCCCCACCACTCACCCATCCACACGCGGTGCTCATCACCTGCAAGCGCGACATCCAGCTCAAAGGGCGTGATGACAGGTCTGTAGAAGCCTGCGTCGTCCTCCACCAGCGAGCTCTCCCAGCAGCCAACTACGACCCACCCATCAATCTCGGCAAAGTTGGCGAGCTTGGCCGGGTTGAGCTTGCCCACAACAATCGTGTAGCTCTTCTTCCCTGCCGCAGCAATTTGTTTTCGGATGCTGTCAATCGAGGCGAGGTAGTTTGATACGGAGAGCGTGTTGACCAGGATCCCGATGATGCCGGCGGTGGCTAGAGATAGGAGGCGGGCGTACCGGCGGCCGAGGAGGCGCTTGGCCGAGGCATAAGAGGCGGCAGCTGACGTCGATGTCGGGAGGATGTACAACGACTTGACTCTAGACGAAAGGGCCAGGAGGAGTGCCGTCGGCGGCGTGGAGACGTGAAAGATGGCGTATTCTTTGAGCTCAAGCGCTGCTGCGACCTCTTCTGCCAGCTCTTTTCCCTCCGCGTTCACAATTTTCCTATTCGGTATTTGTCCCATGGGATCATGTATGATTGCCGTAGACAACAGATTGCTGTACCCGCGACTCAACAGCTCCGTTACCAGCCCCTGCAGGTGGTCGTGGTATGTGACGTCAGCCATCAGTACCACTCTTGTCTCTTTTCCCGGAAATTCCCTCTCAAAGTCTGCGACAGCTGCATCGCGATCTAGGTCGTGTTGTGTAAAGACGTAGATGACAGGCAGGCGAGAGGTGGGTGAGAGGCAGGACCGGCCGTAGTGCACCACGACGTCGGCGTCAATGTGCTCGGCGGCAATCTCGTCGACGCAGCACGAGCTGTAGGATGTGTCTGCCAGGATGTATATCCGTTGTGGGAGTGTCGCCGGCTTTGTTGCTGCCTTCGTCGCAACCACGTCTTCCACTGTAGCCTCCGCAGGAACTGCTGTTCTCGCAAGAGACGCGAACTCTGTGTTCAGGGCCTGGACAACCCACGGTGCATCCCCCAGCATGTAGTCGGGGAACTGCAGGGCAATCCTCTTCCAGGCGCCATGTCGGATTTCCCGCGCAGTGCGTTCGACTTCGTAGATGCGGCGGAGCTCGTCGTCTGTGAGCTTTTGCGCCTGGGTTTCGTTGGCGGCGGCTGAGACTTCGGGCTCGATGTGTTCGAAGAGGTGCTCAGCCGGCGTCGACAGAGCTGGCGCAGCGGACAACTCGCTGGCCATGATCGCTATCGTCGTGCGGTGGCCGTGATCGTCGTCGGCAAAAATTTTAGCCACGGCGGGGTTGTGGTTGAGGGACAGAGTTTGCCCCGCCATTTCTTGCGCCCTGAAGTGACGTCGGGCCCCCCACTGGGAATTACAGGGGGCGGTTGGGCGGGTGGCTTGATGTCTTGGAGCTTGAAACCTGGCCGGCAGCTAAGAAACAAGCCACTTTGATACCCACTCCAATCTTTGCATAAAAGGCACACTCTACTCTTCACACCTGCTGTGAGTGGCGGCCTTTTTAGCTGTCAACCTTTGCGCCTCCTTAGTTGCTCCACAAATGAGTACCGAGGTAAATGGCGCTGGGAATTCAAATGTAATGCTTGGCTTCAAGGCGATCTGCATGATGGAAGTAAATAATACCTGTAATGTGGACTAGCTGCTCCAGCACTCTGTAAGCATTCTCTGAAGCTATCAGGCTCCGCACATATCATGCATGGCCGATGAAATACCACCCCTCTCTTGTAGCACACCTAATTACGAGGTAGGCTCCTTTGGGGCTTGACCCAAAAATATATGGTCTATAACATGACCATGAAGGGTCATTTGTAATCGTCTTTCTCTGCAATACCCCCCCAAAATGTTTCTAAAGTACAAGTCCACTCTGGCTCCAGCTTGTTATTTATCAAACGAAGGATGTCTACGACACTCGTAGAATATCGAGGTGAAACTCATCTTTCTCTCTGACCCTGATATTTTGGCATTGCACCGTTGGCCACCGCAGAGTCAGAAGACGGTGCGCGGATCCCATCCGACAGCCAAGACGCGGGCAGTCGTGTAGCAGGCAAGGGCAATCGTGTAGGCCGCCCCTGAAAACAGAATCACCGACATCCATCCCGTTTCGGGCGACCCAACATCCAGCAGTGAACCAGCAATGGGGACGCTGCTCAAGGTTCCGAAGCTAGCCACCATCATGGCAGCCGTGAAGAAGCGCCCATATTGACGCGAGTCACAGAGCTGTCCCAAACACACCGGAACTAGGCCAAGGTTGCTGCCGCTCGCAAAGCCAAACAGAACTGCATATGCCGTCAAGAGAGACGGCGAGTCGCCAGCTGGCAGCCACATGGTCAATCCAGTCATGACACAGAGTCCGATGGTGACGATGATGACATTGAACCGTCCAAATCGGTCAGCCAAAAATCCCGGAAGCACTCGTCCAACAACCGACCCGGCATTCAAGTATGCCAGCAGGACATAGCTCTCGGTGGCATCTTGGCCATGCGCCGCGGTGTACGAGATGATAAATGTGAGCGGGACGAACAGGCCCCACTCCATGAAGAAGATTCCCAGTGACGAAAAGGCAAACCGAATGTCTTTGAAAACACTCAGGTCCGGCCAGACGGAGCTGACTTTGAGGGTGCCGTCAGCGCTCCTCGCCGGGGGAAGTCTCGTCTTGATGAAGATGTTGGCAGGGACGGCCAAGCCAATCATGATAAAGGCAAGAATCCGACAACTCCACGCGAACCCGAACTTGGGCAGCAGATGCTGCAGGAGAATGGGGAACACAATGCCGCCAATTCCGCCGGACGTGGTGGCGATTCCGGTGGCCAAGCCCCTGCGGGTATGGAAGAAGTGAGCAATCGACCCATAGGCAGGACCATTGAGCAGGGCACTGCCCAAACCGCCCAGGACTGAATACGTGAGAATGATTTGATAGTATGCTGCACAAAACAGTCAGCACCAATAAGGCCTCGAGAAAGCTGTGAAGAATAGTCATACTCTTGCACCAACTCAACAAAAGCAAGGACGCAACAATGATCAAGCTGCCTGCAGCTACTAAGAGCTTGGCTCCATATCGGTCGAAGAGGGGGCCAACTTGGATGCCCACAAAGAAGACGATGAACAGGTACAAGCTGAAGATCCAACCAATCTCGGAGGCGGTGTTGTCCACCAGCTGGTGGGTAGAGAAGTACGACTCGAAAACGGCCGACGAATTGATCAATCCAAAGACTGAGACCATGGCACAGAAAGACCCGAACACCACGAGCCAGCCTTCGACTCCACCTTCCGGGAAGTCGAGCGTGGTCGCGGCGGAGGGGAACCGCTCAATGGCGGCAGCGATGGCTCCATAGTGGGAGTCGTCAGCGGAACCCTGACCCTGACCTTGTTCTCCTCCCAGTTCGATGAAGTCCAGATTGTTGTTGTTGTTGTTGATTAGCACGGGCTGCTTTTCCTTGAACGTGTCAGCCTTGTCGAACACGCCAGAACCGTTGGCGGTTGGAAGTGACGACAAGGACTCGGCGTCGGTGACCCGGCGGTTTTTTAGGCAGCTGTCCTCTGCATTGGCCCGCTCCGGGATCATGAGTTGGGGGTGTGTTGTCGTTGTATGTGCAGGAATTATTGCGAATTGTTTACAAACAAAACAAAATGGCAACAGCAATCGGGAGCGCTGAAATAGCGAAACAAGTTGGAACCCGGGGATGAAAGAGGGGTTTGTGTGGAATTAAAGTCCACAATCCTCTTCTTGGGCAGCCCTGAAAATTTTACTTTTGGCGTGGGTCCCCTCTCTGATGCCGTCTTGGACAAGACTCCACCTCAGCCAACCTTTGCTGTAGAGTTGTTTGCCCGCCTATGGCAGGCCCACTTCCACGCGCAATCCAAGCCTGTGGAAATCCAGTTTCTCTCACGTAACAGCGAAGTCGTGGCGAACGAATCCGACTGGATGGAGAGTGCATTCTCTGTCGGTGCCTGCCGGCGAGCGATATGCAGCCCCAACCGCCACCCCGCATCCGCGTCCGCTTCCACTTCCGCCTCCGGAGTTCGGCTCCTCCCGCAATTACTGACGATCCATGCCGCCGTCATTTGACGTCGCAAATGCGGTGCCAAGAGAGGCGGAGCGCGTGAAATGACGGTGAAATGTGGTAGGGTCGAGAAGGTTTGAGTCGGCGATGGGCAGACCCGAAGTCAGTGAAAGAGGTTGAAAGAAAAGTGGGAAAGAAGAGAAAGGAATCCCGAAAAGAGCGAGAACAGATGAAGCTCACTACGACCTGGAGAAAGCAATGGTGAGGTAGCCTGGGATATGTTAATCATAATGCGCCCGTAACATCCATTCTCAATGCTCAATCCCATGGATGAATATTAGGTACTTGAGAGAGGCAAACTATTTTGTGGTGAATGGAAACTATGACAAAACTCGTTGCCCTTTCCCGAGCCTCCAGTTGCCACAGGAATTTACCATTGGTGTTGCCATTGCCTGTTCACCAAAAATTGGCGGGTGCATCTCCATGGTTCTTTCCATTTCGAGAAACAATCAAAGAGTTGGGAAATAATTTGCTATAAGACTCGCTCCTACTATCAGTCACAACTTGACACAGTGGCCCACCGAAGTCGGTTTGTTTCATTTCTTCATTTGAGCTCTTTTCCATGACCTTGCTTTTGAACAGTTTATTAATTCCGCAACAAACGGCAATCTTGGCAAGTCATGACAAAAGTGAGAATTGAGTTATCACATACAACTGCTGCAAATTTCGCGTCCGTGACGGTTTTATAGCGATTACTAGCTTCACCAAACAATCGCTGTCTTACAAGATGATCTTGGTGTTACTTTCGTGGCCGATTTCGTCGAGTTAGAGGACAAGTTGCCTTGTGACATGGTTTCTCCTCAACCCATGTTTCTGTATCACTCAACAAACCTCCATTCCACTCAATGACCATGACCTTGGGTATGACTGGATGTCGACTGATAATGGCAAACCTGAAAACTGCCAAAGAGAAGCAAATATGTTCCATTCACAGCATGAATACCATCTCTGGCCTCTATACTCAGCCGAGGTATCACTTCACTAACCACGACCACTACCATAAAGAAAACCAGCCCAGATAAATCTCAAGATTTGAATTTACAAGGATCCAGCATTTGAGAAAACATCAAATACAAACCATCAACACTTTGGCTGCTACAAAGCCATTTCAGTTCTCTCTCCAAAGTCTTCAAATCCCAACAGCTATCTCCGTGTGCACAGCATCCCTCAGAAAATGGACGGCGAAGAGCTCGAAAGATTCCTCAACGACTATAATAGCAGGCACTACCCGTCCAGCGGCAGCAGCGCGATTCGCGCAAACACGTCGAAAAATTCGTCTGCGAGTGTCTCTCTGGCCCCCACCCTGGCTCAACGCGTTTCCACCGCCATTCCACTCTTCGGGGGTTACGAGCCCGCCCCTACGCCCTCGCAATCTGAAGCCACACCTGCCGGCGCCACGGCCACCATTTCAGCACCCGCTGAACCTGAAAAGCTTGCTTCGTTGCTCGCCTCCCTCTCAGGCACAAGTAGAAATCTGCCGACGTCCTCCGTCTTGGGCAAATCCTCCACACGACCCGCAAGCAGCACTGATTCTATCTCCACTGCCACAGCATCAAAAGACCCACTAGCGAGTCCCGAACTAGCGGGAGGCGATGATGACTTGTGGAAAGTTGTAGCCTGGAAGTCCAAGACGCCGGCCTCTTCGTTCTCGACTGCTACTGCGGGGCTTTCCAATGCTGCTCCTGTCGCGGAAACAAACTCGGGTGCGTTTGCGAGAATCGCTGTTGAGAGAAGAGGTCTGAAGCGGAAAATAAGGAGAAAGAGAAGCTTCCGCCCAGACGATGTCAGTTCATTTAGACGAATATGACGAACCACCTGAACCAAAGGGTTTTGTTTGGATAAATCGTTTCATACTTCACAGCGTCGGTGGCATGTGTCAACATGGAGAGCAGGAGAGTTGATAATCTTGGATTCAATTACGGTGCATTAAGCAGTTGCTACTACGGCTAACATACTGGCAGTGAAAGTACAGGGGCAAGTTGATAAAGACCTTGTTATTTGCGTTGAAAGTTTTGAAACCTTCAATACCTGAGTTGCACGGGGTCACAAGTTACCTATGTAGTATCCAAGCAGCGATCATGCAAAGGGAGATAGTGTGGATTTTCCCCATTCCATACTGAAATTCCAAGGCAAATGCACATGCCATGGCTCCAACGTTAGTAGACCTTATTACCATTGTAGATCCTAGCGTGTTGAGCGCACTGTCAAGCTGATTATATGCCTTTCCTCACATATTAAGGACATTCCCATCTGAGTAATGTATGTATTTATACTTTAAAGAGTTTCCAATCATGTCCGACGACCTACGACTACAAAAATATCCTTTGACCAATCTGGATGCGAAGCCTCGTGTGTGACGGCAAACCCCTTCGACTCGAGCAGCCGTCTCATTTTGTCCAATGCCTCGGGGTTTCGTATCTCGGAGATTTCCAGCACAATGTTCTGGACGAGCGGCCAGTGCTCGGCATCCAAGCCGCTCAGGACGTCGAATTCAGCGCCCTCGACGTCCACCTTTAGCAAGTCGATCCTCCTCCTCCTACTACTACTACTGCTGCTGCTGCTGGCACCATGGAACCCACCACCACCAGCCAAGAAGTGCGAGAGCCGCTGTATGGAGATCTCGACCTGGGTGTCGCCGCCCAGCCAGCCCTCAATGACCTGCGCGCCGTGCTCGGGGAACCTTTCTGCCACCAGCGCCTTGAGCCCCTCCTTTTGGTCCGGGAACAGGGTCGAGTTCCCCGGCGCGTTGGGGTAGTATGTGAAGGTGGCGGCGGCGGTCTCTTTCTCCCCCAAGCCGCAGTTGTGTGCTTCTACATCGGTGGCAGCAGACACACCATGCAGAGCCAAGTTGCGGCGCAGCATGTCAAAGGTCTGCGGAGCGGGCTCAAAGGCGAGGATCTTGGCTGCTGGGTACTTTTGCTTCATGTACAGGGAGAAGAGTCCAATATTGGCGCCAGCGTCGATGATGAAGGGTGCCTCCGGGAGGTGTGCTACGTCGTAGCAGTGGTCTTGGTAGATCTCCGTGTAGATGTGGCGGGCCTCGCGCTCGCTGCTGGTATAGCACGAGAAGCCGTCGGCAAGCTCCACGAGTTGGACTACCATGTCGTGTCGAGTGATTCAGGACTTGGGTATTCAGGTGAGGTTGTGCTAAGAATGAAAGAAGAGGAAGATAGCTCACGATGAAGGCTTTCTTGATGACAGGATGCAATAATCACGGTATTCCTATACGCAGATATGAGATATCTACCAACCCAAAAACCCCTCTCAAGGAATTAACAGAGGGTGGAACCGATTACAGTCCTAAACCCGAGATAGTAAGCACTAACGTAGGACCGCAGATTTGTGTAACAGACCTAAGAGGGGCTGTTCCAAAATGTAGGTATGCATTGCATTGAACCAGGAAAGGTAGGTCGGGTATCTCGGGATGGTCGTTTCCTCGGACCACTATTGTGGGGAGTCCTATTGGGTGGAGAGATGAAATCCAAATAATGACAGCCCTATACGCCTTACAACCGTTTGAAGGATTCGGGACCCGTATGTAGATCTAGCGAGCCGGCCAATCGGAAAGTTATAGTAGCATTGAGGGAAGGGTGGTGTAGAAAGGATTGTAGTGACAAGCATCTAGTTAGCAATCCCTCAACCGCGAACGGGAGCACATAGTATCACACAAATGATCGGCCGGGCTATCCGAGATAGGGATCAAATACACAATGACTGCGCCGGCTACTTATGCAGTTGGTAATTTATTGCAACCTCCCTCTGACAATTTTGTTGTCGGTCTAAAGAAAGGTCAAAATCGAGGATAGATGCCAGATTGGGATAGAGGTTGCATTATTTCGTGTGTGTTACACGTGCTGAAAGCCCGAATATCTTCCCTACCACTTCATGTTGATGGGTCTGACACGCTCTGTTGGTTCAAAAGCACACTTGTTCTTGTTTGTGTACCTTAGTTTCCAGGAGGTGGGGACGTATTGAATTGATGATTTGTCATAGTAACACATGGCTAGAAGTTCAGAGCTTTTCTTAATAATAATAGAATGAGATGCCTCGTCTATTTGGGAGAGATGCACCAGTAGAACTAGTATCTACAAGTACCGAACACGAACTAAACCACAAACGTCTGCCCCAAATGCTGCGTCTTCCTCCGCACCATCAACCTTCCCTTCAGTGGCGGGAGAGGATAGTGGCCGATAGTGACGAGATCAGGCCGTCCCTGGTCGGGCAACTTGAGATCGTAGTGCACTGCCAGGTAGGCTAAAAACAGCTTCAGCTCGACCGCGGCAAAATACCGGCCGGGGCACGAGTGCCGACCCATTCCAAAGGGGAGATAGTCTTCTGTAGCCGACACCATCAGGTTGATCTTTGCATTCGAGTCGGTGGTGTTTGTGGGGGATGGAGCATTCTCCACCACAAGTTGATCCCCTGGCCGTGAGAAGCGGAACGTGTCGTACTCGTCAGCATTCGGCCCGTAGATGGCCTTGTCGGTGTGGATCCCCCACGCCGGCACGGCGAGCCGAGACCCCTGAGGCAGTCGCACGTCGTACCCCTCGAGCATAAGCCCTCCTGGAGCGGTGACTTCAGTAGCCAGTGCCTTGATCGACGTGCGTAGGCGGAGCGTCTCTTTCAGGGCGCTGTCGGCACGTGCGAGACTGTTAATGCTGGCCAAGTCCAACGCAGGTGCCCCTGGCGGTGCCGAAAAGAGAACCCGGTTTCCTTCCTCGGCGAGACTCTCCCAGATCTGCTGTGGGTGTTCACTAGCGCACACGTCGAAGAGCGTGTGGGAGATGGTCATAGTGGTTGTTTCCATAGCCGCAAACTGCGCGACCAAGGCACGGCAAGCGATGCGGTCCACCAAGCCCTGTTGGGGCTCCTTTCGGCGAACTGCGTCTGTGATGATCCAATTCATGATGACGTTGTTGTTGTTGTTGTTGTTGTTGTTGTTGCCGCCGAGTGAGAGGCTTGATTTGCCCCCTGCATCGTTCATTTCCGCCTCCGCCACTGCGAGCTGCTGTTCAATGTACGGACCCAGAATTTTAATCGCCCTGCGCTTGTACATTCGGTTGAAAAAGTGGGTGCCGTAGGAGAGGAGAGGGTGCATGAATGGAGGAAAGAAGCGGAGTAACAGGGCGCTGGGAACAACGCAGGTGGTCAAGCTGGTCATGCTGTCTCGGAGCTCTTCATCTTGGCCTGGTTCAAGATTGTGAGTGTCAGCCTTTGGATGTCAAACGTCTAAGCGAGACGAGCAAAAGAGAGCAACTTACACAGAGGATACCCCAGAATAATGCGAGAAGCGATTCTCCCAATCACCTTTCTGACCATCTCATGTGATGGTACTTCCCGCCACTCGTTGTCCAGCCCAAATGTCTGATCCACTTGCGTGAATAGCTCGTCCATGATGACGGGAATCATCTTTGGCAGCTGTCTGTTCATGTTGGCGCGGAGTACATTGTAGACAGCAGCGTCTCCATGAACACTGGGGTTCCCAAAGGCGTACTTGGCGCCAATGATCTCATACTGGACAGGGATGGGGCTCAGCGCGCTTTCATCTTGCGATATCATCCACCGAATGAGTGAGCGAGGAAGCAAAATCTCAGGGCGACTAAACGGCAGAGGAATGGCAACGATTGCGCCATGTTTGCTATACTAAACAGGGTGGTAAGTATTAGCCGGGGGCATGACGTTGTGTGGGTTGTGATGTGTACCAACTTTGTAATATGCGTCCCTGATCGTAATCGGCGTCTTCCAGATTGACTTTATTTGTGATAGCAGGTACGATTTGAAGTTTCCAGTTCGTCCAACCCAGGGGACCTTCTTTGGGATTGTTGCCAGGTGGCTGGCCGTGGTGTACAACCGCCAGGCAATAACACCAGTAACGAAGAACAAAAAGATATTCATTAGATGAGCTAGGGTAGAAGCACGAGGTGTTGCAGTTTGTGAACGATTGACAAAGGTAGCAATAGCATCTGACATGGTACAGGGCGTACATATCGGCAATATAAACAAGAATCTGAGAGTCAGGTTATGGCTGCTGTCTGCCCACCTCATCACTTACATGGCCCAGTCCAGTTCTTCGATGTCCTATTAATTACTTGATACTGGGGTATGCAAATATGTTGTTAGCGGGTCATGTGATCGAGTTGGCTTCATACTGTCAAGTCGTCTTCAGTTGTTAACATGCCCCTGCCAAACCCCCTTATTCGACTGGTTCGTATACGTGTAACCAGAAAATTTGTTATGACAAATGTGTGCCTGTGCGTCATAGTGTGAAGCGAGATCTTGAGGTGATGCCGTCTTATTTGGCATTTTACGAAGTGAAGGAGTCATTTACTGCTAGTATATGGGGGTGTGCCGTCCGAGCATGAGTCAGGAACTCTGTGCGTTCTAATGGTGGTTAGCGGCGAAAATATCTGACAGTTTTCTACATTTGCGGTTGTAGGGATAGTTGGACACAGAGAGGGCTCGTAGGATTCAGGCAGGGAGGAGTGTAGGTTGATCACCTCCTAGGTAAGCCCCCGATGCACCACGCCAAGGGATAGGTGAGCTAAGCCTAGAACGACATACCGAGTCTTTGGTTTCAGTGTTGTTTGCTGGCCTATTTTGGTTGGATACAAGGTACCAAGCTAGACGGCAAGCATAAAAGCACGTCTTTTGTCCGAGCCTTTCTTGCCCGCCCGTGTAACTGAATACACCATTCCATCACTGCATCTCACACATCCATCCCTTCCCCACCACCACGACCATGTCAAGACCCTCGCTTGATCTACCCGTTGGAACTGGGATTCTTTCCAGTTCCGCCGAGGATACGCGGACCGACGGTGAAATCACAGCCTTTCTTGCCAACCCTCCGTCAGAGGTCACTTCCCAGAAGAACGTCTGGGCCTTTTGGGACAAGGGCTTCGACAAGCTCCGCGGATGGCAGAAGCGGAACGTCATTGGCTGGGTGCGGAAGCTGGGCCCTAGCTGGACAGTCCGCGTGGTAGACCACGTCCAAGGATCTCCCGCCAACGTGCTCAACTATCTCGACCCGGCAACCCTCCCCAAGGCCCTGGTCGACTACAACATGGCCGGGTCCCATTCGGGTCAGCACTTGTCTGACCTGATTCGCTTGCCACTGCTGCATCGATACGGCGGCATGTACCTCGACATCGGAACGCTGCTGCTCGGCGACCTGGAGGGGATTCTGTGGAACAAGATCGCGGATCCGGCGTCCGAGTACAGGATTGGTGGATTCACACACCAGCACCGCAAGAACAGCTGGGGCAGCATGCTCAACTTCTGTATTGTCGCCCAAAAGGGGGAGGAGGTGCTGCAGATCTGGCAGCGAATCCTGGTCGAATTGTGGAGGGGGCGCATCTCTAGCAAGGGCATTGTTAGCCACCCGGTCTTTGCAGGAGTCCCAACAGAGTTCCACCCGCGCGTCTTGATGACCATCAAGCCCGGGTCCGAGGCGCTTCTGCAGGATTACTTGGCCAACCTCCTGACCTGGGAGAGACTCAAGGTCACCGTCGACGAGGCCAGCGGATTCAATGGTCCAGAGTACGTCCGACGACACGTCCTGCTGCTGGATCCGTTCCAGGAGGTCTTTGCAGCCGAGGTTCGCACCCGCCTGAACACGCCCCGCATGTTCCAGATGCTCACTTGTCCGCGGGACGCCAAAGCCGCGGGCGTGGATCCTGCTCTGCACGCCGAAGCCAAGGGCCTAGTTGACCATCTTCTCACCAGTTCCACTGTGTTGAAGTTGTATCACGGTCATGGGTACATGCTGGCACCCCCACTGACTACCTTTTGGGAGGCTCCGGGGAACGAGGATGTCGACGTATGGCCAGGCACCTTTGGCGAGTATCTACGGTATACAGGTGAGATAGTTGACCAGAAGAGGGAGGTCAACCCGATCATTCTGCCTGTCTACGACGGTCCGGTGGTGCACACCCCGTTGCCTTGAGGTGTGGATATTGATGAGATGGCTAGCATGAAAAGGAGCGGTCTGTACAAGGATCACCACCAGGGTGGTGGGTGAAAGTCGCCGCAACCGTGGTTCCATAGGTCCAAAGAATGCAATAAACAATAATTCCACTCCTGATTTACCTTGGCACGCAGAGTGCCGTGCTGACCTTGGACTGTTGATGATCTTCGAATTAGCACCGCTGCCACCCATTTCTCCCTTTGGGGAGGTGGGGGGAAGGGGGGGGGCTTACTTTCGTACGTATCCTTAAATCCATCGCTTGGCGGTCTCGAGTTACACATACACAATAGAAAGGCCAGGTTGGCTACGTCGGAAGTGTCGCAATCCATGTTAAATAATGGATGGTCCTGCGTCCACTCTTAGGATCAGGAGGATTGTGATCTTGTTGGCTGTTGTCAGACTGATACTGGACGAAGATATGCACGTGTGCATATGGGAAAATGCTAGGCGATCTCTTACGGTTATACCCCACTTTTGCCGGACCTTTCTGCATGTCAGACAAACGCCATACCTAGTGCCTTGCATAAATGGCCAAGTCGGACTTGAAGATTCTTGGCAATTAAGTGGATCACCAGAAGGATTGTGTAAGACTTTGATTTGCCATCTAACGCTATGATCATCAGAGCTCCTACTTATACAAATTGGACCCTCTCTCTGTACACGTCGGGAGCTCCGCAACGGTCATTACTCGGCCTTGGCCCTGCTGCCTGTTTGAGGTCTAGGGAGTTCCTTACCACCTGGGTGGAGAGCCGAGCAGCTCCCAGTCTTATAGTCTTATTGTGGAGAGCTGCTAGCTATTGGTCTAGTACATGCGGGAGCACCCTCAGCCCCGTCAGGCTGTTCAACTAAAGCTTTAATAATGAAAGTAATGCGAGGTTACACTAAATATTGCCGGAAGGATCGAATCTTCCTATGCTGTTGGCGGCTGTTCGCCCTTTAATTTGTCACAACATCACACTTCCCGGGCAGTAACGCCTTACAACATATGCCCTAAAATGGAAACATTCCGACAAACTCCCTGCATCTGCATGTTACGGTTCTGGTAGTTCTTTGCGAGATGGTGGGGTGCCAGCATCAGCGTCGTGGTAGGAATGCGTCGTTGTATTTCATGAATTCCCTCCTAAGCAACCAAGCAATGGAAGCAACAAAGTATTATGCGGAACAGGTGTATTGGCAATAATGACTCACTTACAAAATTTCGTATAAAGTGAAGTATGTTTAATCTCATGTACAAACTAATGCATTATCCCGAAGAGGAGCAACAATAACCTATCAATCATACGCAACAAAGCACCTAATCTCGATGCTGTTCCGCGGAGGGACGTCCGCAGAGACAGGCAGCCCCCGGAAGCTTGTGTGGGGAACAATACGCGCATCTGCGCGCGGCGGGGCGCTGTCGTAGATCTTGAAGGCCAGCACCTCGTCCGGCTTCTGCTCCGAATAATAATACCACTGGTGCGCGCCGTCGCGGCCTCCAAGAGTCAGAAACGACTCGGTCTGGCGCGGCGTGTTCGGGTAGGCGAGATGCAGCATCTCGTCGGCGTCCTCGGGGACAGTGGGTGCGTCGGCGACGGCCAGGGGATCCCGCACAACCGTCTTCAAAGGCCGCCAAAAGTTGATGACCTGCCAGTGGCGGCCCTCGTACTCGTGGTGGTTGGTGGGCCGGATCCGCTTGATAAAGGTGGGTGCGTGGACTGGTGCAAAGTCGACGTGGGGACGGATGACAGGCCCCGTGTACGAACTGTATTCGGTGCCGTATTTGGTGCTGAACGAAGACTCCCGCACTCGATGGTCAAAGATGAGCACCTCGGATGCCCCAAGTCTGAAAATTGTCAGGTGGATCTACTGGTTGCTGATAAACAGAGTGATTTAAGTGGAATGGAACGCACTGTTTCTTGATCAGCTGCATCATCGCGGGGTAATAAACCCGTCTGATGCTTTCGGGGCTGGAGTAGTCGGCGTCTGGCTTGGGATGGACAATGTACTCGAACCCGTTCTGGTCGAGAGTCTTGCCAAGGCCACGAGCATCGTGGATGACCACTCTTCTAGCGTCGGTGAATTCTGGCGCCAGAAACGGCAGCTGTTTCTCTGTGGGCTTCACTCCATCTTGGTTGGTTTTCGAGTAGAAGATGTACGCAGAGACATCCTTCTGTGGGCCATCGCCAAGAAGACAAGTTTGGAACTCGTCTGTCATGCGGGGGTCTGCTTCAGCCTGCCCATTGTTGATATGGACCTTTTGAGTCTCGATGGATACAGCGGTTTGCGACATGGTGGAGGAGGTAAAGGAGTCTTGTCGGCAAGAAAAAAAAAAGGCAGGTGTGGTAAGATTGCCGGAACGGGCGCCAGGACGTTCATTTATAGGGAGTCAACAAAACCATATGGTATGGGAGAGATAGGTACGAATATCCCAGCTCACGCTAACCGTTACATGTAACAATAGATACCTGGTACCTAACAAGCAGGACTCGTGCTTCCTCTGCCCTGTATCGTTGTATCCCCAATAAGCTGACCTTCCTTCTGAGAGGGGCGACAAGGTCGGATTTGGCGGAGATATGCACTAATAGCATGTTTGCACAAATACCCATTTATGCCAACTGACAGAGGTAGGTAATTATGCACAAGCCATCCCCTTGATAACATAACATTTCCCACACCATACAACATGGTCGCAACTTCACCGTCTTACCACTCACCTCCAAGTCCACCACCTTATTTCAGCCTTAAATCCAGGAAAATGGACATTCAGGCCCTCTTTGGGGCCAACTCGACCGCATCCGAGGCCAGACCAAGGTTCAAGCTGTCCTTGGTCGGGTTTCTCCAGTCGCTCACATTGACGACTCGGCTTGGGCTAGGCCTCTGCTTTTTTCTTTGGCTAGTATGGACAGTCTCTCGGCATCGCTCGTTCTACAATGACAAGGTATCTACCTTAATTATAATTACAACACTTCAGGTGCATCCATCCATAACTAACAATTCCCAAGCCGAAACCGCCGCACTCGTGGTGGTTCGGCCACTTGGCCATCTTTCGAGCCACCCGCCGCTCGCTGCCCTCCAAAACTCACCCTCACGCCATTATTCTCACCATCAAACAAAAGTACAAGCTACCAGGAGTCTTCTTTTTGGACTGGTATCCCGTCTTTGCCCCCATGATCATCGTCACCGATCCCACCGTGGCCACCCAGCTCACCAACGCCGAGAACCTCGAGCGCCACTCGGTCGTCCAGGATGTCATGGGTGAGCTGGTCGGCCAGCACAGTGTGTTCTGGAGCCAGGGCAATGAGTGGAAGCACCTCCGCTCGACGCTGACGCCGGGGTTTTCGACGACCCATCTGTTGGGCCGCGTCCCACGCATGCTGCACCACATGCTCATCTTTGAGGATATCACGGCCAAGCTGGCCCAGTCCGGGGAGCCGTTTCCGATCCTGGGAAAGCTCATCTCCATGACCATCGACGTCATCGGCGACTTGATGCTGGACATCCGCCTGGCCGCGCAGAGCGAGCGCGAGTTTGACCCCATCGTGAAAGAGTTTCGCGCTGCCATGAAATACACCTGGGAGGGTCTCAATTTCTGGGAGAAGTACATGAACTTGCCCGGTCTGCGCTGGCACTCGCGGAAACTGAACAACTTGCTGGCGCGCGAGATTGTCAAGCGATATGAAAACCAGACGTACAAGGCGCCAGAGTTTTCAGCTGGAATCGACTTGTTTCTGCAGAAATATGACGAGGAAAAGGGGGGCCAAAAAATAGGCGAGGAACTGGACAGTCTTTTCTTGAAGCAATGCGTGGACAAGTAATTATGTCATTTATTCTCTATCAGTGGTGTGGATGCTGACACCAAAAATGCACAGCACCAAGGGAATGCTGATTGCAGGGCACGACACCACCGCCGGAACCATCGCGGTACGTATTAATAATTACTCCTTTCAGCTCACCCAAGTTTATACTGATTTTCTTGTTGCAGTATTGTCTGTCCGAGCTAGCCAAGCACCCCGACATCCTGGCCCGAGTTCGTGCAGAACACGACGAGCTGCTTGATCCCAGCCGCGAGGCAACCATCAAAATGCTAGAAGAGAATCCAACAAAACTTCATGATCTACCTTTGACTACGGCCGTTGTCAAGGAAGTTTTGCGTCTTTACAGCCCTGCTTCGTCGATCCGTACGGCTGGTGACAAGTAGGTTGAACTGTGTATTTCAGTTGTCGTCCACATACGCGCTAACATCTCTTTCCAGCCACATAATCACCTATCAAGGAAATACATTCCCCACCAAAGGCCATGCTGTAAGTCTTTGTCTAGATTTAGCACGTCTACACAGCTAACTAACTCCATGTCTCAGCTATGGGTCGTCCACACCTGTTTCGGCCGCGACCCCAACCTCTTCGACGACCCCAACAGCTTCGTCCCAGACCGCTTCCTCGCGCGTGCGGGTACCATCCCGCCCGGTGCGTGGCGCGCCTTTGAGAAGGGCCCTCGCAGCTGTATCGGCCAGGGCTTGGCGTTGATCGAGGTCAAGCTGGCGCTGGTCATCCTTGTTCGCCGCTTTGATTTTGCCTTGGCTTACCCGCCTGGCAGTCCTAGTCTTCCGCTCCTGGGCGAGCAGGCATACCAGGTCATGAATTTCGTGCCGGTACCTGCTGGGGGTATGCCGATGACGGTGAAAGAGCGGAAGCATGTCCCATAGTCCAGGCCTGTCACTATTTACGAACCTGAAAGTCTTTCATGCAACGTCTCGACCATTTTGAGGAGTGCCTGTGATTTTCATGTGGTAGATGAAATCATTGAATTTAGAACAAATATAAAACGGACAAGGGCAGAAATCGCGATGTACTGATTTTAGCTGAGTGACTAGTCTACTTGCCCCGCCGTTGTTGTTGACTTTCACCCCTTTCTCTCACCACTTGAACTGTGTCAACTCGTCCGCCACCATGGTCGCATACATTGCCTCCCTGTCTCCCCCCGTCGCTGCGCGCACAATCGCCCTCGCGCCTTCAGCAGGCGTCTTCCTCCCTTCGCCGCCAGTTAGCTTTGTTTTTGTGAATCCCGGTGCCGCCGCTAGCACCAAGATGCCCTCGTCCTTCAGGTTCACCGCATACACGGCCGTGAGCATGTTCAGCGCCGCCTTGCTGCTGCGATACTCGGGCGCGGGGCTGATGCGCGCGCCCCAGTGGGCCTCGGCGTCGTAGGCAACCGCAATCTTGCTCAGTCCCGTGCTGACATTGACGATGCGCCGGTCCGGGTAGGTGGACTTGCGCAACAGGGGGAGGAACGCGTCGATGACCGAGGCCACGCCGAACACGTTGGTGTTGAACACGGCGCGCAGGTTCTCGCGCCGACTGAGAGTGGCGCTGTCGGGACTGGTGCCGATTCCGGCGTTGTTGATCAGGATGTCGAGATGGCCGAACCGGGAAGACACAAACTCGGCGGCCCTGGCGATGGAGACGTCGTCGGTCACGTCGATTTGCACGGGGGTGATGTTGGCGCTGGCGTCGGGGTTCCTCTGGTGCAGTTCTGCCATGGCTGCCGTGGCTTTCTCGCCTGCCCGCGCGCCGAGGATGACGTGGTACTTTTCCGAGCCGACGAGCTGCTCCATCACGGCCAGGCCAATGCCCGCGTTGGCACCCGTGATGAGCACGATTGGTTTGGAGGTGGTGGACATGGTGTGCTGTAGGGTCTTGGGGTATTAAGAGGTGCTTTTTGCAACACAAAGTATTTTTATTATGTCAAGATTTGCGACTTTTATACTTTGTTGCCAGAGTATGAATTCACAGCGTAACTCCGACTTTTTCTGTTGGTGGTAGTTGGCGATAGTGTGCGTTAACTCCGAGTATTTAAAGTTCTCACACCACCATCAAAGGAAGGATGCGGAGCTACGAGCCATCGCCGAGGCCAATTGCACAGCCACCCTCAAGTAATTCTCATGATGTACACCTATGTCGATATCGCCAAAGGGAGTGGGTCGTTCTAGCATAAAGAACGGCAAACGGCCCGAGGAAAGGGGAGTTTACCAACCCGAAATAAGGCCATGGTAACGTTTTCGACAACTAGCTCAACTTAAAAATTCAACGGCTTATTTTACTATAAATGCAAAATGCGGACATAAACACAGAGCGGTTCTAGCGTACTTGGTCATTTTCACGTTCCTCAATTTCCTGCTGTGGTATGATGTTTTCAATCATACTGACATAATAGGACTAAACGAATCACTACTACGCAGGTCAATATGCAGCCACTCCAAACCAAGAGTTTGAGAATTATTCTCAGCTACGCTTGAGACTCTTATCGGGCATTGGAGGAGATAGTATCAACCCCATCCAAGTGGATAGAGGCACGGACACGGGACAGACGCCTGGCTATTATTCTCGTACATTTCAGGTCTGATTTTGAAATGATCCATTTTATCAAACTAAGAACTACGAATACATTATTAGGCAAGGTCGAGATTTTTAACAGTCAATATCTACATTTCATGAATACAGGTGCATGACTCGTAGCCTCAAGCGTGGATTCTAGACACCTGCAAAATAAAGTCGTACGATGCCACTAAATCGATGCAGTTTGTCTCCACAATAAAAAGCGAAAAACCGCCTCGTCCCCAGAAAATTTCTCTCAAATCATTCATAAAGGCTTGGCATCGGCGGCAACCCCTCTCTTTACCCTCAACATCAACATCAACCCGCCAGCCCAACACCCACCACCCAATATGCCCCCCAAGAAGATTCTCACCGAGGCCACGGCCAACAACTGCGTCGCCTTTGGGCGCGTGCGGTCCAACCTCAAGATGGGCTGTGTGGGCCTCCCCAATGTCGGCAAGAGCAGTTTGTTCAACCTGATGACGGAGCAAAGCGCCGCGGCCGAGAACTATCCCTTCTGCACCATCGAGCCCAATGAGGCGAGGTGTGTGGTTCCGGATCCTAGATATGTAAGTTCAAAAAAATCATTCATTCGTTGTTCTGGAGCAAGGACTCAATACTGTGGCAGGACTTTCTCTGCAAGATTTGGAACCCCCCCTCCCAATATCCCGCCTTCCTGCAGGTGACCGACATCGCCGGCCTAATCAAGGGCGCGTCTGAAGGCGCCGGCCTCGGCAATGCCTTCCTCTCGCACATCCAAGCCGTCGACGGCATGTACCACGTCGTGCGGGCGTTCGACAACGACCAGGTCCTGCACGTCGACGACTCTGTCGACCCCGTGCGCGACCTGGAGACGATCCAGAGCGAACTGTGCAAGAAGGACCTCGACATCCTGGGGAGGGCCATTATCGCCGAGGAGGCCATCGTCCGCAAGGCCGGCGGCAAGTTCAAGATGCTCCCCCTGTTCTACGAGACCACGGGCAAGATCAAGGCCCTGCTGGAGGCGGACAAGCCTGTGCGCGACGGCGAGTGGACGAGCGCCGAGATCGAGCTCATCAACGAGAAACTCTCCCTCATCACCACCAAGCCCGTCATCTACCTCGTCAACCTGACCATGAAGGACTACCTGCGCCAGAAATGCAAGTACCTCGGCAAGGTGGCCGAATGGGTCAAGGCGCACGGCGGCACGCAGGCCGACATCATCCCGTTCTCGGTCGAGTTCGAGGAGAAGCTATGGGCCATGCGGGAGGACAAGGAGGCGCTGGCCGCCTACCTGGCCGAGGTCAAAGTCCCGTCCAAGCTGGGCAAGATCACCACCGAGGGATTCACCAAGCTGGGGCTGCAGTACTACTTTACTGCGGGCGAGAAGGAGATCCGCTGCTGGCCCATCAAGCGGGGCACGATGGCGCCGCAGGCCGCGGGTGTGATCCACGGCGACTTTGAGCGCGGGTTTATCAAGGGCGAGATTGTGGCGTACCAGGACTTCCATGATCTCTGCGGTGGGGGCAAGTCGATGGCGCCCATCAAGGCTGCAGGCAAGTACCGGATGGAGGGCAAGGGGTACGAGGTGCAGGATGGAGATATTTGCCATTGGCAGTTTAATGTGGCACCACCCAAGAAGAAGTAAACTGGGCGTGTCGTCGACATTTGTGTTTAGAGGGATATCCACGAATTGCATAGAAAGCGAGTTTGATTCTCAGTTCGGAATTTTTCCCCGCATGTCTTAAAGCAGACGCGTTGACGACTCATACCAGGCAAACAACAAAAACCCCGAGAGCCTCAAACTAAAAACAATATGCTCCAATGACGACAGCTATCCATCGACATCCTCACCAACCGCCTCGCCATCCATGAACCCATGAACATCGCAAGTCCCAATCAGCTGGCAGTTTTCTCCGGACGGACTCGGAAAAAAAAGGCAGACCCAATTCAAGGACAGCACATATCTTGTCGCCCTTCATTAGCCGTGGTAACCCATGAACGCCCCATCCATTCAGGACACAGTCCTGACGCCGAGGATCTGCTGAATCCCCCCCAATGAATTCATACATCTCCGTTTGCATCTGACCTATGGGCCGGGCGAGTAAGTCCAGGTGGTGGGGAATGAAGTTGATGATGGATTCAGCCTGTCAATCGATATGCTTGCCCCTCCCGGCCCGGATTGTGAGTCCAATCCAAAGACATTGAACAAAGCAGCCAGCAAAAGAGCTCTAAATAGTGTGCCAAAAAATACTGTCAGGCGAGACTATCCGAGTCGGGCCTACGGCAATCCATCCATTAATAAGACCTAGAAACCCCAGAACTCACCATGTGATGACAAATTCGGCGAGGGGCTTGCAGACCGTGCCGGAAAATACCGACGCTGCACACTCGATGCACAGCCCTGCTGGAGTATACCGTGTAGTTCCTAGGATGGATTGAGTAGACTAGTTTGCTCTTGGCTGCCATAAATCTTACCTAATGATTGAAGATGGTTTCTATGAGGTGCACAATCGCGTGCCGTGGCCTGCGGCCGAGGGCGAGAAAGCGGGTGAGGTTGGGCCCGAGAGTGTGCGGTTCCAGGCCATGTGTGTTGACAACTTTATGAGCGGGTACATTGTGCTGTTTCCATCTTTTCAGGTCTGGGTTTATTACAAGTGCTGATACTGTCATGTTTCCGGTTCGGCCCTGGACTCGGACAGCACTGACAATAAAAGTGTGTTGAATCGCATTGTGTTGTTAGGGACTCTGGGAAGACCAAAATGAACGAGACGGAGAAAGGCAAGTTGAAAAAAAAAAGTGAAAAAAACTGGAGGTAGCTTGGAGGAAACATCACTTGTCGATATCACAAAGTTTGAGATGGCTGAGCCCAAGTGCTGCCAGTTTACACCCAGGAGCCCTTGGCTAGGGTGTCAAGCCGAGAGCTTGGATGTTGAAAGGCTCGGAGTTTGGAAGGCAACTTTACACAGGTTCAGGTGTTATGAGGGAGTGTCCGAGTCGGTCACTGTTGCGCATCAAAGAATAAAGAACAAAAGAAATGTTTGTTTTCGAACGTGATTGACCTCAATTGAAAATAAGACTGTGTTTTCGAGGATTTACAGGTTTGTTTCATTTGCTCAGACACTCTTCCATATTACCAAAATGTTGGTGAATGATTTTTAGTTGCTTGGGCAATTATGGTGTGGGATGACACTTCGCGCTCATGAACATTAATGACATGTACGAAGTCAGTTGCAATTTTAAATGATGACGATTGTTTTGACAGGGGCCAGGAGAACATAATTACCCATTGCCCAATATTAACGTCCCATGACGTTGCGAGGCGACAAAGCAACTTCATAATACGGACTGGGAATCTCAGTCCAAGGGGTGACGTTCGGGGATGACGTGGAGCGGCGCTGTGGGGTACGCGGCCCCCGGATGCGAGCATTCGGGCCATGTCTGACAGCCTCGCTTTCGACACACATATCTGCAGCTTCACTCATCAACAACACCATGGAATCATCATTCCCGATCGATCGCGGACACACCACTGTACCAAAGCGCACTTGACTACCTTTAACTCACAATGTCAACCCAACCGAACCACTTCCTCGAAGGCAAGAAGATCATTGTAGCCGGCGCAGGCATTGCTGGATCTGCCTTTGTTGGCGCATTCTGCGGGCTCTGGGACCCCGCCTTGAGCCCCCCCAATATCCAAGTCTTTGACCGCGACACTCGGGAAGTCGCCGCCAAGCGAGAGGGCTATTCTCTGTCCCTGCACGGAGACACCAAGGATGCCGGGCTTGTCGCACTGCGACAGCTGGGGGTGCTAGACGAGATCACCAAGAGCTCCGTCTTCCCCCTCAACTCTGGCAGGTTCAAGATGTGGGATGGCAACTGGAATGAGCTCCTCTCCATCCAGCCAAAGCCGTGGGGCGACCTGCCGACGGGGACAATGCGCATCCGACGAAAGGATTTGCGTCGGATTCTGATAGATAGGGCCGAAAAAGAAAAGGCCAGGGCTACCTTCCACTGGGGATCCGCCTGCACCTCTGCTGAGCGTCTCGAGAATGGCCAAATCCGAGTGGTGGTCACCGGCGGAAACGGGGACATTTCAGTTCACGAGTGCGATCTCTTGATCGCTGCCGACGGCGCCCATAGCAAAATCCGGGCGAGCTTCCGCCCAGACGACAACATCAAATACGCGGGCGCAATCCAGATGGGCGGCAATGGCAAGTTTGTCGAGGGTGGGCGGCTACCCGGCCCAGTCGGCGAGAATTGGGGCATCATGCTCTCGGGACAAGGCGTCTGCTGCTTCTTTTCGGCGGTCGACAAGGAGAATGTGGTCTGGGGATTGAGCCAGCTTGAGCCCGAACGACAAGGAGCAAAGTCCCGAGACTTGTCTATCGACCAAGTCTCTGCGCTCAAGAAGGAGGCGCTGGAGCTCGGCCACATGTTTGGCGAGCCTTTCAAGACCATTGTCGAGGCCACCGACCCATCGACGGCATTTTTACTCCCAGCCAAGGACAAGCAGCCGTTCCGTCACGGCGAAGACAGCAACGCGGAGGGTGTCATTTTTATTGGGGACGCCAACCACGCGGTGAGCCCCTTCGCGGGCAACGGAGCGAATTTGGCGCTCAAAGACGGATGGGACTTGGCCGAGACGCTGTGCAAGTCGGCATCGCTAAAGTCGGCCGTCTCGGACTACGACAAGGTCAGCTATCCTCGAGCCGTCGCAACCCTCAAGTCGTCGCATTCGCGAATTGGGATGGGCCACTGGACAGGCATCAAACACGCTCTGTTCCGGGCAGGTCTGGCCTTTGGGCGCGTCGCGCTGTGGTTGACAGGGAAGTAAGTGGCGTCGACTGCGGTGCGCGTTCAAACTTTGCATGGTTTCTTTTCTTTTTCTGTCGCAGGGCCTTTGAAGTTGAAAGCAGCGGACCAGCACCACGGAATTAGGTACTGGTAACCAGTCAAGTATACCCTTGGGGTTCGCATGCCATCTCCGCTCCTGTGTATACCAGCTCGAAATTCTTATATTGTACGCTGTAAAAGATATTGAAGACAGAATACAGTGTTTTCCCTCCTCGAGATTGGATGGCACTGCGAAAATCGGGATTGCACTGATTGAACTGTCATCCAGTTTGCTGGGTCTCTGGGTGGGGGGGGACCTTTTGTATGGGCCCACCCGATAAGATTGGCGACAGGGTGGGCTTGGTCGCGCGGGACGCGACTTCCCAGACCCCAGCTTTGCGCGTCCTCGCGTCTCTCTTTAAAGAGGTCGGCCTGGGACGGACCCAAAAGCAACCACCAGCAAAGCTTCTTGTCTTGTTCCCCAGCCTTGCCTAGCATTTCAGTTATCCTGTACCATTATCACCAACTGTATTTCGTGCCTGCTGAGAATCCCCAAGGAATAGATCCCCGGTAGCAAAATGGGCGAAAAGGTGGCTCGCACTCCGGCGAGGACGCCGTCCACGGCTAAGAAACCTGGCCAGGCTCCTTCGACGGGCAAGCAGCAGAGCATCCTCGGCTTCTTTTCCAAATCGGCAGCAGCGAAAACCCCAAATGGCCCTGCTTCCTCCCCGAGCACCAGGCTCCCGCCCCCAGCGAAGAGGGAAAACTCGCAATGCCTGAAGGAGACGACAAAATCCAACTCGATGCCCGTCCCAAAACGCCCTTCCACCAACATCACGCCCGTCCCTAGCAGCGACGCGCTGGAGCCGTCGAGCTCGCAGGAAAACAAACACACAAGCACTGTAAAGAAGCAACCGGTCAAGGTGCAGCCGAGCATGGCCAGTAGCCCTTCTCGCAAGGTATGCGACGCTACGCCTCTCTCCTCTCTGTCTCCTTCGGGTAGCTTCTCTAACGCGCACTGTATGCAGACCCGAAAAGCCGTCAGCTATGCCGAGTCGTCCGACGAAGACGAGGACGTATTTGTCTCGTTAAAGGCCAACCGAACCCGACAACGCCGCCCTCGTGCCACGATCCCGGACGACGATGACGAGGACGTCTACGAAGCTGAGGGAAACGGGGCTGAAGAGGACGATGACGAAGAAATGGCTGACTTTGTGGTCTCTGACGAGTCGGATGCCCCAGAGCAGTCCTCCAAAAAGAGAAAGCGGGCAGCGTCCAAGCCAACGGCCCCACGCAAGAAGTCAAACAACTCCCCGTCGCCCCGCCCGTCCCCTCCCGCCCTTGATGATGAGGGCGAGGAAATAGAAGAGATCCCCGCAACATCCACCGCGCAAAAATGGAAGTACGATCCCGACAACATTCAACCGAGCGAGCCTCGCGCAGCTGTCTCTCGGCCCAAGCCAAAGTCGTCAGCTGCCAAGCCAAAGGCGAAAGCGCACACCAGCGAACCCGAGGACCGATACCCATGGCTTGCCAAGATCCTGGATGGGAACAAGAACCCTCCCGATCATCCCGACTTCGACCCGACCTCTATCTATATCCCCCCTTCTGCTGCGGCCAAGTTCTCGGCATTTGAGAAACAATACTGGGACATCAAGAAGAACCTGTGGAATACCGTCGTCTTCTTCAAGAAGGGCAAGTTCTACGAGCTGTATGAGAACGATGCGACGGTTGGGCACCAGCTCTTTGACCTCAAGCTCACGGACCGTGTCAATATGCGTATGGTCGGTGTTCCAGAGAGCTCTCTCGACATGTGGGTCAACCAATTTGTGGCCAAAGGCTTCAAGGTGGCGCGAGTTGATCAGATGGAATCCGCTCTTGGCAAGGAGATGCGGGAGCGCGATACCAAGGTCAGCGCCAAGGCCAAGAAGGTGGACAAGATCATCCATCGGGAGTTGGCCTGCATTTTGACTGGTGGAACACTGGTGGACGGCGGCATGCTCCAGGACGACATGGCCACCTATTGCGCGGCAATCAAGGAATCGGTCATTGACGACAAGCCTGCTTTCGGCATCGCTTTTGTCGATGCGGCAACTGGCCAGTTCTTCATCTCCGAGTTTGAGGACGATGTTGACCTTACAAAGTTTGAGACGTTTGTCGCCCAGACGTCGCCCCGGGAATTGCTCATCGAGAAGAAGTGCCTATCTACCAAGGCCTTGCGCATTCTCAAGAACAACACTGGACCCACCACTATTTGGAACCACCTGAAGCCAGACACCGAATTTTGGGATGCCGAGCACACGAGGCGTGAGCTTGACTGCAATGGCTACTTTGTTTCGGGCCAAGATAAGGAGGAGGTTTGGCCGGCGAAGCTTGAGAAAGCCAGAGACAAGGACCTATTGATGTCTGCTCTTGGAGCACTGACCCAGTACCTCCGCGTCTTGAAGCTGGAGCGCAACCTGCTCTCCCAGGGCAACTTTGAGTGGTACAGTCCCATCCACCGAAACGGGACCCTCATCCTTGACGGCCAAACCCTCAACAACCTGGAGATCTTCTCCAATACCGCCAATGGCAGCTCTGAGGGCAGTTTGTTCAGTCTGCTTAACCGATGCATAACACCCTTTGGGAAGCGACTGTTCCGGCAATGGGTTTGCCATCCTCTTTGCAACATCCAGAAGCTCAACGAGAGATTGGATGCTGTCGACATGCTGAATGCCGACCGTAGTATCAGGGAGCGGTTCTCGTCACAGATGACCAAGATGCCCGATCTGGAGCGGTTGATCTCTCGCATCCACGCTGGCGTCTGCAAGCCTGAGGACTTTGTTCGCGTTTTGGAGGGGTTTGAGCAAATTGCTAACACCATGAACTTGCTCGACTCCTTTGGCGGCGGAAATGGCCTCGTCGACAAGCTCCTCGCATTGATGCCGGACCTCAAGGAGCCGCTAGCTTTTTGGGAAACGGCCTTCGATCGGGAGAAGGCGCGGACGGGCAAGGTTCTAGAGCCTGAGCGGGGCATCGAGGAAGACTTTGACAGCAGCCAAGACGAGCTGGAGCGTATCAGGGAAGCTCTTCAAGACCTCCTGGAGAAGAAAAAGGCGACGCTCAAGTGCAAGACACTAAAGTTTACCGACATTGGCAAAGAGGTGTATCAGATCGAAGCCCCCAAGTCTCTCAAAGTCCCTGCCAACTGGCGCCAGATGTCTGCGACGGCGGCCGTCAAGCGGTACTACTTCAAAGAGCTGGAGGACCTGGTGCGGGAGCTTCAGGAGACAGCGGAAACGCACAACCAGATTGTGAAGGAGGTGGCGTCGAGGTTCTATGTGCGGTTCGACGCTGACTACGAGGTCTGGCTGCAGGCGATCCGCATCATCTCGCAGCTGGACTGCCTGATCAGCCTGGCCAAGTCATCGTCTGCACTGGGTGAGCCCAGCTGCCGCCCGCAGTTTGTGGACGAGGAGCGGAGCGTGGTCGAGTTTGAGGAGCTGCGCCACCCTTGCATGCTCAACACAGTTACCGACTTTATCCCCAATGACATCAAGCTGGGAGGTGACCAGGCCAAGATCAACCTGCTCACGGGTGCGAACGCCGCTGGCAAGTCGACGATTCTGCGCATGGTAAGCCTGATTTCCGACATCCTTCACACACATCTTGACGTACTAACATGTCTTATTACAGTCATGCATCGCGGTCATTATGGCACAGATTGGGTGCTACGTCCCGGCCGTGTCTGCCCGCTTGACGCCGGTTGACCGCATCATGTCGAGGCTGGGCGCTAACGACAACATTTTCGCAGCGCAGAGTACGTTCTTTGTCGAGCTGTCCGAGACCAAGAAGATCTTGTCCGAAGCTACACCCCGCTCGCTTGTCATCCTCGACGAGCTGGGCCGCGGCACGTCGTCGTACGATGGCGTCGCGGTCGCCCAGGCTGTGCTGCATCATGTCGCGTCCCACATTGGCTGTATCGGCTTCTTTGCGACACACTACCACAGTCTAGCTACTGAGTTTGAAGGTCACCCTGAGATTCGGGGCAAGAGAATGCAGATCGACGTGGACGAGAAGGAGAAAAGGGTCACGTTTCTATATAAGTTAGAGGATGGTGTTGCTGAAGGGTCGTTTGGTATGCATTGCGCAGCCATGTGTGGAATTCCGGCCAAGGTGATTGAGAGGTCCGAGGTAGCTGCCAAGGAGTGGGAGCACACGAGCCGCTTGAAGGAGAGTCTGGAGAGAGCCAAGACGGGTTGCTATATCCCGCTTGGTGTCCTGAGTGATGTGTCGAGTTTGCTGAGGGGGGACGAGATGAGCGAGCGCGGCATTGAAGTGCTGATGAGGGCCATTGAGGCGCTCTGAGGGATTGTTATTTGTTGGTCTTGCTTATGGAGAGCGGATTTCTCCTGATTTATGTGTCTAGATACTTGGGGTTCCGGTCTGGGGTGGTGTTTCGGTGAGAACGGATGTAGGAAAGGGGTAATGGGTTTACTTTTGCTTTGAGCCTGATCGACTAGCTGGAGTCATATAAAACTGACAGGTTGCTCGATACTGCAGTTATAGTATACGATACCACATAATTGAGATTTGCCATACATCCTCATTGCATTACCAGGAGCTACGCAAAGTTGTCCAACGCCTCACCCACGACCCGCCGGGCGTAAACCCATCCCTTTTTCTCCGTCCCCACTCCGCCCAAATAATATCGGGGCATCTGATCACGACACTGAACTGACATTTAATGGGCTTAGTTTCTCTTCTTTTCAAAAGATTATGTCCTTTCTGCTTCGTTTTCCCATCATTTTTCTCTCTTTTGCTTTCCCTTCTCCCTTCTCGTCTTCCCATTCGCTGTGAACAAATGGTGCATGAACCGCGATTCTGCAGGAACCAGAACTTTGAGGAAGCCCAAATTCGGATAAGGTCGGCAGTGACGTTGGCACGTGTACCCCTGTAATGTATAGTACCCCCCATGCTTCAGGGGTACAAGCAACGCGCGCGTGGGATTCTACCGGGGCAAGGCGAGTTTAAGGCCTAGGCATATGTACCTATCGTCTCCGTACCCCATATGTTTATGGCGGCAGGCGGCCATCACTACCGGATTTTTGGACATCAAAGAAATTAAAGTCGGACGGCAAACAAAACAGTGGCACGGCACGGCACCAAGCAAGCAAGCGGTGTCATCAAGATGGACATTACTACAAGGAGGGACCGAGTTGGTTCGCGCGGCGGGAGGTGGTGGGAAATTTTCTTTTGTTCTCTCTCCTAATCTTGTAAAATAAATAATATCTGTTTGCTGTCTCTCGTTCTCTGCACTGCGTTTCTCGTTTCGGCGCTGGTGCTGTCGGTGCTGGCGCCAGCAGCTGCCTTGAACTCGCCTTATTACCACTTTGATCCACTCGAGCATCTCGGAGGTGTCACGCCGTACTTTGAGCCACAGGATCCGCCCTTTTCGGCCGGCGCCGCCGCGAGGATGCACTGCTTCCCGCGTGGCGTCTCTCGTGCGCCATGCCGCCATCTTTGTCAACGATTTCGATTTCGAGGAGTACATTGATCCGTTCATCGACAAGTGGGCGAACCATACGGGCAGCAGCATCGACTGGGCCAAAGTGCCTGCGCTGGATTTTGTGGCCGACTGGTCGCCGCCGCCCGTGTCCGAGGCCGAAGAGGAGCTGCTCACGCGCCTGAGCAAGCTCGAGGCCACGCAGCTCGGGATCAGCCTGTCGTTCCGGTACCCGCGGCTGAGACTGCCGAAGCGGGTGTGTGGACGTCGGCCGCGGAGCGCACGACCAAGTCGGCCCAGGCGCTGGTCAGGGGGTTCGAGCTGAGCGAGAACACCATCAGCGTCATTGCCATTGACGAAGGGGAGCAAAGAGGTGCCGACTCGCTGACGCCGTACAAGGCCTGCCCTGCTGGGTATTCGTCGTCGGCCGGCAGCAACGAGGCGTCGACACACCTCAAGAAATTCACAACACCCATTGTGGCAGCGCCTCAACTCGCTCGTGCCCGGGTTCAACTTTACCGCCAAGGACGTGTACGACATGATGCAGCTGTGCGGATACGAGACGGTGGTGCGCGGCAGCTCCGGGTTCTGCGAGCTGGACCTGTTCTCGCCCGGCGACTGGCTGGGCTGGGAGGCTGGGAGTACACCGAGGACATCCGATACCACTACAACGTGGGCTACGGCAAAACGTATGTGGGCGTGTTTGGGCTGCCGTGGCTCAGCGCGGTCGGGGATCTGTTGCTGAAGGGCGGCGACAGCAGCGACTAGGACCTGTACATCAGCTTCACGCACCGGGAACTCCTGCCTGCCGTGCTGGTCGCCATGGGCCTGTTCAACAACTCGGAGTTTGCAGGTGCAGGCGGCGGCGGCGGAGGAGGAGGAGGAAACATCAACGGCACGATGCCGCTCGACCGGATCAACAGCCGGCGCGCGTCTGGAAGAGCTCGCACATCCTGCCGTTTCTTGGGAACATTGCCATCGAGCGGCTCAACTGCACGGGCGCGTACGGGTTCGCTGACGGGGCGTACTCCCGGGCGCTGGTCAACAATGCGCCGCAGCCACTGCCCGAGTGCGGCGACGAGCCCGGCACGAGCTGTTCCTAGGCTGGGCTTAGGACATATTCGCAGGATCGGGCGGCATTGTTTGGTGGGTTTTCGGCCAAGTGTGGTGCCGACTACAAGAACTCGACCGCTGTGTTGACTGATCCCAAGGTTGGGAACGGGACGACGGTTGGGAAGAGGTCCTTGTCTGAAACTTTTTAGTTTTGTCCTTTGTTTTTGTCTTTCTTTTTTTATTTTATCAGGGTCAGGTTTCATAGTCATAGTCGGGCCCAATTTTATCTCAGTCGGGGCCAGCGAGCCGTATCGCCGGATGGGGGTGTGCACATTTGGCCCAAAACGAGGCGCGGTAGGTGGGATTTTTATCACGACGGCGCGGCGGGAGAATGGCACGGGCGAGAATCGATAGGCTCTCCCGGTTCGTTTGTTGCTTTTTGGGGGGGTAGTGGTGACGGCGCTGCGGGTAAAATCGCCCGTAATATTTGTACATACAGTACCAAAGAACCCAACCATCCAGGCTGCACTGCAACTATATACTACAAGGTCAATGCGACCTTGTTTCCTCAATAAGAACTGTCTGTGCGATAAACACTGTTTGCGATTGAGGACCCTTTATCGGTACTGCAAGGTCTCCGATCCCAGGACGACGCAAGTGAGCGAAAAAGGAGCGATGCATTGTTACCATTATTATTGTTATTAAACAACAACAACTGACAAGAAGAGACCGCGCTGTCTCTCTTTTTCTTATAACAGTGCGGAAAAAGCGCTTCCGGGCATTTTCTTGGCAGTTCGGATTTGGCACTCACTTCACTTGTTCGGGCCCGAGCGGCCAGCTGCCGGAGAGCAGACAGCCAGCGTCGCCAGCCTCATCAATCGAGTTGGAGGCGGCAGTCGCGAACCTGGACGGCAGGTCAGCTGCAGATTACCCCAACCGCCCAGCCAGCCTGCCTGCCCGCCCAGGCTGCCACACCACCACGACCTGCACCACACCTCACAGACTCATCAGCACAGCTCCCCGCAACGCAACACCGACGCGCACTAAAAAAAAAAGGCGGGAATTGAACGGCGGGAAGGAAGCCACGTCGGGGTCTTCTCCGCGTACAGTGCTGCCCCCCGTTTGTGTATCATTATCATTGTCTTTTTTGGCGTTGTTTTTTCTGTTTGTGTTTGCTTGTCCCCCCCCCGCCTTGGAAGAAGAGAAGATGGAGGCTGCTGGCGCTGGTGCTGGTGCTGGTGCGTCGTCTGAGGGCGGCCGTGATTTGCAGTCGCTCAGGGACCACAACAGCCGCAGGGCAGCCGCCTGTCTCGTCTGCCGCCGCTCAAAGATCAAGTGCGAAAAGGGCCGCGCCCAGAACGACGACCGCTGCCAGCGATGTCTCCAATTGGGCGTCCAGTGTGTGCGCCCCGACTTCCACGTCGGTCGCCGAAAGGGCGTCAAGAAGTAAGCCACATCCATCACTTTCGTTTACTTTTTATGTGCCGATGAAAGCTAACCCCCGCCCGCCCACAGCAAGCGCACCGGGCTGGAAAAGGCTCTCCACCAGGTCGAGCAGGCCGTCCGCCGCTCCGGGTCTGGCATCCAGGGCATTGAGCCCTCCAAGGTTGTCTCCGAGCTCAAGGCCCTGTTAGGGTCTCCCTCGGATGGATCCGCCCAGCTTGACTCTGGCCAGTCTACCAGAACCGGCCAGGCGAGGCGTACCTCACGCCGCCACAGCGACCTCTTGTTGCCAGACGCCTCCTCGGACGCCGGTGACAGCTCTGGCTCTGAGCAGGACGCCATGAGCATTCCTCAAGAGTCTACACCCTCCCACAGCCATGTTGCTGCCGAGGAGAGTCTTGCCGTTGACGACGCTGAGAACCCCCTCCAGCTGCTGGCCCGCGCTTCCGATCTTCATGTTTCCCCCAAGTCTGGAAACGACCACCCAGTAACAGACACTACCCTCAATCATAGACTCCGTCAGAGTAAACAGAATGACAGGATATCCGAAGTCGACAAGTTCTTTAAGCTCAGCCAGTTCAGTCTAGACACCGGCCTCGATCTAGATCCTGTGAACCTAGGTCTGCTGACTATCGAAGAGGCCGAGACACTTTTTACCTTGTGAGTTTTTATTTGTCTTCATGGTAAATGGACAGTCCGTTGACAGCTTCCAAAGTTTCCACCACAACCTCGCCCACACGCGCTGGGGCCTGGACCCGGAACTTTATACGGCCGCCTTCACGCGTTCGCGGTCTGCCTTTCTCTTCACCTCCATCGCCGCAGCAGCCGCCTTGTTCGTGCCCTCTGCATCCGCCCTGTCACGCAGATTGTCAAATCACTGCAAGGCCCTCGTCAACCGCATCATGGTCGACCGCTACCGCTCCGTCGAGATTGTCCTCGCCTTCATGGTCAATGTTCCGTGGATGTTTCCGGGGAAGCACAGCACCGACGACGAGACGTGCTGGTACGTCTCCATGGCGACCACCATGGCGCTCGACCTCTCGCTGCACAAGATCCTCGTGCCACTGCATTCGTTCAACAAAGAAGGCCATCATGGGAATATTGCCCGCGCAGACTGTATCGACCCCAAGGTTGCATTGGCATTGGACGGGTTCGGAGACGTGGACCCCAACTCGGAGCTGGGGCTGAGACTTTTGCGCCGCCGGGAGAGGTGCTGGATAGCCCTGTTTGTGCTGGAAAGAGGGTATGTCAAGCTGCTCAGTTGGCTTTGTCTAAACTGACGGTTGATCTAGGATGTGCTTGGCGCGAGGGCGTAGCTACACTGTCCCTCTCACTCCCATCCTCAGGGGGTGCGATCAGTGGCACCTGTCCAATATTGCCGACACCATGGACGGACATTTGGTGTCCCTGGCTGTCTTGCGCAGAGATTTGGTAGGCTTCTTTACTCGGGTAGCCGACAGCATGTGCTAATCTTTGTGCAGGACGACTTGTTTACATCCATTCGCGCAGTCTGCGATGGCTCTCGCGAAACGCTGGTGGATGGTGCCATGATTGCACAATCGTAAGCTTGCCCCCCTTCAGCTCACCATCACTGGTCTAACAACCCCCCAGCATACAAATTACTGTCGAAAAGTTCTTTGACGAATGGCATGCCAAATGGGGGATTTCCATTGGCACAGGCCCCCGTAAGTCCGTCCGGGTATTCTCGGAACCAGGCAGAAGAGCCGTGGCACTGACTGGTGGCAGAACACCGACTTCCCCCTTACGTGCAGATTCTCGTCACACACACGCGGCTGTCCATCTACAGCAGTGTCATCAACCACCCGACGGCCCCGACGGAAGTGCGGCATTTCTTCCATGCCGCCGGCTTATCATCTGCCCTGAACGTTATGCGCGCTGCCATCCAAGGCGAGGGCCAACTCTCCAGCATGCCCAACAACACGGCAATCATGATCTCCTTTGCCGCCTGCTTTGCTCTCCGGCTTAGCGGGCAGTTTGCAGGAAACTCCAATTTGGCGCCCAGCGTGAGGACCCTGATTGAAGAAACGGCCGAGGTTCTTGAGCGCATCGGCTCTACAACAAAACACAGGAACGGCATGTCTGCACTGTACGGCAAATATCTCAAGTACATTGTGAAAAAGGCGGCGTTGACGTCAACAACTGAGACTACAGTGCGGCCACGATCCAAAGCAGAGACCATGTCGCCGCACCACTCCGCTGCGCCATTCTCGCGGAACCCTCAGACTGGCGGTTTCAGCGTTGCCGACCCCATGTCCAATAGTAACAATGGCAACAACAACCCGTCAGTCTCGGGCGGTTTCCTCGAGCCGCCCATCTGGTCAGAGCCCATCCAGTTCTCGTCCATGTCCGACGACCAGATCGTTGAGGCGCTGAGCAGGGTGGGCAACGAGTTCGATCCGGGGTTGAGCATGTATCCCTGGGACGACGCGGCGGCTCTGGACTGGCTCAACTGGTCTAACCTGCCTGACTTTGGGTCTTGATCATGTCTGTGGCTAATGCAAATGTACGGGAGCTACCTAATCTCATAATGTCACACGGGCCGCCGGCGATGACGACGCCGCTGAAAACCGAACCACTGCCTCCTGCAGTTTCTCCATGAACACGAATGTTAAAACGGTGTGTGGTCTATTCATGTCAACTACGCGGATTCGCAGAAAGGTTGGGGAGACAAAACTCACGTCAGTCGAAGCCATGCAGGCGTCCAGCCCTTCATCAAGAACCACGGGCCTTCGACCCGCATGCCCTCGCGAATTACTTGCATCACCTTGTTGGACAAGACAGTCAGTGGATCAGACATATCACGGGGAGAATAGTGGTGGCTGCGTACACTGGATCCCTTGGCCGCGCTTTGTATCCTACTCTTCAACACATCGGCTGGCGCACATGCCGTCGTCGCCACAGTGCCTGCAAAAAGCGACGCCAGCGCATGGGTGCGGATGTCGTCTTGTAGGGTCGTGCGCGCGAGGAGGGCCCGTTTCGTAGCCGCGTACCTGGTTTCAGGGCATCAGACCACACCACCATCGGAAGGGACGGTTTACTTACGGCGCTATTTGGGAGACGTCTATTTTTCTTGGTTAGTTCATGTGAGACAACCGACGCCAAAGAAAAAGGGGGCGCACTCATAAGCACACTCCTAACAATGTTCGCAGACAACCCGCGCCCAAACACTTTGACCCCCTCGTCGCGCCAGATCCGGTACAACCCCGTCGCTGCGTCAGGGTACATGAACCGTTCGGCAGGTGGTTTGGCGGCATCAGCGCACATCCGCACGAGGACCACCTTTTTCGATTTATCGTCATCAGCGCAGGTCTATATGGGGAGGGGAAGAGATCAATACTTCAGTCGGATTCCCCACCATCCCAGCCAGCCCTCCCGCCACGCCCGCGCACACAATGGTTGAGGCTGTGGACGATTTGGATATGCCCGAGTGTTGTTGGAGCTGTCGCGAGAGAATGTTGTACAGCCCGAAGCGTGCGGTCGAGTAGGTTGATTGGCGCAGGATCGAGGCTGAGAGGCCGGACCAGAGGGAGGTGAGGCCTGCTTGTTTTAGGGACATGACCATGGATTGTGAAGGAAGAGGATTTACCATCTCGCACGGCGAATTTGTAGAGGGTGGATAACATTGTCGTCCGGGTCTGGAGGACTTGCATCCGGCTTTGTACATATGTTTATTAGTAGTAGGGGTAGATGAGTTGGGAATAGGGACATTACTATTTCGTTTGGTCTAATGGGTGTGCTGGAGAACATAAGTATTTCTCAACCTTCAAAGCCTCCTTTCCAATTTCTTCCCCTTTACTTGGCGAAAAAATGGAGGCAATTCGCAACTTACTAAAACATACGGCCATGGAGGCCGCGGCTCCGCTGCATTTCAATGTCAGGGGCTTCAATCCACAGCACAAGTACAAGACGAAGGGGACTGGCTTACCCGAGCCAGAACGGCGGCTTGGAGCTTTTCTTCTGTGTCGCCATGCTGTGCTGTCTACCTGGGGAAAGGGGGGTCAAATTCTCATGGAGGTAAAATAAAAAAAACTCTCTAATATTATTTCAGCAATCGCGGTCTATGTGGTCTTGTCGTGACGTCGGAGGCGTAACACGGTTGCAAGTGCAAATGCTGCAAAGGCGCGTCAGGTGTTTTGGGGGGGGATTGGGACGCGGGGATGGATGATGGATGATGGGGGAGAGATAGGTGGTGGATGCGCTGGTTCGGTTCAGCAAGCCCGCGTGCGCGTCGCACTTTAAAAATAGGTACGAGTAGAAAGGTAGGTAAGTTAGGTAGGGAAAAAAAGAACTTGGATCATGTTTTCTTTTTTTTCTTTCTTGTCCAGGGCAATTTGGTAATGCGGTTTGTGTGTGAGATGAGATACGGGGATAGATGGTATCTTGCGGTTGGAGTAGACAGACAGACAGACAGACAGACAGACAGACAGACATAACCTCCATCAGCCCATCCCGGGCACCAGAATAACTCGACTAGGGAGCACATGCCACATGCACAAGCCTAAATGTACAGCACCGACCAGACAGATGGGCCCCCTTCCAAGTTCATCGATCGTCGGTGATATCCAATGCCCAAGGAGACTCGGCTTCCAGAAGTATGTGTGGAAGGCCCATCCACCTGCTCACAAGATGGAGGGGGGAACGCTGAATCAAACAAGCCCTGAGCCCCTGGCATGAATGGATGGAACCCACAAGGGGGAGCGGGAAGGCGTAGGCGGGACGGGAGCCAAGCGGCCTGTTTCAGTGGATCCTGACTTCAAAATCCATATTGTTCGGGGCATTTTCTGGGTGCCGACAAAGCTCGGCTTTCCCTTCCAAGGGCCTGGTGGTGTGGGGGAGAGACATGTGGTAAGCCAATTGACTTCCAATGCCCGCTAGTGGTGGGGATGGAGCTCCAAACGCACTGTATTCAACCAAGCTCAGGCCACACACACTCCATCTTCAACACCAATACACACATTCGAGCAGGACTGGACTGGCTGATCTGATGAGGTATTACAATATCTGATTGAAGAAACATACAGCAGATAAACACCAAGGGATATTGGTTTTGGAAACCGGAATTACAACTGGTGCAAATTCGCAAAAATGTCCAAGCTTGGGGTCACCCTCAAAGCGCTAATCAGCTCGCCTTTTGCGCGTCCTGGGCCGGCGTCAGCGCCAGAGAAGATCAGGGACATCTACCAGAGCATCCTCCATGAGTCAAGGACACAGCAATATCCTGAACGGGCGTGGCTGACATTGACGGTATGCGCAACAACTCAATTGGAGTTTAAACCCCCCAAAAACTGACTCCCTCCAGGCCGCGGTGACATTCACTCTCAACTCACCCGCGTCGCTGACCATCCTCCACGAGGTTGCCTCGGCGCCGCCCACAGCAACACCGGCAGCCACGGCCGAGCACATCCGCGAGGTCGGGCTCAAGTGCATCAGCTTCAACGGCATCCCGCGCACCATCAACTGCCTGAATGCGTTCCGGGACCATTTGGCGTTAGGCGGGTGGGCTAGCGAGCTCGAGACGCAGCCCTCGCGCCAGATCACGTCGGCCAACCTCGCCGCGGTCCAGAGGCGCGGCCGCGGGCTGTGGGAGAGCGTCTACGTCCCGCTTCACGACAAGCTCGAGGCCAAGCTCGCCGACGCGCACCCGGACCTGCCCGTGCATATCCTGAGCAGCCACTACGGCCCGCTGCTTTCCGACCCGGATAGGGATCCCAACTCGAAGCTGGCGACGATTGGGCGGGGGTTGACGAGCGTGCTGGCCATTGCGTGTCTGCGGGCGCAGACGGGCGTCGGGCCGCAGGTGCTGTCGCATGTGTTTGGCCTGCGCAAAGCCATCGAGCAGGGTGTGTCAGCGCAGCAGGTGGACGAGTTTGAGGCGATGGGGAGGTTAGCCAGTGACGAAGGGTGCGAATGGATCCTCAATAGTGTGGATCGCATCTCCGAGTCCATCGGAGTAAACTTTGCCCAGCACGATGTCCCGAAAGCGACTCTGAAGGGAGGGTCGGGGAAGCTCGAGTCGAAGCTGTGATGGAAGATGAGGGAACAAAATTCTTTGCAAATAATACCATTTTCTGAACAAAGTCTAATGAATGTATAGCTCTAGACTTCCATTTCCCAAATGCTTTGACATATGTGCAAAAATAAACCACGGAACTAGCAGACTTGAAAGCACAAAAAACCACCTAATATGCAATAATATTTTCCGCTACCATCCTACTCCATAGTCTGCAAGTCTTCCGCCACCGTAAATGTCGCGTCTGTCTTGCTCTTAACCTCCTCCACAGTGACTCCGGGCGCGATCTCGGTGAGGGTAAGGGTGCCGCGTTTGCGGTCGACCTCGAAGACGCACTGCAAAAATAATTTAGCTTCACCCCTTTTGACTTTCCACACGCCCGAAAAAAAGAAGAAAAAAAAAAGTTCAGTTACTCACCAGGTCGGTAATAATGGTGCTCACAACCCTCGCTCCCGTCAGCGGCAAACTACACACCTGCACAACCTTGGACGAGCCGTCCTTGGCAACGTGGTCCGTCGCGACAACGATCTTGGTGTTGTCCGGGTTCGACACCAAGTCCATAGCGCCGCCCATTCCCTTGAACACCTTCCCCGGGATCATATAGTTGGCCAAGTCGCCCGCCGCGCTGACTTGCAGCGCTCCCAGGATCGATACGTCCACGTGCCCGCCGCGGATCATGCTGAAAGACTCGGAGCTGTCGAATGTGGCTGCGCCGGGCACGAGGGTGACGCTCTCTTTGCCGGCGTTGACAATGTCTCTGTAAGGGGCAGGCAGGGGTTTAGTCAGTGGTTGTGTATGACAAAGGGGGGGGGAATGGACGTACGGGTCAACTTCAGATGGGAGAGGATAGTCGCCCATCCCCAAAATCCCGTTCTCGGACTGGATCCAGACCTGCTCGCCTGGAGGCAGGAACGAGGGGGCGAGCGTGGGGATGCCTGGAGTTGGGTGTGGTGTCAGCGTGCGTGCCTGCCATAAACTCTCGTTGCACCTTCCATTCCAACTCACCGACTCCCAGATTGACGTAGAAGCCGTGCTTCAGTTCCTTTGCCGCCCGCTTGGCAATCCTGTTCCGTCTCACCAGCGCATCCGAAGACGGTTCGCTCGTCTTTGGGCCGTCCTTTTCACTGCCTTCAGACCGCGTCTTGAGGATCTCGACCAGCGATTTCTCGGTCGCCGGCACGATGCGGTCGATGTAGATGCCCGGCAGGTTGACGTCGTTGGGGCTAATCTCGCCCACCTCGACAATGTTTTCGGCCTCGACAATGGACAGCTTCGCCGCCTTGGCCATCAGTGGCCCAAACGACTTGGTGGTGTACCGAAAGACGCAGTTGCCCGCCTTGTCGACCTTCCACGCCCGCAAAATCGCCACATCGCCCGCCAGTGCCGTTTCCATCAGGAACGGTTTGCCGTTAAATATCCTCGTCTCTCGCGGCTTGCCGTACTCGACGACATTGCCGTCGGCGTCAAAACGAACGGGGATGGCGCCCTCCTGGACAAGAGTACCTACACAACCAGTTAACAAATATTGCCGCGTTGCTATGGGACATTGGTAACTTACGGCCGCCAGTCGGGGTGAAGAAAGCCGGTATTCCACTTCCTGCTGCCCTTATCCTCTCTGCCAGGGTTCCTTGAGGGCAGAGTTCTACTGCAATCTTGCCCGTCAGGTACTGGCGCTCGAGCGTTTTGTTTGAGCCCAAGAACGACATGATCATACGGTCAACCTGGCCGTTCTCTGTCAACAATGCCAGCCCCCCGCGACCTTCAGCCCCTGCATTGTTCGACACCGCAGTGAGAGAATGGAGCGACTCTGGCCCCCTTCGGTGCAACGCGGCTATAAGTGTCGCTTTACATGTCCAATTTTCGTCAGCAACTCGTCAATGGCTAGAGTCTGGGGATCTCGGGACTCACACGCAACACCACACAGACCAAACCCGGCACTCAGGACTACGGAGCCGCTCTGGACGTCGGCGACTGCCTCATCGGCGCTGGCAAACAGCTTTGACCCCCCTCGTTTGACCCCGAGCACCGAGACCGCGGCCTCTCTCCAGGCCGTCCCCGTGTGCGAAAAACTCCGATATGTGGGCGCACTCAGCCTGACGCCTGGGGCAATCTTAGAGTACTTCTTATGTCCACAAGCTGCTGCCCATGGCCGAGCAGTTATTGGCAAGACCAGCACGGGTGCCGTCTGCCTTATTGCGCGCGAAACATTGGCCATTGTCTTGGTTGACCTCTCACACTCCGACTCATTAAGCCAAATAATTCACAACAGCAGAGGCTTGCTGGCGATTGCGACAGAAATAAACACGCCAGCTCAATTGAAGCTCGTGTAATGCTTCTCGAACGATCGGCCACACCCGCCACACCACACACACCACCACCGAAACACCCCGGTTGTTGTTCTGTGTCCGAAGGGTTTCGGCCGCCAAGAATACGTCACGAGGTGGGGCCGCGGAAACGGGACCTAGATCTTCGTTCCGGGGCGCTGGTCAGGGGCGACGGAGCATTTCTCGGCAAGTCACCCGGATCGTGATTAGTCGTGATCAGATTAGATCTTCACACCGATCTCACCATCTCTCCAGCTCTCCAGCGGTGTCTGTGGCGACCGCCAACCTGGTCCAAAGTTTAATCTTTTCTTTCGTCTCGTGTTTCCCCTCGCTGCGTGTCTACCCGAGATCATATCACCTCTCTCCTCAAAGTTCCCCACATCCACCGCGCACGGCTTGGCGGGCTGGAGCAGCATTTCCCCAATGGATCCGCGATGCTGGACAAAACAGGAAGGCCGAGCTACGTGAACGAGCTTTCGTCTGGAGTAAAAAACTAGCGGCTAGATCGGCCCTGGCTGAAGGGACGAAAAAGCTGGTAATAAGACAACAAGTCAGCTGCTGGCGGGGAGATCGGCAAGCCATCATTTGGCTTGAGACATTGCGGTGTTTGCCGAGGAGGAGTGTACATGTATGACGCATTTGGCGCTACTCAGTCAGCGCACTCCACCGCTCAACTTTGGTTGTTGATAACATGGCCCAAACTCGGCGACGTGTGATTGTGTGACATTGGGTCCTGTGTGCCCATGTCTTAGTCTAGGATAGCAGCAGCCCAGTCAAGCAATACAAATCAACCACGTGCTGTGGTACCAGTACCAGTCCATAATACCTCTAAATACCCCATCCATTCTTTTCTCGGTGGATTTGGGGATGAACCTTCTTCTTTTTTTTCGCAATTTGTGCCATCAAAAAACTGCGAGGTCAACAAACGAAATGGCATCAGACCTAGAAATCGAGGCCGAATTGAAGGCTGACGAAGCTGAAGTCGCCGACACGGATGGCAAGATGATTGACTCGACGAAGGGTTCAATGCACAGCACTGAAGCCCAGCTCACGACGCGGATTCTGTGGAAGATGTATACCAGGTACCTGCATTTTGGAGTCTGAATTAATTATATCAATATTAGGTATAGAATATTAAAGAGCGGCGAATTGAACCCGAGTATGAGTAATTATAAGATCCTCCCCGTTTTGGCTCTGCTGTTCCTGTGCTCCTTTCTCGACCGCACCAACGTCGGCAATGCGCGCATCATTGGCCTCGAGGCGGGTCTGGGGATCACGAATCTGCAGTATAATCAGGGGTTGGCTGTCTTTTATGCGACGTATATTGCTAGGTATTTTGTTTCCTATTCTTTTTCCTTATCAACTGTGTGCCCTCGCCCCTTTCTCCCCCGGTGCTAGTTGTAACCTCCGAACGATCACTCTAATATGGGGAAAAGAAGAAATAAAAGAAGAAGGAAGATGAGAAGCTAACGTTTGGGAGAAAAGCGAACTCCCAAGTAACCTCTTCCTCAAGAAAATCACCCCAAAGGCATGGCTGCCCTTGCTGACAATCACCTGGGGCGTGATTACCATGTGCCTTGGGTTCGTGAGGAACTTTCGCAGCTTCTTTGCGGTCCGCGCGGTGCTGGGTATCGCGGAAGGCGGGCTTCTGCCTGGCATAGTCCTGTATTTGTCGGGACTGTATACGCGCCAGGAGATGGCGCTGAGGATTGGGTTTTTTTTACACGGCTGCGTCGTTGTCGGGGGTATTTGGTGGTATGTCTTTTCCTTCTTGTTTTCCTTTTTTCCCCATCCCTTTTCTCCCTTTGCCTCCTTTTACCCTTGTTTAATTAATAGTATTAATAGTAAAGGGTCATCATGATGATTCTGGGCCTTCGGCATTTCATGAAGATAGAATAGATTGGATAAAAGCTGATCCATAACTTCGAATAGGCCTTCTGGCTCGCGGAGTCTCTGCCATTGGCCCACGAGGTGGACCGGAGGGATGGAGGTGGATTTTCATCATCGAAGGGCTGATTGTGAGTTCTTTTTCGTTCTTGTTTTTGCAAGGCTATCTGAGCTGACACCACATAACCATAGACTGTCGTCGCGGGACTGGTAGCGCACTTTGCGATTCTGTCTGGGCTGTATAGTTTTGGTCTTTTTGTAAGCATCCCTTCCTCTATTTTCCTCTACCTATGCCTGTGAATTGGCTCTGATCTCGGCTCCGAGCTCCCGACCATCATCAACGACTTCAAAATCACGTCTAACCCAAACCAGAGTCAGCTTTGGTCTGGAACAGCAACAACTCGGCCGGGCACTACAAGCGCGCTACAACGTCGGCGTGCAGTTGGCGATGGCGAATTGTGGAGGGTTTGTCGCTAGTCAGTCCTCCTTCTCTGCATACTAGGCTTCACCGAAAGGATTGCAATTAATATTTGTGTGTTGTATGCAGCCTTTGTCTATCCTAGCAGTGATGAGCCACTGTATCATAGGGGGCATACGGTTATTCTCGGCTTATTCGTATATGGCTGGTTTGCGTATGTTTCCTGCCTTTTTGTCTCGCCGACGAAACTGGACACTAACGAGATATAATATCCTGGCCAACGTCTTATGGTGCATACAAATCAACAAAGATAAGGACAGTGGCAAGCATCTCGAGTTTGAAGGAAGTGGGGATGACAGAGATCCCTCGTTTAAGATGATTCTTTGAACAAGGCAGCACGGTTCGGTGATTGTAAGGGATATAAACAAGAAATATGGGAGGTATATAATAATACTGCGTTCAATAAAAGTTTTTAGTTAATTATTTCCTAATACATCATAGCTCCCTCCAAAGCCTTAAGGGATTGTGCTTCTCTTCCCCTCGACCAGGCATGGAACCCAGTGCAGGAACCACGTCTCACCTAACGCCATTTCACAACAGACGGGTCACCGTTGGCCACGGTATATACTAGACTAGGCAGCAGTCTGCGGCCGTCCATACCAAGAGCTGTCATCGCTCGCATCATCGCTCCTCTGTCGCGGCCGCCGTCCCAGGGGGGGGAACTCCTCCCTTTCTTGAACAACAGTGACCTCAGACGTATTAATAGCCTTGAGATCATGAACTAGCTGAAACTCGGGCTGCTGCTGCTCCCGGAGTTGGATCTGGCTGCCGCCATGGTCCAAATTCTCGACCTGCTGGTGATGGTGACCTTGACGCCCCTCCTCGTCTTGGGAGGTTTTGGAATGGTGTCCACCACCGGCGCGGAATGCCCGTAGCGAAAGCACACTCTTGGTGCTGCGGAGCCTTCGTGTCAGCCACCCCCCACCACTCCTCGCATTGTTGGGGTTTTTTTTGTTGTTGTTGTGGTTGTTGTTGTGGTTGCTGTTGCCGCTGCCGCTGCCGCTGCCGCTGCCGCTACCACTGCCACTGCTGTCGGCGTTGTTCGATGCACCCGTCATCTTGGACCACTTTCCCGAGATTTGCGGCCAGAGACTGCGGATGGCGGGCAAACACGGCACGATGACGCAAGCCGCCGTCTCAATGTTGCTCCAATAAAGCGTGTGGACGGCGTCCCTGGTGAGATTGACGCTGCGGGAGAAGAGCAAGATGTAGCGTAGCCGGAGGCTCGACGCGATGAGCGTGAAGATGCCCAGGCTGAACATGACAATAACACTAATCCTGGTGTTGAACGAGACCTGCAGCTTGGAGAGGGCGGGGAGGGGCAGCAGGAGGATAATGGCTTCCTGGGCAATGTTGAAACCGCCCGACGCCACCACGAGCTTGTTGAGGTCGAGGCATTCCCCCTCCATCTGTCCCTTCCAGCCCTCCCAGTTGAACTGGACGGGCTTGCACTGCAGGATCTGTAGGAGGAGTAGCAACAGGTTGACGACAACAACGACGCCCAGCACCGAATGCGTGACAAGCCGGAACTTTTGGCCCGGGAAGATGCGGAGGTAAAAGAAGATGATGGACACTTTGGCGAGGAATATTGTAAGAAGGTAAAAAGTCTCGCCCAAATAGGCCCACTTGAAGGCGGATGTTATAGTGTCTGCGGGTACGTTCCAGATATCGAGGCCCCAAACTTCGTTCTCCTTTCGCCCAGCTTCAAGTTGTTAGTGATTTTCTTCTTCTTCTTCTTCTTCATTGAGTAGGCATTATCCTTACGAAGAACGGTTACGAGCCCGCCAATGAGCGCCAACTAAAGGGGAAGAAAACACAGACAAAGTTAGAGACATTCACAAAGTAGCCGTTAATTATGCGGTGGGGCGGGAACTCACTCCGCAGACCATCATCACATAGTCGTCCATTCCAAGACGGCCGACCGTGGCCCATCGCGCGTAGACTCGCACGGGAACGAAGAAAACGGAAACTATGAGACACACGAGAGCTACCCACTTGAGGGCGGGCTCTGGTCGGGGCCGCGGTGCCCTGCCGCAGACCTTGGTGTCGATGGCGCCCACAGTAACGCTTTCGACAGGAGTGCACGCCGAACCAAGGCAATCCTCGACCGAGGAGTAGAGATCGGGAACGGTGCAGATGCAGAAAAGGCTCGCAGACTCGTTGCAATGCGATGTTGCGGCGAACACGCAGCTTAGCTAAAGAAGACAGCGTTCACTATGTATCAGCCACTGTACTGTGGAGTCATGAAAAAAAGGTGTGTGCAAGCAACAAAACCATACATACACTGCAAGGCGGGAGGAATTTCGTGATATTTTGGCATAATGTTGCAGGGACTGTCGCTAGGAGCCAGAAGAGCAACAGCGTGAGGCGAGGGTAAGACATGGCTGAACGGGTCAGGGCAAATGTTAAAGAGAAAGTGTTTGTTACTTCAAAATTCATCAAGAGAGAAGACTGCGCGGCCTGCCTCTTGGGGAGTTGAGTCTTATTATGAACCTGTTGGCAAGGGGGCCGAGAGTTTGCACACTAATTACTAGGTCTAGAATAGTAGCTTGTGCAACATCAAAATCAGCACGGAAGACATGCGCGGCTGGGTCTGCGAGTAAAACGCACTCATGAGGCACCGGGGGGTATCTAAGGTGCGAGTAGGGAATGATGGTTGCATAAAATGACGGAGGGACGCAAAGAAGGGCGGCATATTCCGTCCATAAGTTGGGGGCTGTGGGATTGACAACAGAACGCATACCTCAATTGGACTCCACCTCAGACTCGCTGACCAACGGGGTCAAGCCATCAAGCCCAGTGCTCTTATTCCGAGTTCCACAACATAAAGGTGGGCATTGTTGGTTCATCAAGAGCTGAGTGGCGTTAATCCTCCCAGGCGTTCATGTTTTGTGTCACTGATGATTTTCGCGCTATCATACGCAGAGTTCTTTTCTTCACTCCCTTTACAATTTTTTATGAGTTGGAGATGTTGGTGGCTCACCGGAAATACTTCAACGAATTACAAGTCTCACACAACGCCTCAAAGCTTGTTGGTTCACTTGGTGTAATGATTGTATTCGTCACTTAAAGGCCTGGCAACTCAAGCAAGAGTCGTCATCGACACTCCGAAACGCCACAACTCGGACCAGCTCGGACTTATTTGACCTGGGCAAACGTTGAGTCTGACTCCGAGCTGAAGTTTTGCAATCTGCTCTACTCACCCACAAACCCCAGAATTGTCAAATATTAAGACGTCTCGTATTCAGAGTGAATTTATCTTGTAGAAATTGATGCATCTTTAAATAAACTTCTGTTTTTGGTTTGTTTCGCGTTGCTGGTTAGGTTGTTGTTTTCCGAGCTACCCAGGGTTAGGGCTCATTACGGGGAAGTTATACCTGACATCAAGTTCACCCCGACTTTTTTGGCCACAACTCCACATTCCTTCCCGCTTCCACACTGAACTCGATCGACACACGACCATCCATTATCTGGACCATATGCAAATCTCACACATCATCATCAGCATCATATCACCCCCGTATTGCAACCATGTCCACCCAACCCCCCCAACCTCCAGCAACAAACTACAAACAAGGCTACTCCTCGCCCACGCTCAAAAGTCACGGATCCCGCACCGTCGTGTCGGACGCATCCTTCATGCTCCCCCACCTGGCCAACAACCCCACCTTCCGCATCCTCGACGTCGGCTGCGGCCCAGGCAGCATCACCGCGGGCTTCGTACCCTACGTCCCGCAAGGGTCCGTGACGGGGGTCGATCTCAGCGACAACGTCCTGCGCGTCGCTCGAGAACGAAATGCCACTAGTTTGGGCGCCAACTTGAACTTTCAGCAAGCCGATGTGTTGTTGAAGAAGCCCCGCCGCGGCGGGCTGCCCTTTGACGATGACAAGTTTGACGTGGTGTTTGCGTCACAGCTCATGGCGCACATTCTCCCCCCTAATAAAAATTCGGATGACGAGGAGAAGGAGAAGGAGGAGGACTTGCCGCTCAGAGCTGTCCGCGAGATGCGCCGTGTGTTAAAGCCCGGCGGGTTCCTCGCGCTGCGTGACGTCGCCGAGGTGCATTGGTATCCGGCGCGGCTGAGGATGGACGACGTGTACATGACCAAGAGGATGAAGCTTGGGCTTGGCGGCGAGGAGTATCGCTGGCCGGGAGGGGATGTGCCGAACTTGTTGAGGAGGGCTGGGTTTGAGGAAGGAAAGGTAAAGGTTGGTGCGGGCACGACGGTGGTGTCGGGTGCCGAGGCTAGGAGGGCTCATGCTGCGGGTTTCTTGGGCAGATTGGAGAAGGGCGATGCGTATCGTGCTAGCTGGCAGGCGGCTGGGGTTACGGATGAGGAGGTGGAGGAATCGCGGGAGGCGTTGAGGGTGTGGGCGGATACGGACGATGCGTGGTATGTTGCGCTGCAGAGCGAGGCGTTGGCGTGGAAATGATTAAGGGGTTAAGGGGTGCAAATGTACGGTGTACTTCACACTCAGTTTTACATTCACTTCACATACCTCTACTAGTATAATTATATTATTGTTAATGTTAATGTGAAACAACTAGCTGTGAGCCTAGAAAACCCCAACTTGAAGTGCCAATGTATTGGCAGTGTTCAACATTAAAAGGTTTTCTTCTTGCAATCCTGATCATGGCCACATGCTCAGGGCAACCCTAACCTTTGTCGTCTCCTTGTAGCATACCGTGCCCTTGCAAGAGCGTTTCTATACAGCCTTCTCCTTTCTCTATCCGATACAGCCGCTCCCTGTCCTGCTGCTGCTGCCTCTCGTGCTGCACGTTCAACCGTTTTCCCAATAAACTCAACTTTTTCTGGCCAACCCTCACGTTTTAATGGTCTTCGTCGGAGCCACTGTATTACACCACCGAGTTAGCCTCCCAAGTCTTCATCCCCCCCCTTTCTAATTACTTGGTAAACAAGGGACAAAAAAAGAAACTCACCTTTCCAAGCTCAATCATATCATAATGTTCGGCCGGTCCAGGATCACCAATCCATCTATCCACCCACTGCCTTATACCACCATCGTTATTGGAATAATCGAGCCGGTTAGGGGGACCATCTTGGGGGACGTGCTGCCATGTCGTATTCTGCAACTTAGCCTCGATGATGGGCCTGAGCCATCCGGGGTTGGGCCTCTCGCCGGGGACACTGGCCAGGCAGAGCGCCACCAGCCGGCAGAGATCCGGATCCTGCTGGAACCAGTCCGACTGCGGTCTCAGCAGGGCGCCGCCGTACGTCAAGACTCGCCGCGTCGGCTCGCCGGGGAGGCCCAGGTCGTGGGCTTCCACGCAGGGCGGGTCGGCCGGGTGCATCATGGTGATGGCGCAGAACATGACGAGGGCGATGCCCCACAGGTTGGTGCGGTAGCTGAACCGCCCCGCCGTCTTGCCCGCGGTCTGGAAGTCGGGCCACCACCGCACGCTGTCCCACTCCTCGGTGAACTGCTCGGGCGCCTTGTAGCCATCCTTTCCCACCTGCCGCAACGTCCACATCGTATACAGCATCTCGTGGGATGTGAAAAAGTTGCGGTCGCAGTCTTCAGCCATGCCAAAGTCGCTGATCTTGAAGGGCGGCACAACGTCGTGGGGGTCGTGGATCGCGTTCAGGGCCGGGTTCGAGTGCCCGATCAGGATGTTCTGCGGGTCAATGTCAAAGTGGCAGCACTGAGTCGGTGGCCGCGGCCCGCCTGGGGCTTGTTCGGCAGCGCTGGGGACGTCCTCGCGGACAGGTCGATCACCCGCATTGGACCGGACGGCCGGCGGCAGTCCCTTGACGGGAAACTGCATGCCGAGGAGGCCGCTGACCAGGCAGTCGAACATGGACCAGAGCACTCGGCTGGGGATGTGTTCGGTCGGGTCTGCGTCACCCTCAACCCACCGCAGCCGGCCAATCTTGCTCAGCAGTTTATGCAAGCTACCCCGGGGGAGATACTCGAGTATCATGGTGTTGGCTCGGGAGGGGTGCCCTACCGCCGGCAGTGGAATCGGATTCAGCAAGGTCCGCCACGCAACGCCCCGGCCGGGCCCAGGCGCAGCAAATGACGGGACAAACAGAAATTCTCTGAAGCCCTGGACGATGTGTTGACATCCGACGAACCTCTGTGTGGATATACATGATTTTCTCTTTTTCAGCAATGGAAAGCAAGCCCCAGTCGTTTACGTCAGGGAGCGAGTCTGGCGATATGTATTGATAATGGAACCACTTACATTGGTCATCTGTCTCTCCGACGTCATTTCGTCCGCCCTTGTCTCTTCGTCGGATCCCCTTACCCGGGTCTTGAAAACGTAATGGCCCAGCACCTGCTTGTTTGGTCCGCGGACATCAAAGACAGACGATCCCCTCACCGCCCCAGCCGATCAGCTTGGCGAAATTCAAGCCGTATGGCCGGAGCTTCTTGGCTAGCTCGAATGCCCCACGCTCCATCTCACTATCTCTGTGCAAGCCCTCGTCGTTGTAAATGTACTCACGACCGCGCAGGTCGTTCTCGTCCGCCGGGCCCGCGGGGATGGGCTGCACATACGGCACCGCGCTTTTCGGGATTGGGTGCGTCCTGTAAATATCCTTGCGCTCCTCGGGAACCCAGTCTAGTCCTCGCCTATAGAAGTCGCACTTGTCGTTTACGTATTGCTGCCTTTTCTATAGCAGGCGTCCTGTGTAGCCGGGGGGTAGAGGCACCGGCGGAGGTCCCGGCGGGAACCATTGTGCTGGAAGTGGATTCTGCGGAGGCGGCGGGTTGCGCGGATTGGGCGGGTTCGGCGCGGCCATTGATATGATATATGGGATATATGTCTTGTTTTTCTATATACACTTTAGCAATGAAGTGGTTGATTTATGTATGGGTGTTCCCAGAGGCTAGACTAGAACTTGAGATTGGAATTTGGTGGTAAAGATTCTGTTGCTGATATGTTCCTATGCTAGATGAAAAACCCGAGCTACTTTCTTCAGCTTCGTTACAAATGTCTTTACATCGGATACAAGCAAAGCAGAGAGTGCCATACAAAGACTTGCAGCATTAACAGACACGACGGATTCGGCTACATGATCATAAATGCACGTGGGTACCTTGAAAAATGACAAAGCCACAGCTACAAGCAGCTTTGAGATTCTATCGATTTTTTTCAAACCTAAAGAAAAAGAGATCTTTGTTTATTTACCACGAGGTACCCACACTGCCAATATCTTGATTGCGTGCTGGTGTTTTCTCGCTTTGTCCGAATGTATAAAATGTTGTCGACTTCACAACTCGTCGGTTGGAAATTGGAAACCTGTCAGAGTCCAGTGGAGAGAGTCATGTCGGTCGCGCTGTTTGGAACTCAGAGTTTGCAAACTCGACTGAGACACGCAAGAGAACGGACCCCAAGGGAGACGGGTTGTTACGGTGGGCTTGGGGTCTGGAGTGTCACGACCAAGGAATAAGGTGATGATGAGAGGCCTTTGTCTCGGCCATCCACGTTTCGCAATCGTGCGACGGCGGATTTTGGGGATGGGATGGAATCGGTGCAATCAATTGCCACAGGAGTCGTGAAGAAATTAGTGCGCAAAAAAAAAAAGGAGAGGAAATTTTAATGGATTGTCGAGATCAGAGAGTGATTGCCCACGGAGGCGATTTGGCTCGAATGTCCCTTATTCCAAGGTGCCCGAAATCGAGGATAGTCCAGTTCATGGCTGCCTCGGGTTGGGTGTATGGTCCATGTAACGCTAGCTGCAACTTTGCCGTTTTCCAGTGGCACAGTGAAAAGTTTATTCCATGTTGCGGACTGTGGTGTTGAAGTTGGAAAGCGCCGCCAACAGCTGCGCACCTGCCTCAATTGCAACCTGCCACCGATTGTCTTCTCGATTGTGACGTGTCCCACCTTGCTCCTGCAACTTGAACTTTTCACATCTTTTTCTTATTTCTCATCTTTCAATCCATCAAACCACTGGTATCTTGAGATGGCCATTTTGTCGCCACCCCGCCATTCTGCCTTCCCACAATCGGGCGACTTTTGGCGAAGATTCCAAAATCCAGACCTGAGACAGTCGCAATCCAGGCCCCCCAAGCCACCAATCCCACAGAAGAAACATGGGACGACCCAAAGACTCGGTAGCAGTCGATCTGCCGATCACTCGCCACTCCGTCGCCTTGCCGGGGCTGGGCAGATCCTCGCTGACGGAACCGTCAAAGTTTCGGCGCAGGTTCCGAACCCAGGCCACCCCGCACCCGACCCTTTGCCGGCCACACCACAGACAAACGACAACAAGGCCGTCGGCGGGTCGTCGACCTGCCTCGAGCCAAGAAATACCATCGTGCGCGTCGCGGGGTGACACGGCATCTGCAGGGGCCGAGACACGCGATCAGGACCCTCGTTCCCGCCCGCCCTCGCGCCTTTTGACATTAGCCGCCCACGACTCCTGAAACACGGCTGGACGACGGTATACTCTCCTCTCGTCCAAACAACGCCTTTTTTTCCCTTTCTGCCTACCCTCAACAGCCGACATGGAGAAACAGGAGTCGGATTTGGCCACCCTGAACTGTCGCGGCCAGCCCGCCTGACCTCCTTTTTGTCAGATTTTCGTCCAGAGAACAAAGACTGAATCTGCCAAGTCGCCCCGAGCTGACAGGAGTACAAAGATGCCGACGATCTCGCTCTCCGTCACTCCAATTTCGAACATTCTCACTCATCTCATTCATTCAGCATCAGCTTCGACGATCCTTCAACTTTCATTACTTTTCCCAAACCGATTTCATAATCTTGACGGGCAGGCCCATTTACACTTCTCACACTCCTTTCAACTTTACAAACCAATACCATCTTCAACATGCAGATTCCCGCTGTTCTCGCTCTTTGGGTGTCTTCGGCTATTGCCGGAGCCATCCCGCAGGAGGCTCGCCAGGCTGCCGTCAACACTGCCATGATTCCCCAGGACTTTGGCGTCGTCGCCGGCCAGGGCAAGGGCCAGATCGAGGGCAACAGCTGCACGGGCGCCAACAACAAGCCCATCCCTTGCAACTGCCCTCCTCCTCCCAATGACCCCAACTTCATTGCCAAGCTCGGCCAGTCGCTGACCCAGGGCTTCTTCCCGGATGCCAGCGTCCAGACTCCCCTCACTCTGGAGGCCTTCAACAACGCTGGCGATACGTCGGCGGCAACCAACAAGCTGCGTGCTACTGCCATGGTCCAGGTCATGCAGAGCTTGTCGGGCAACAAGGGCCAGGGCTGCCCCGGTGTCTCCTTCCCCAAGATTATCAGCCAGCAGCAGACTGGTGTGTTCGGCGGCGCCGCCGGTGGCCAGGTCGGCAACGCTGGCAAGATCTAAGCTTGTCCTCCTCACCCTACCGAATTGTCATTCATTTCTATTATAAACACACTCGTTTTCGCGGATAAAGACCCAACGCGGCTCAAATCGACCCTCCTTTCACTTCACAGACACATTCGCTTTCGAGTCACATAATTTGCGCCCTACACAGTCATTCTCTGTCTTTCACATTTCCCGCTTTCCGGGAAACCTGATTCATTCGCTTAATTAGTCCTCAACGGCGCCGGTATGCCAACCAAGGATATCAACGGACACCGGAGTACATGAGAGGCAACTACGACATTTCTTTCTTTTACGTCAAAAGTTGCGACATACAATTCATTTTTTTATTCTTCATTCACAATCATTCAATACCATTCACTCTTTCTTTCCATGGCGGTCTTTTCTGGTTTTACATTCGGTCATTCATTCATTCATCCAACAGGCCTTGCATAACTGGGCGTTCATTCATTCTCAAAGAGGCGTCATACGAATTACACGGCGGGTCACAGTTTCATTGCCACACAGTCTTTACGAAGGTTACGGAGTGCGGTAGTCGTTCATTTAGTGAGTTGTCCTGACACGATAGACGACAGGATGGAGGGGGGGCCGGGGGAGTAGAAGATGGTGGAGTGGACGGGAGTGTTAGTGGCAAGAGTATTGGTATGGGGAACGGAGGGATGGCGCAAAGGAGGGGCAACGGGTTCTAACGGTGGTAAGGGCCGAAGTCCGGGAACCATAACTTGCTTTATTTTGTTTCGTTAGGTGTTAGGTGCGTGATAGACAAAAAGAAATGAAATATGAACTTCCTTGAGAATGTACTTCAGCATTTGCAATGATGTGACACAGAACTTGGTTCTACCTTGAAAGTCTGACCTTGACAGCGGCCGAGTATGTGGGACTTTATAAGTTTATTGACGATTTGCTAAATGGGCTTCCTCGGACGTTTGCTACGCCTCGCCTCCAGATGTGGAAGGACTACATGGCATCTTCTGAAATATATTGAGGGTTGGAGCCTCTAATTTATTGAAAGAGGCAGTCATCCACGCCGAATCTCAACCCCGCACTGGGGTGGCGGCTGCGTCTTGCAAATTAGAGAGAGGTGCCTCTCATCTCCATCTTTAGCGCAACTAGACTACATCACTGTCTCAACATGCACATTGGCTTCTCGCGAGCTTGCTCGATATATAAGATTATGACATGAGAATCGCACTTTATTAATGAGATAATATGACCTCATGATTCAAGACATGGGGATCTACCTATAAGAGGTTTTAGGTAATACCTACGTTACCACCATGCAATATTAGCTTGCTAAGTACTTGACGCCGAATCACACCTTGCAATTATTCTACACTCGTATTTGAATTTATTCTCACTTGGAACCGGAGCCAACTCAGTCTAACGCCCATTAATCTTTATCTGCAGTAATTAATGTACTGGGGTGAGCAGCAACCGTCTCGTGACTTCCGACAACCTAATGGCCTTGTGGTGTACACCCCACAAAATGCAATGGAAATAATTATTATTCCGCGCCATTTTTTCATCACCGCAATATAAACTCGGTCGGAAACCGAAACTCGAATACGCGGGGTAAATAAACAAAACATGCGGCCCGCTTGGGCGGCCGAAACAAAATGCTGGAGCAGGTCTGCGGCATGGCGGCCATGTTTTGCAGCCGCCCAACTCAGTTTGAGAGCCAGATTACATAAGATGCTGTGCAAGTTATGATGTCATTATATGGATAACTCGCTGTGGCTTAAGAAAGGGATTGTTCAGGAATGATAATGACAAGTCCGAGAGAAGTATTTCTTACCTTGACACGGATGTTGAGAATAAGAGAATGTTAAATGACAAGAAATGGAGACTCGCAGAAATGTTAGAAAAGTTGAATAATGAAGCTATATATATACCTATGTCAATCCTTGTTATCCGTTTCCTTATGTGTTTTTATGTCCCCAACCAAACCGCTATATCCAATCCCAAGAACCAGTACACTATCTATCAAATACAAAGAAAAATGCTACAAGTGAAAGTCGTAGATAAAGAAAAGAAGAAATGCTTAAATAAAACAGTCCTCTTCACGAACAAGTTCCATCGCTTACAGTCTAGGCAGAATAACAAAACCGCGCTTCGTCTTGCCACCCATCATGCCACCAGCCATAGCATTTTCCTTGCCCTCACCGCCAGCTTTACCCTTGCCCTCGCCAGCCATGGCATTTCCCTTGCCCTCACCGCCCGCTTTGCCCTTGCCCTCACCAGCCATAGCATTTTCCTTGCCCTCACCGCCAGCTTTACCCTTGCCCTCACCACCAGCTTTCCCCTTGCCCTCGCCAGCCATGCCATTTTCCTTGCCCTCACCGCCAGCTTTACCCTTGCCCTCACCGCCAGCTTTACCCTTCCCCTCACCGGCCATGGCTTTACCCTTACCATTTGCCTCCGCTCCGGCTCCAGTGGCAGTGCCGTTGGCCGCAGCAGTAGCATTAAGAGCAACACCGGCACCAGCCCCTCCAGCTCCGTTCGCACCCGCAGCTCCGGCAGCTCCGGCAGCTCCAGCACCGTTCGCTGCAGCGGCTCCGGCAGCACCAGCGGCACCAGCGGCTCCAGCAGCTCCGGCAGCTCCGGCAGCTCCGGCACCGTTAGCTCCAGCGGCTCCAGCGGCTCCAGCGGCTCCGTTCGCACCCGCTACTCCAGCTACTCCCGCTGCTCCTGCTGCACCAGCACCGTTCGCTCCAGCGGCTCCAGCGGCTCCAGCAGCTCCGGCAGCTCCGGCAGCTCCGGCACCGTTAGCTCCAGTGGCTCCAGCGGCTCCGTTCGCACCCGCTGCTCCCGCTGCACCCGCTGCACCCACTGCTCCCGCTGCACCAGCGGCTCCAGCACTGTTCGCTCCGGCACCACCAGCGGCTCCAGCTCCGTTCGCTCCAGCGGCTCCGTTTGCACCCGCTGCACCCGCTGCCCCGGCAGCTCCGCAAGAAGCAGCTCCAGCACCGTTAGCTCCAGTGGCTCCAGCGGCTCTGTTCGCACCCGCTGCTCCAGCAGCTCCGGCAGCTCCGGCACCGTTAGCTCCAGTGGCTCCAGCGGCTCCGTTCGCACCCGCTGCACCCGCTGCACCCGCTGCTCCTGCTGCACCAGCACCGTTCGCTCCGGCCGCACCCGCTGCTCCGGCAGCACCAGCTGCTCCTGCTGCACCAGCCGCACCAGCACCGTTCGCACCAGCGGCTCCAGCAGCTCCGGCAGCACCCGCAGCTCCCGCTGCACCAGCACCGTTAGCTCCAGCGGCTCCGGCAGTACCCGCTGCTCCTGCTGCACCAGCCGCACCAGCACCGTTAGCTCCAGCGGCTCCAGCGGCTCCGTTCGCACCCGCTGCTCCTGCTGCACCAGCTCCGTTCGCTCCGTTCGCACCCGCTGCTCCGTTCGCACCCGCTGCTCCGTTCGCACCCGCTGCTCCGGCAGCACCAGCTGCTCCTGCTGCACCAGCCGCACCAGCACCGTTCGCACCAGCGGCTCCAGCAGCTCCGGCAGCACCCGCAGCTCCAGCGGCTCCAGCAGCTCCGGCAGCACCCGCAGCTCCAGCGGCTCCAGCATTTGCGGTCGCGTTGGCGGCGGCCCCGGCTTGGATCGTGGCGTTACCAGCGGCACCCGCGGCGGCAACGGCTCCGGCATTAGCACCCGCACCTGCCGCGGCGTCACCCTTGCCTTTACCCTGCTGGCCCTCGCCTTTGCCTTTACCCTGTTGGGCCTCGCCTTTGCCTTTGCCCTCTCCTGCCATGGCACCTTTGCCCTTGCCCTCCTGTTGCTGTTGGCCTTCGGCCTTGCCCTTGCCCTGTTGGCCTTCTCCAGCCATGGCACCCTTGCCTTTGCCCTCCTGCTGGGCTTGTTGATCTTGACCCTGGGCTCCACCCTTGCCCTTGCCGTCTTGCTGGGCTTGTTGTTGTTGTTGTTGTTGTTGGCCTCCTTGTCCCTGTTGGCCTTGGGCGTCACCCTTCCCCTTGCCAGCTTGACCAGGATTGTCGTCTGCCATCATGTTGCGCTCATGGAGGTGAGCTGTGCTAGAAATCTCGCGTTTGGCGGCGGCATTGGCGGCTGTGTTGTTCACAACGGGGTTGACGTTGTCTCCCTCGTCACCGCCACGCCCACCTCCGCCTCGACGGGGCATTGCAATTGCGGGTACAGCGGCAGCTGCAACCAAAGCACCCTAGATGAAAAAGAGTCAGCTTTGTGTTCAAAGTACGAGAGGGTTGGGCTGGACTTACGGCATAACGCAGGGTCAGCGCCTGGGTGGGAGCACCCGTGAAGCCGGCCGCGGCAGAGGCTGCCACCAGCGCTGTGGTGAGCAGCTGGGTAAGAGTAGGACCCTGCATGTTGAAGGAGTGCGTGTTCTATATGGAGAACTGAAAAGAACTGTATATGTAAAAGAATGTATATGTAAAAGAATAGAATTGTATAATTTAATGTTGAGCAGAAAACAAGACGGCACAGCCGTGAATAAATGACAAAACAAGGAGTGGGAGGACAAACGAGTACTACCTGAGACTCTTGTCGATGGCAGAGATGAAGGTCAGAAACAAACTAGCTTCCTCATCGGGGTCTGACATTTTATACAGAATGGCTTGTTGAGTCTACGACGGCTTGAGGGAGCTTGGATCATGAGGGGTTAAGGGACTCGGATTCGCGGTCTCTAGGGGGCGTGCCCCAGAGGCTCTAGACGTCGCATCCTACGAGCCTGCAGGTGTTAGGCAAGACGGTGCAAGTCAACGGCTGTGGCTATCGGGAGCACGAGGCCAGGCTTGCGTTGTCGCACTGATTCGCGTGTCATGTTCGCGTGTCGCGCCAACTCCTGGACCAGCCTTGGAAGATGCCGAGATGGTAGAAATTTGGGGGGCTTCCCAGTGGACGACAGCAGGTCGCGATTGGGGGGGCGCGGGGCAGATAAGGCCCTGGGGGATGACGCTGAGGCTGTCAGACAAGCCCTGCAAAAACCGTGAGAGGGCAGTCTTGGGCCCGGGTTGGCGGCCTTCGGGCCAGAACATCAACTGGGGGGGTCAAACCTGCACTGTCCAATCGTGAGCCGAGTTTCGCGTTTTCATCCCGAGCTACAGGCTGTTATGGACCCCAAATCTCAGCCTGTGTTCCCGCACGATGACCGTCTGAACCTCTTGGCAGCTGGTTGGGGAAAGGTGTGGCTGGCGATCAGGGCAACGTTGAAAGCTTGTTTGGAAAAGACATCTCACGGCCGCCCTGTTTCAAGGATGCTGGCCTGTTTGGCGGATTCCCCAGTTGAAGAAGACTCTTCCAGTGTGATTTTTTCGGAGATCTTTGAGATCTGAAGTCACCGAACCCGACGTGCCCGAGCAAGAAATCTCCATGCGTTTTTATGAGAAACGTCTGGATCATCCACATGGAGATCGGGCACCGACGTATTGGCGACGTGAGTCGAAGGCTTCAGTGCCAATTTTTGTCGCCAGGCGCAACGGCCAGCAACGCTTGCATCAAAGGGGAAGGATGTCATTCCAGAACCAAATGAAAGTCAAGAGGCAGTCAAGAAGCGTTTTAATCGAAGTCATTGCTCTTCCCATAAAATGATGGCAGCACGCCATTTTAAAAGGTTGTGTTTTGGGTGTCGGTGGTGTCCGCCACAACTTCGCTCCCCAGCAAGTCGCCTAGCTGCGACTCCACAGGGCCAAGTGATGTGCAACCCCGTTTATGCATAACTAATTTACCATGCTTACGGGTGGGATAATGGCCTTATCAGCGAAATCCGTATTAAAGCGGGCGTTGGTCGTTAGCGACCCTTTCCTCTAGAGCTGTTACTGCATCGCATACAACCAATGGTTGCGAGAAATTATGCAAACGGAGCAGTATAGACCAGGCTTTCTCCCGCCAGAATACTTCAGGTCGCTGGCAAAGATGCAATAAAGTAATGTACCTAGCAAATGGGTTGTGTAACGACCAAAGTGGGGTAAAGGGAAAGGGTACATACACAAATCGTTCTGATGAGGTCAGTGCATTGGTTGGTGGGTGAGTGGAAGATCGATGTCCTCGCAGTATCATCGCCGCTCCGAATCCTGGGAGCCAGCAATTGTTTTCTCAGGCATTATTATTATCTGCATGTTGAAACAACACACTCTTCTCTTCGACGCGATATCCTCGCCCTGGACTCTAGCTATGGACAAACAGGGTTGCCCCCATTCGGTCAACAGCAGCCCTCAGAGTTAAGTACAGCACCTCCTCTCATGTGAAACAAAAATGGCTGCTAAATTCTCCTAGGTGTGCAAAAGCTCGTCTCAAATCCATCCATCTGGCCTGGCAATGAATCCCAGTCAATTCCAGTTCTAGTTGATCCCTCTTCGGAACCGCCACCACTTTCCACGTTGTCGCGTGGACCGCGTATTGCCTTGGAGTCCCATGGGAGAACGCCAAAGTTCCCCCTGCCCCTTCGACTCCCTTGTGATCGCAACCCCGATTTCTGTGGCAAAGATGACGTTCTTGAGTCGATCAAAACACGATTACTTCCCACGGCTGGCCAAAGCGGCCTGCGAACCTTCTCATTCGTGCGGACCAGGCGGCATTGGGAAAACTTTGGTGGCAACCGAGTTCGCCCACAACCACAAGGACGCCTTTGACGCCATCCTCTGGACTCAAGCAGATAGTCCGCTGAATTTGGACGAGAGCTTTGGTCAAATTGCAATGGACCTCGGCTTTGTGCAAGCGAACGACACCCTTGACCGAGTGGTCCATCGAAATGCTGTCATGGAGTGGCTTTGTGAACCCCGACGACAGGCCATTCCGGAAAATGGGGAGAAGGAAGGTGATATTGTCCTCGCATCTTGGCTGCTAATTTTGACAATGCAGATCATCTGAGCCTGCTGCACGACTATTGGCCCATGATTGTAACCACAGGTTCAGTCTTGGTGACCAACCAGGACTCGCTCGCAACGACAGACCTCATCCCAAGATGCGGATCGGATCTGTAGCATCTGGACTCGAAAGTGGCTACAAAGTTGCTTCTGAGTCTCACAGGAGGTGACGCAGTCGAGAGCCAAGCTACCGAGGACTCTCAACCAATGTCTGAGTGGCTCGGAGGGCTCCCGCTTGCGCTGGTGCAGATGGCGGCCATGATGAACAACTACAGCATGGGAATCAAGCCCTTCCTCGCTCTCTACGAAGACTACGCTGCCAAAGCGTCTGAGTTGGACAAGCTAACTAATGCCGAGTCAGTGCCGTCAAACAGAGATAACAAAAAGACGAATCTCTTTATTGCATTAGTAGTGGACAAGTTGAATCCAGAACCAAAGGCCCTCTTGCAAGTCATGTCACTCTTAGATCCAGGTCGATTTCAGGATTCCGTTCTTGTGCCTGGTGACGACTCCAGCACCAGTATTGGATTGCCAAAATCGCAGCTCAGTATCATGGACCTTTACAAGCAGCTTCTGCGCTTTTCCCTGATTACTCGCAATAAGTCGGGCGGCCACCTTCGTGTCCACCACATGGTGCAGGATGTGGCCCTTAACAGTATGTCCAGCAATCGAAAGCAGCAAGTATTTCAACACACTGTTTACCTTTTGAAACGAGCATCGCCGTCTATGCGTGAGGAGTTCGACTACAATACCACTACATAGGAGCGGTCTGACGGCGTCATGCCCCATGTCATGAGATTGTCATTAGTCTACAAGGCACGAGCTAGCTTGGGCCTGCCCATCGAGACGTTGGAAAGCTTTGCAAGGCTTTTGAAAATGAGTGGATGGTAAGCAACTTCTCCTGCATTTTCTGGTGACTGGGTTGTAACGGTCATCGGGTATATAATTGAGCGAGGTAACTTTGAGGGGCCCCGAGCTTTGCTCGAGTTGGCAATCCAGATTTGCCGAGATGGTGGGCCAGCATTGAACCAAGTGCTAGCCGATAGCTTGTCGGCCTACATCGTTTTCCTTGTCGAGAGAGACGAGAAGAAAGAGGGTCTACGGCTTGCCGAGGAGCAAGTCGCCTTGCGAAAGCTGCTCGACGACGGGTCAGATGGTACCAAGGCCAACTGGGCCCTGGCTGAAGGCCTCCTAGCCCAGGCATACATGATCCGCGGCGAATATATCAAAGCGATCGAACACTGTACGATTCAATTGCAGTAGAGTCTGAGACCGAAGAGATGAGGATAGGGGCTTGGTTTCCTCACTTTGCGACCATGCGCAAATCAGCATCTCTATTGGCACTTGAAAGACTTGACGAAGCAAGCGAGGTAATCCAGGAGCTGCGTGACTTTCGTGAAAAGGCATTAGACTAGGTCTTGGGGACACAGAGTCATGCAGGCGAGTGTGTCACTTTGACCAAAGGAAAAGCCCAAAACATGTTATTCCTAACAAGTTGTGCAGACTTGGAATGGGTCTTGAGGGAAAGGGCGACATAATGGTGAAGCAGGGGCGGCACAAAGAGGCGTCTGAGGTTTTCCAAAAGACTCTCTCAAACTTCCAACGCACCGTTGGGGAGAACCATTGGTGAACTGCACAGGCCGAGGTCAAGCTTGCAACGCAGTACGCCCGGCAAGGGGACATTCTGATGGCACGGTACGTATTTGCCTTTCAACCGCCTGAACAAGAACTACCAGGCCTGACGATATACTGAAACCTTCTGGACCAAGCGCTCGTTAGCCTGGGTGATACCAAACACTATCTTGGCGAGGTTGTGAGGACTTTGGTGGTCATTTCGAGGCACCACGCCGAAGCGGGTAGCATGGATGCCGCAGCTGAGACGCGAAACACGGCCAAGGAATTTTACAAGAGGCTGGTGCCAAGCTATACCGAAGAAAGCGAGCTGAAAGAGGAGGGTGTTGATACAATGGTAGGAAACACGCCACATTATTAGTAATTCGGCCGTAATGATGCATAATACTGCGCCTTATCTATACTAGGAAATTGAATTTAGTTCAAAGTTTAAGCGATGAGTCCCGAATCAGCTTCGCATACAAGGCCGAAGCGAGTTATCTTGCCTACCTTCCCGCTGGAATGGTGTTGAAACAATGAGTTTGCCATGTCTCTGGTCCGGTGCGTGCATCACCACTTTGGGGATAAATGGAAAATACTAGCTTGATAAACTTCAAGCCATACAAGGAAGCACTCAAATCGAGCCTCGCTCTCCTCCACGCATATCACAAGGCCGGACGTGCCGGACGTACGGTATGAACGGTTAGGGGCCTGAGGCTATGTCTGCGTTTTAGACTAGTGTGTCAGTGCCAACATCGACAGGACCCCAGTTGGTTCTTTTCACAGCGCACGCCGTAATTGGTTACAGTTAACTCCTTTAACTCCAGACATGGGGGTTTGATTCACACCATGACTTCTCCAACTATGTGAAGTCCACCACTTTTAATATAATTAGGGAGCATTTCACCATGTTGATGAAATGTCTGGTCTAATTATGGCATGGTGTAGCCATTCTGGCCATTCTTTTCCCTCCCCTTCCTTTGCCTGCTGGGGTCTCAGCATCTCGACGACACAAACACTTGACGACATGGCCGGGACATCAGATGAGACGAATGAGAAAACATTAGAGCCGCGTCGTGGCATCTCTGATCCAGCCGCTGCCAGCCATGGCGTGGATAACACGGTCGACACCAACATGACCACTGAGAAAATTCCAAATGCAAACGACACGGCCACCAGCAAGGATATCGAAGCCACCCCTAATGAGGGTGATGCCATTTACTCGTTGTTCTCTCGCCAGATGAAGATCTTCCTTGTCGCCATGACTATCTTCGCTACCCTGTTCTCGCCCTTTCACTCTTTTGTTTACCTGCCTGCCATCACACCCATTGCGCAGTCATACGGCCGCTCCATCGCGGACATCAACCTCGCTGTGACGCTGTACCAGGTGATGCAGGTGATCGCACCCCTGCTGTTCGGCGATCTCAGCGACCGCGTCGGCCGCCGTCCCGTGCGTATTATGCTGAGCCTTGCCATCTATCCCGGCGCCAACATCGGCCTCGCCCTGCAGGACAACTATGCTGCGCTCGTGGTGCTTCGTGGCCCTGAACACATGTCAGACGCCAGTAACCTCTCAGCAACACGAACAAGCACCCATAAACAATAACAAATAATTGTAGCCCAATCTGTAAGAATCTTCGGCGCATGAGAATTTCTTGATGTTAAAGATTTCTCTCTTCCTGGACGTACCTACTCGGATCGTGTCTAGGAAGAAGAATCGCTTGGTCTTTCTCTGGAACAAATTCTGGCACCGCTCGGTAGGACCACTGTTCTGTGCATCTGAATATCTTTGGTCGACATCCGCTTCTGTGTTTGCTTGCTTTATCTTTGTGTCTGTTGCGGGCCAGGTCTCCTTGAGACTTGACTGGGCTTGACAACACGATCCTCCCTCGTCTCGTACTTCAGGCCGATGTCCATTCTGTTTTGATCCGTGGCCCTACCCTCCATTGCAGTCTTTATCAGATCGGCATCGCTGGCACTTTGAGTAAATCTGGCCTCGAGGCTGTCATGCTTCTCGCTAATGCGGCGCGCCAGGACCTAAGATATATGGGGGACCTATCGGCAAGCGACGAGGAGACGCTCTGTCGTGTCGTGTATCCGCGGTCCCGCGGGTCCATTCGTGAGATATAGAGCGGCTCTTTGCGAATTTTCCCAACGAGTCCATGCGCTTGGGTTCACGAGTATATTTCAACGGCAATTGAGGTCCAAAATGGGGTGCGCAGAATTCTAACAGATTTTGGCGAGGAGCGCTGCAAAATGTGTTGATCAACTTTCACACCCCATTTAACTAGGCCCGCACCTGGAAGGCTCTGATAATCTCGCAAGGGCAGCCAAGTTCTGTCAGCCTCTCCCCCGTTCTCACAGTACTGCCACAGTTCTCGCCGGCTATTGGCTGTCATGCAAGCCACGCAGCTTTCAGCATCAGCTCCGCCACCCTCTCAAACCGCGCAGACTTGGCCGTCGCCATTCTCTCCTTACCCCTCAGCAGTCCAAGCCCAGCGTCTGGCCGAATGCTTCGAACTTCCCACACCTCAGTATCCCGAGCGCTCCTTGAACCACCTCTTACATTCCTTACAAATACCCCCCCCTTTTTTTTTCTTTTTTTTTTTTGGAAGAAGAGGCCCACATATCCTCTTCAAGAGCACGTCATTTCGAGCCCTTGGTGTCACGATGTCTTCTGCGCTGGCAAATGCCGCGCCGCTGAAGCCCGAGATTCGCCTTGCGCAAGCTGTTTCTCTGTTCGAAGCAGACCTCTCCATCGAGCAGAAGACCACCTTGCGCAACTACCGATCACAGTCACACACATCGCCTCCGAATATACACGCCGTCATGCGATTGACGGCAGAGATTGACCGCCAAGCAGCCACGAAGCCCGGCGGCGGCAAGCGGTGCTTTGGCCCCCGTTTCACCAATGTCCTACAATCCATTCAGCAATTCGCAGCGCTCGGGGATTGCGTAGTCGGCTCTTCTCAGAACATAATCGCGTGCGGCGTCTGGTCGCTTATGCGGATGACGTTACTCGTCCGTTGTTTCCTACTCTTTTTTCCCTCGGCTTCTCCTCCTGACGTTTTGCGTGTCTAGATGGTTGTCAACTTCGCTTCCGGCCTCGAGAAAATCTCGAATCTTTTAATGATCGTCGGTCGCTCAGCTCCCCGTTACGAAAGCATGGCCTTGCTCTACCCCCGGTCGAAGCCCCTGCAATCGCACCTATCCGAATACTATATCGTGGTTGTCCGTCTTTGCCACCACTTGTTCAAGTTCGCCGGGAAGTCGGCTTTGGGCCGGCTGGCATCGTCGTTTCTAAGCGACACCGATATGAGGAACTACCAATCCGAGCTCGACCGATGGGCTGGACTCATCCGAGAGGAAGTGAGGTTGCTAATGGGTCAGACTATCGAGGAGCAGAGCATCCGCGTGAGGGTTCTATCAAAGTTCTCCGAGGACGAGTCGCGCCGCCGGAGGGTGAAGGCACGAGTCCATATCCTCGATTCTTGCTCCACCTACGACTATCAGACGACATGGAAGGAGATCCGAAAGGCTGGAAATACGACTCTGTTCAGCCAGATCCCTAGATACGAGGATTCCCAGATCTCTGAATACGAGGATTGGAGAGCCCAGGCAGAGTCTTGCACATTGGTATACACGGGCAAGCTAGGATCAGGAAAGTCTGTTCTGCTGGCCAATATTGTTGACGACCTGAACCTTTATATTGGGGATGTGAAACATCCAGTGGCCTGTTTCTTTTGTCGCTACGACATTCCCGAGAGCTTGAACGCACGCGTAGTTGTCGGCTCTTTGGCTCGACAATTGTTATGTTCAGTTCCAGACCTCAGCAAGGTGGAAAATCTCGTAAACACGAACACCACCCCAGCGTTGGATTCCGAAGGGATACTCGGCATACTCCAACGCGCCGTTCCGCCCGGCTTTAGGGCTTACTTTGTCCTCGACGGATTGGATGAATGCGACGATCGGCAGAGAAGCGCTGTGATTGAGAAACTCTGGAAACTCCAGGAAAGCTTCACTCTCCTTATCTGTATGTCATTCAGATTGGAGGCGGCCGACAATACCTCAAGGTTGGCCTTGGAACAGTTCGCCAGACCGCGCACCGTGGCACTTCCCAACGATAACCCAGATATCAAGGGCTTTATTAACGCAAAGTTGATAGAGTGCCTAGAATCCGGAAAGTTGACGATGGGGGACCCTAAGCTTGGCCTTGAAATAGAAGACGCATTACTCCGGGGTGCTCAGGGAATGTTCCTCTGGGTCGCGCTTCAATTTGAATCCCTGTTCAATGCGAAGACGGATGAAGCCATTCGCCGGGCTCTAGCAGACCTCCCAAGCGATCTCCCCCAAACTTTCCTTCGCGTCATGCAGAGGTCGGCAGAGTTGGGAGGGGGGTCGAGGGACTACCAGACGAGGATATTTGCGCTTATCACGGCGGCTCACCGGCCCCTAACAACAGAGGAGCTTCGCGAAGCCTTAAGCGTAGCTCCAGGCGAGACCGTCTGGGACCCGGCGCGGCTGCTGAACGACGTATACTCGGCGTTGGCCTGTTGCGGAAGCCTCATCGTCGTTGACGAAGAAGAGCAGTCTGTAAGACTGATACACCATAGCGTTAAGCAATTCCTCCTCGGCGGGTTTGGGGTCTCGGCTGGCTCAACATTTACGATGGATGACGCAAATAGAACGATGGCAGACGTTGTCACCACCTACCTCAATTACGATGTTTTCGAAACTCAACTTTCCACAACGGTGATCCCGCAAATACCGGCTGCGGCTGCGCCATCTGGTATTATCCGTGCGATGGACCCAGGCATTGTCCAAAGCCTTGCGCTGAGGCTTTTGCGGTCTCGTAACCAGCCTAATTTCAATATGGGTAACGTCCTAGCAGATGCGAGCAATCGTGGGAAACCGCCTTCTGTCAATCAGTTTCACTTTTACTCTTATGCAAGATCGTATCTGCTACGGCACGTCTGGTGGATTTCAGCGCATAAACCGGCAATACTCCTCCAGCTGTCTAAACTAGTACAACGGAAGATTGTCGATGTGGACGCGAGGGATGACGAGGGTCGGACGCCGCTGCACCGAGCGGCAGAGTACGGGCGGGAAGGGGTGGTAAAACTGCTATTGGACAACGGTGCCGACCTCGAATCAAAATCCGAGTACGGCAGGACACCGCTGGCGTTCGCGGTGGAGTGCGGGCACGAGGCGGTTGTTGGGCTGCTACTCGACAGAGGTGCCAATCCTAACTCAAAAGACAACGATGAACAACTACTGCTACAATGTGCTTTCGAGAGGGGACACGAAGCCGTCGTACAGCTGCTGCTTAAGAAAGGTGCCATAATTTATGCGCACCGGCAGACGCTCGAGGGGCATAGCAGTGGGGTCTGGGCCGTAGCCTTCTCGCCGGACGGCAGGACGCTCGCGTCGGCTTCGCACGATGGTACAGTACGGCTCTGGGATGCGGCCAGCGGCGTGCACCGGCAGACGCTCGAGGGGCATAGCGGTGGGGTCTGGGACGTAGCCTTCTCGCCGGACGGCAGGACGCTCGCGTCGGCTTCGGACGATGGTACAGTACGGCTCTGGGACGCGGCCAGCGGCGTGCACCGGCAGACGCTCGAGGGGCATAGCGGTGGGGTCTGGGCCGTAGCCTTCTCGCCGGACGGCAGGACGCTCGCGTCGGCTTCGCACGATGGTACAGTACGGCTCTGGGATGCGGCCAGCGGCGTGCACCGGCAGACGCTCGAGGAGCATAGCAGTGGGGTCCGGGCCGTAGCCTTCTCGCCGGACGGCAGGACGCTCGCGTCGGCTTCGGACGATGGTACAGTACGGCTCCGGGACGCGGCCAGCGGCGTGCACCGGCAGACGCTCGAGGGGCATAGCGGTGGGGTCCGGGCCGTAGCCTTCTCGCCGGACGGCAGGACGCTCGCGTCGGCTTCGCACGATGGTACAGTACGGCTCTGGGATGCGGCCAGCGGCGCGATTAGATAAATGGATATAGACCGTTAATCTCCTATTACGTTCTCTCTCTCTCTTTATTTTTTCTATCATAGCGTGCCACAGGAAGGGTGTGGGAGGCTTCACAATTTTATAGCTCGTTAAAAGTATTTAAAATCCTCACATATTTTAGCGACTTCGCAGTCACATGTTCTCGTAAATCCAACGGCTATACTAGCAAGCGGGTCCAAAAAAAGAGAAGACTGCAAAACTGGCCTGCAATAGCGTGTTGTGGTGTGGTCGGGTCACCTGCACCAACGCCACTAACATCACCTAATAAAATGCTAACAAATCTACTAACTTCAATGCATCCTACCCGCCCACCACTAATTTCAACGCCTCTCCCATCATGCCAAAGTCTTTTGATACACCTACGAAGCTCAGATTGCTTCACAGAATAGAGATATATAAGGAGAGGAATATACCATTTTATTATAATGACGTTTTTCGCCGTTTCCAAATGTCTAAAGCAGCTGGCTGGGCTGTTTTAGCTCACCCTGAGCGCTTACGTCGGCACGTTGATGGCAAAGACCCCCGCGGCCGCAAAATGATTCTTCTAGCTAAGCATTTACGAGCAATGGAAGAAGTAATGTAGAAATACGGCTTTGAAGGTTGGAAACTCGCTTGGCAAGCTCTAGCCCACGAAGCAGGCATACCAAAGTGCTGCACGCATACAATTTCAGCAGCTATGAGCACGTTAAAGTATAGAACGTGCATCGCTTGCAAGAAAGGCTGGCTTGTTGGCTGGGTATCGACGGTTGAGAAAGAATCACCAAGGAGACTATCAACAAGAGGGTGGGTTCTATGGTAGAGCGAATGCACGATTGATAGTGCATGAAGGGCAGATGACCAAATGGTAGAATGTATCTAGTTAGTTCGAGTAGGTTGTGTTACGAGTTACCTAGCAAGCCTAGCACCTAGTCAACTGCCCAAGCTGCCCAACTGCCATCTGCAGTCTTCTTTTTTTTTGGACCCGCTTGACTAGCTTTGTGGGTGGCGAAGTGGACACTTGTGCCGGGTGAACGTGGCTGTGGCAAGCGCTGGCCGGTGTTAGGAGACGGCTAACGGGGTGGCAAGACACGTATGCGAATGCAGCTAACGTTATTGGCTGCTTGCAAACTCTAGAGGGCTAGGGATTCATCCACCCCTTGCCACCCTTGCCACCCTAAAACTTGGTCGACTGCTCACGAGCATACGCTCCATCGACTGGCCAAGGCTGTGTGCCCCTTTAGCAAGTTAGCAGCCGCTGCAGGCCGAGAAGCCAGCGGTGCAGGGTCTAGCACTGGCCTGAATCCAATTGGCCACTAGCACACAGGAGTGTAGACGACGGCCGGTCATGGCTCCGTTCGCGAATGCTGTAAACTCCTTCGTGTCGAGGATTCACTCGTATGCGCCGTCTAGCAGCTTTTTCTTGTTTTCCTCTTGTTCGGGAGCTATTTTGTCAAGGCGTAATACCAGCGCGTTCGGCGGCCCCCTTGAGGTTGGATTTCATTGCTTGCGCGGGATTCGAGAAGATGTGGAAGAGATAAGCCGACGGAAGCCAAGGCACTGCAAGGGTGCCCACTCACCTGCAATCCGACAGAGACGCCCCTCGCGGAAGCGCAGCCTGCGAGATGTTCTTGACCGCCGCGCCGATCATTGGCTTGATCGACATAACGGCTTGGGCAAAGTCACCCAACTCCTTTCGTAATCGTCGACACTTTGGCGATGTTCTCTCGACCCTCACCTAATTACCAGCTTCTTATATACCTGTCGCCTGCTCGGGTATTCCAGATCAGCCGCCGACGTCGGCACCAGAAGCGGCGCAGGCGGGGACTTAAGAAGTTTCATCAAGGTCTTGACGTGAGACTTGACAAGCACTGCGGTGTCTTGATACTCCTCGAGGCTGTCGTAAGCGGTGTTCCAGAGTCCCTCAGGTTTGGAAGGGGTTTGGTTCTGCTGCTCCGTGGATTCGGCCTTGATCATACTCGAAGGCGGCATGTGGAATGGGCCCGGCGACGCTGCGCCGCTCTTGAAAATGGTTCTTGTTAGGCAGTCTTTAAAGCCGCAGCAAACAACATCATTATACACTGTCCTTGGCTTCATTGTCAGAGTCTTCGGTCTCCTCTTCCGGGATTTTCAAATGCCTTTTCGCCCATGGCTTCGACAAAGACGATGGTCAAGAAGTTCCTATCCAGCCGTGGAACCTTTCTTCCCGAATCGAGTATCGACAAAGTTGGGCTGGGTTGCAAATGAAGGATCTTAATCGTAGTCGTCGAGAAATGAAAACGACAAAAGTGAGAGACGATCGGTTGGGATATTCTCTCAAAATTTGAAGTATAGTAAATAATTTATATGGCTCTTTGAAGGTTTGAGTGTGGAAGGGAGTTAAGTATATGTGCAAAGAGATAATCGAGCTCCTATGGGAGAATAGCAATCTCCCGTATGAGGTCCTCGCTGATGCCTGCTATTTTCAAGCTCTTCATGAAGCCTTTTAGTGATTAAGACCGCCCATAAAAAGATTCTATGAGCGTTGCTCGCGATAGCCCTTATACGCTCTGCTTTACCTTCGCTATCCTCTATATGTTGGAGCTTGGTGGCGATATAATATTCCATGTCCGATCTCGTAAGCTTATGAAGACGAATCCTCTTGCAGTCCGAAAACGCGTTCATGAAGACATTGTATTCTCGGCTGGAGACATATAATTTAATACTTTTTGGAGCAATGGAAGTCTAGGAGCCAGGCTGATCAACTAGGGATTTGCTGTCATCTTGGCATGATCCTTCTATATTCGCCGAGGCAGTCGATGAAGAAACAGAAGCAGTGGTGCTTGTACAGATTTGCATCCGAAAACAAGCACGAGAATACTTTTCAGATTTCTCTTTCAGCGAAGCGAATCTCGCTGATCGCTTACGAGGAGGCAGACTTGATCTGATTCCATTGGTCTGGTATAACTCGGGGGGTGAGGTCGGGAGAGCTTTGCAAAACTCTGTGGAGGAGAGACCGGTTATAAGCCGGTAAGTGACTTTTTGCAAAGCAGAACCAGGCTTCCGGGGGAGGAAATTCGCAAAGAGGAGCCGGGGATTGGCTAAGGTCTAATGATCTATAATTATAGCAGTTTGCAAACGAAAAATTAAGCACGGAAAATAGGAATTATGAGATGCCTACCTGTCCATTCCTTCAGCATAGATAATTAACGATGTTTCGTGTTAACATAAATACTTCATCAGGATAGACTCCCCAGATCCAAGTTTTTCCGAAATATGAAAGATGCCATTTCCTGTTGACAGCCAATTGAGGAGGGCGCCCTTTGCAATAATCTTCTCGGAGCTTCTGTTGATGCCCATGCGGCTTTGTCTGATAGGTTAGAACCAAGGCTGGAACTGGCTGGGTCTAAATTACCTCCGGGGCCAGATTTTGAATCATCGTCAAGATCGGAAACTGAATCTTTGCCAAAAGTCCATCGCAAGGTCTTATAGTGGGCTTCGTCTACAACTTCATATCGAGCGTACATGCCGGCAAACTCTAGGCTTTTTAAAACCAACTGCTGGTCAATTATGTTGGCGGCATGCTCAGAAAGGAAGAAGAGTGGTTGTAGCTGGGCTTGCCTGGTGAGATCGAGGGGCGAAAGAGCCAAACTGCGAACAAGGTGGGTGATTTGGTTGGACAACTGATCGAGTCTGGACGAATCGTGCTTCGCAGAAGCCACCATGTTGTCCAGCCGGCTTTCGACTTCAGACCTGATCGTCCGATCAGTCAGCAAAATAATAGCAAGAATTTAAGGACGAGAGTGGCTTGTCCGCTGAGCTGGACTTGGAAAAAGAATACTTGTCGAGCTGGACGCAAACGATGCGAGTTAGTTCAGGTATTTATTTCTCCGTCCGTAGCGTCTGCGGCCAGGCGGATAGAATAGCGCTATATATGATCCTATCCGTTCTTAAACCAACGCTGCGCTCACTATTTTACCAAATTTATCAAATTTACGCGACGCTCTCCTAACAGGACTAGTTTTGGGCCTCGTCTAGGGGGCAGCTAGGGCACGCTGTGGAAAGAAAGATGCACTCAACCAAGGAAATAATTAGCTCGAGACTAGATGCCCTAAGAATGGGCGGCAAGGGAGCAGGATCACTTTCAGATGGTCCTCCAAGGCCGTCCTCGAATTTAAGCGGGCACAGTGCAACTTGACCTCCGATTCTCTTTTAGAGTATCTTTGTTCCGCAAAATATGGAGGGCCACTTAATTTCTTTCCCAAGCCGTGTTTCCCCTGCCAAACCAGGTCCTTTATTCCTCTCGTCCCTCCGATCCCATCGATCCCAGCATTTTAGCTCCGCCCGATTCCGCTCAACAGCCACAAGACCAGAGTAATATAATGTCACAACACAACAACACACAGAAATGGATCCGCAGCTTGCGCAGGCCAAAGAGTCGCCGCTCTACGTCAACGCAAAGCAGTTCCACCGCATCTTAAAGAAGAGAGTTGCGCACAGCAATTGGAAGAGAAATTACAGTTTACATCTACCCGCAAGCCCTACCTCCATGAATCGAGACACAACCACGCGATGAGGAGACCAAGAGGCCCTGGGGGACGCTTTTTAACCGTGACAGAGGTAGCGGACCTGGCGGCTACCCGCCGTCGAACCTCGATTTGAACAAAGCAGCGGTGGATGCCGAAGAGGAGGGAAACGCGAACGCGTTAGAGGAAGGGCAAGGGGATATTGCACTCGTGAGGGGGTCACTGGAGGGATGGCCTGGCGGCGGCGAACCCACCCTTCCGACCTTATTTTCCGCCACTGGGCGGAGTCACCAGAATCGAGCTACCTCCCTGCTCACGCCTTGGAACACTGTTGGATTGTACGAAATTGCTGTTCTCTTGGAGGATACAATTGAAGCTCGCCTCCTGCCACCTTAGATCTTCCCTTACCCGCGCTTGCAGTTGTGAAGTCTCAGACTCTCTTTTCCAATCCTATCCCCATCATACTATCTTTCCCGGTTAGTCGTGTAGACGAATATGCCATTGCGCGTGGCCCGTCTCTTACCAGTTTCTGTATTGACCTTCACAGATACCCCGTATAGGCACGGAACGCTTTGAGCTTACAGTATTTGGATTCAAAGATCCAGCAATGGGGTCCGGAGTGGCACTCATAGCAATTCTACTGTATCAGCGTACTGTCCGACTTCATAATTCTGAACAAGTGTGCACACAAGTTAGCCACCCCCATGTCGCTGATGCCATACTTCCTATTGTTTGCTGCTGGAGGAAGGAGAAATATAGAAGCGATGCGGACCAAGGCCGAGAGGCAGGGACGACAAGCCAAGCCAAAGAAGTAAGTGGTAATTTGGGTTTCGAGGATTGTTGGCTACAAACTGCTCTGCCGGATCGTGGGAATGCGAGCATCGGGTGGCCTCTGGCTCTGGTTGGGGTTGAGTGTATGAGCAAACAAACAGAAGGGATCACGCATTCTCATCCCTTTATGGAGTAGCGCCCGAGGCACCTACTGGCAATGCGGACCGCCCCTAGCAATGAGACATTTGAATTACCTTCCCTTAACGCCCTTCAATTGCCTCTCTCTTCTACATATCCTCCGGCAGCAGTCGTTGTGCATCCTGAGGCGAGCCTCCTCTGCCCCTCATGGTAAAGTCTAAACAGCTTCAGTTCTGCGCTTTCCTCCCTCGTATATTCCCGCCGCATTCTCTAACTTCTCTTTTCATTTTCCTCGAGGCGGGGCTTTGTTCGTCCGCACATCGCGTACCGCTTCCAAGAATTGAGGAAGGCCGCCCGCCTGGCCCATTTGATTTTCGCCAAGGAGGGGGGAGCGTAGAAGACGAATGTACCCGTGGTGAATCGACTTGCGATGCGTGCTGCCTGGTTCGGCTGATAGATTGCTGATAGATTTATATACCTGCATAGTAGTGGACTGTTGCAGTATGTGCGCGGCCTTTTCTGCGAACATCAGCAATCTTCGCGGCAGGTTCATACTGTCCCATTTGTAATAGCTAGACTAATAGCGTAACAACTTCCCCAAACAAAAAATCCTCGAGAGTCCTAACCTGTTTCTCAGCACCTCTGTTCCGTCAAACATAGAGAGTTCCCTTCTCCCTCCTCCTCTGCTGCTATCGTGGTGAATACTTAAAAGCGGCAATCTGATAAATTGCTCTTTGCTTCGTCTTTCCTTTCTGCTTCCTGCCGGCCTGATATCTGTCCTCCTTTTTTTCTCTTTGGTCGTTTCGCGGTCCGGGATGGTGACTTTAGCGGAGGTGCTCTTGTTCCCCTACCTGGTCCCCCTGCTATGGAGCTTGACCCACGGAATCTGCCTGGGCGTGCGTTCAGCGCTGTCCTATGCTCTGCCTTCATTCCTTGCACCAAGTCGGGCAGATTTGTGTCCGAGATGTACCGCCTTCTGGATTGCCTGGTCTCCTTCCCCATATTCTGTCCCTCCCCGCAACGCCCATCCTACACCAAAGTCTGATCCTTCACAATCCCTTCTCGGGCTTCCTAGTCCTTAAGCCACGCGTTTATCCCGCTCGTCCACTTGGTGCCCCGGTCCATGTCCATGGACGGAGATACGGGGCTAACTCCTCCAGCTGAAGTCGACAAAAAGGGAGAGTCATCCCGCGTTGCTAGTGGCAAACCATGGATCTTGAGTGATGCTGTTAAGCCATAGGGTATACGGTTCAGTTCTGTCAGATATATTCCTGGCTCTTTTTCCAGAGTCTGATGAGCTGCGGAGTCATTGTTCCCGTTTCAGCGTATATATGTCTGAAGCCCGGCATGCGGACTCGCTCGAACTGCACTTTCTTGTAAGCCACAACGGTTGCCTTGCTTGCCTTTGCCTCGACCCCTGCATTATGGTACCTTACTCCAAGATGTAGAACGACACCACCAACGATCAACTCATCAAGGATCAACTGCCCCAGGCGATTGCCGCTAGCATATTGTCCTGCCTTATTCATATTTGGTTTCTCTGCGCTTCCACGCAGCCGCTGCGGCGTCGGGTCCCGGTCATTTGCTCAGTTGTTCTCTTAGTACTTATAATTACTTTTGCGGTTGCCTTAGCGGTTCCTTTTAGCCTTGCCTTGGAGGACAAGATTCCACACCCTTACACATACTCACTCTTTATCACTTGGGAAGGTGTCTCACTTCTGTCCGCCGAGATATCCATGGTATCTATCTGCAGGCTTTCTCGTTCTAGAATGTAATTGCTAACACGCTACGATTACTCGGGCTTGGTATCCTTTTTACGACTGTTACATTCATTCGCAACAAAGCATGGTTGCCATATAATCTCTTCGGATGCACTCTTATACTTCACGTTGCTCACATTGCTACGGGTATCCCGCTATTCTGGCTTCCTCAGCTCTTGTGGTCTGCGCCGGCATCGCTACATCTGTCCGTTGGCGTTATTGCCGTCACGTTTCTCGTCCGGGGTTGGACGGGCTTGACGATAAGGGGCCGTTTCAGAATGCTTTGCTGGGTAGCTACCGAGCTAGCGGTGCTTGTGCTTTCAATTGTAGTTACGGCACGTGATTGGCCATATATAGTTCAGCACTCTCTTTGTGCCGCGTCTCTTTTGGAGTATAAGGCGTGGAAATACTTGGAGATATATCCCGAATCGAAGGCTCAGCTCAGGTCCATGGAGCATTTAGACTAGTTCGGATCAAGGACTGCACCTGGAGCAGGGGGGCGGGGGGGGGGACCACAGAACGTTCGCCGAATTATGAACGCAGTATTTCCTTTTTATTAGCGCGGTTTCTCTCCTCGTTATATTCTTTCTCCTGTAAAAATATTTCCTCTGCAATAACCTCACCTCGCAGTCATTCGCGAAGCAATTTTCGCTATAAAATGGTACCCCTTCTTGATTTTGGTTTATTTACACCCAAAAAAAACCTCTTTTACCAAACAAAGCCTATAGCTCGTTTTCTCGCCAAGAAATACACCTGCGATTGGCTTTTTCGTACGGAAAGCTCGATCGCAAGAGTCTGCGCGCGCGGCGATACTTCTCTTACTCTTACCAGCAAAAAAAAGCACTTGCCGCTACTCTCAACACTTCTAACACGCACCACACCTACACCAAATCCTCAAGCTCACACAGAACCCCTGCAAACCGCGACGATGAAGAGCGCATTAGCAGGAGCAGAACAGCAGGCTGCAACAGCCTCACAGTCGCGGGGATAAGCGGCACAGAACCCGCAGCCAGTTAATGAGCAGTAATACATCCTACCTCCACTGATAGTCAATGCAACACCCGAGGAGTTGGTGCAGTTGGTTAATAAGAATGACTGTCGCCCTGGCTAGAATGACGGTCACTGAACCCAATTTGGATATGCCCCCCCCTTTCCTCTTCCCTGCCTCTTCCCTACCTCGTCCTCTCCTTTCTCGATTTCTCTCTTTTTCCTCCCCCCCCCCCCCCTTTTTTCTTTTTCTTTTTCGTCTCCGCAACGTTAATACCTTGACCATCAATGGGGGGAATTTCACCGGAGGCGGCGGTAGGCGCGGCCGTGGCCGACACAGCTAGGGTGGCCCCGCCCGGGACGCACGGTCACAGAGGGCCTTGCGCCACCAACCGGCCTGGGTGGCAGTACGTACATACTTTTGGTGTTCTTTGATGTCCTCACAACCCCGTGAGAGTGTTCAATGTAAGCTAACACCCGCTGTATAGAAACTTGAAGCAGAAACGCTCCAACAGGAGCAAGCCCGCGCCGCCGCCATGCCGCCGCAAGCGGTACGTTTTTCTTGCACTGTTCGAGTCCTGGAGATAAACTAACCAATATGGATCAGCAGAACCAACAGTAGCAGCAGCAGTCATAGCAGCAGCAGCAACAACAATAGCAACAGCAATTGCAGCAACAACAGTAGGAGGAGCTGCTGCAGCAGCAGCCGCCGCAGCCGAACGTAAGTAATATTGTTGAAGCAAATGATAATATATTGAAGCTAATGCATGCCTTGAATAGGATACCGAGATGACCAACTGAGGCAGCGGGCCAACTTGGTTTTCATCATTGCTTCTTTTGAGGGCATTTCTTGTACTTTTCTTTTGTTAAACAAAGTTAATACTGCCAAAATAACTGTGCCTTTCTACCGTGATACGTGTGTTTGTTGTCTTGACACGAGCCTCAGCCTTCGCTTCTTGTTACCACCACGCACATCTAACAAGACCACCAACCGCATGATGATGGCGGTTGCGTAGGGTGGGAGGCGAGGTCGCGCGGTGAAGGCGCTCGTGGGAGGTGCAGGTGGGATGATGAGCAGTGGACCTTCCCGTTCCTTCTTTTTTCCTCCCGTCCTCAGGTGTTGAATCGGGGTTTGCCAGGTCCTATTCTTTGGCAGGTGGGCATGAGTCAACTAGCGCCAACAATGCTCAGTGCTCGCTCGTACGGCGCAGCCAGTGCTCTTCGGATGACCACACAAATCCGCCCGAGCTCCCGTGCGGCACTTGGGGAACCTCCTCCCACATCATCGGACGATCCGGCTCCACCTTAATCAGCAACTCGCTCGCCATCACGCCAACACGAGTTGCAACTAACCCGGCTTCAATCTCGTTCGCTGTCTGCATCGATCAACGAGGAGAAGCGAAAAATGCCAGCCACTCGGAGCGCCAGGGGCGGCGAGCCAGTTGAGGTGCCACCGACAGTGACAGTGGCAAGTGACCTCGCAGCCCCTGACCTCGCCAACCCGCCTGGCCTCACGTTCAGGTACCATACGGCGCCAGACGGCCAGGTCACCATTTTCACGATTGAGCCATCCGCCGACGAGCTGGAGCCCTATCGCCGGGCCCATAGGATTGAGCAGCTACGCCGCTCTATCGAAGTGAACGACCGTCCCGATCTGCGCGTCAATTTCGAAGCCCTTCTCCGATACTACCAAGAAGGCGGGCGCCTGCCCCGCGGCCAAGAAGAGCTGTGGGCCATCGATGGGGAATTGTCATGGGGTGAGCATAGGATGCCAGGCGACTTCCCCCCCAGCGTGTCAAGGTTCCGCGAGGCAAGTCGACGGCCAGCGATCACCCCCACCACCCACCTGTTGTCGCTAACTCCAGACGCGTCCGGTGTCCATATCAGCTTGCGTCTTGTCAGCCACCACTCGGTCGTCTCAGAGCCCCCCGAGTGCTTGCCATTGCCTTGCTGTCCAGCACGCCTCTCGCTGCAGTTTGGCAAAAACAGAGACCTACAAGCCACTAGCATGAGGTGGGCGTGACCCACAACGCTATTTCCTGCCAGCGGATGCCACAGCATTATTGGCGTGCATCTCAGCCTGCAACAGAAGATAAGGCTGAGCTCTGCTGGTTGTGCAGACAGTTTCGTGAGGGTATGGCTTACGAGAACAGATTATCCGGTATTGCCTCTTCGTTCTCATTACCTGCATGGAAGTCAAAGCGTGGATGGGTAGAGTCTAGGCAACAAGAAGGGTTACTCGGCCGTGGAGGATAAATTCGGGCCAAGCCAGCTCTAGAGGATACTACGTTCTCTCGCCCCAAACATATGATCCATCTCCCTACCCAGTATTTGATCCAGCAGTACCCTGTTCTTAAACATTCTTGCTCGAGGCACTCAATCCCACAACTCGCAACCAAGCGTCAGTATGGATTCGGTCCAGATCAACGGGAACTCCCGAGCCGGGGCTGCCACAAACAATGGGCTCTCTGGGGCCCGGTTTGCTTCCGAAGCACCACCAATCACTGATTCCAATTATATTCTGATCCGAGTCAATGGGCCACTCAATCCTGAACAGAAGCAAGCCCTACACGCTACCGAGCTTCACTTGCTCGAGTACAAGGGGCAGGACGTGTATCTCTGCGGGTACAAGAAGGATACCCTTGATCCCATCGCCGAGGGCCTTGGGGACTTCGTCCAAGAATCCAAGGTCTATCATCCGGGCTACGTCGTCGAATCCGGCCTCAATGACGGCAACGACGACGATGTGACCCAGGTGGAGATTGCGCTTCACGCCAATGTGGATGGCGACGAGGCGTATCGGCAGACGGTGGACAAGATCGCCGTCGCCCGAGGCAAGCTCGCCCAGCTCGCACGGATTGACGAGACTTGTGCCATTGACGCGGTGCGGGAACGGCGCCTCTTCAACAACGTGGCGACCAAGATCCTCGCGTGCCACAGGCCCATTGGTCGGAACAACACCGTCTACAAGGGTGAGGGCCAGATTGTGTGTGTGTTGCCGATACTGGCTTTGACAAGGGGAAGACGGACGACTGCCACGATACCTTCAAGGGACGCGTTGTCGCCCTCCAGTCCATCGGACGGGAGCAGACCAATGAGACGGACGACCCCGACGGACACGGAACGCACGTCTGCGGGTCTGTTCTAGGAAATAGCATGCATAAGGACCAAGGCCTCACTGAGGGACCGGCCTCGGAGGCTCAGCTCATTGTGCAATCTCTCTTCCATAGCTGGGACAAGAGCAAGGACCAAACCACCGAGAAGAACGACCCTACGCAATGGATAGCCGCGCTTGCATCACGCCTCGACGAGAACAACATGTTTGAAGCGGCCTTGGATAAGGGGGAATATATCCACGACAACTCGTGGGGAGCCGATAAATCGGCATACACTGCAACCGTCTCGTTTTCGATTGACAAGTACCTGTCGGGCAGCCAAGGCCAGAAGCAGGTCGTGCTCTTCGCAGCCGGGAACATGAGCGTCGACATTGACGCGAAGCAAGGCCACGTCGACCCGGACTCGCTCAGCGCCGTGGCCGTGGCCAAGAACTGCATCACGGTCGGCGCGTGCGAGAGTAAGCGTGTCGGGGTCAAGTACCCAAGCGCCCGCACTGGAACCCCGCTCGTCTGGGGTGTGGTTTGGCCCAAGAAGTTCCAATTTGCCCCCATCAAGGGTTAGACGACGTGGTCGACAAAGTTTGAGGGCATGGCGGCCTTCAGCAGCCGCGGGCCGACGCGGGCCGACGGGTGCATCAAGCCTGACGTGGCTGCGCCGGGAACCACCATCCTATCGGTGCGCTCGTCGGCCATCTATCTACCCGAACCACCACACCGAGGATTGGGGCGAGAGCACCGACCCGGCGTGGGCGTACAACGGCGGCACCAGCATGGCGACGCCGCTTGTGACGGGGCGCTGTGCAGTGCTGCGCGAGGCGCTGGTCAAGAACAAGGTGCTGGACCCGTCGGCGGCGCTCGTCAAGGCCATCCTGATCAACGGCGCCGTGGCCATGAAGGGCCAGTACAACCAGGCGCTGCCCGACGGCGAGTTCGGCACGTCGGCCGACGCGCCCAACCCCAGCTCGGGCTTCGGCTGCGTCCACCTAATTAGACAACGCGCTGCAGCACATCGTGGCGCGGCCCGACGGCACTGTGGTGACTGGCTTCGGCGACATCGGCGGCGACAAGGCGCTCGGCCTCGACGGGATCCACCCACCGTCGTTCAGGGCCGACATCACCGTGCCGGCCAAGGCCAGCAAGGTGCCCGTGGCGCAAAGCTATAATCCTAAAATGAGGTTTAAGTCTACTATCTGTCCAGCTACAGCGCCAAGAGGCCTGGAGATAGGATAAAATGTCCAAGTTGGACGGTTCCCAATTATAGTACTTCTCAGGTTTCAGTAAGACCTAGGTTGAATTTGGTAGGCGATGAGTTGTTGGACAAAATTAGGACAATTAGGGCCCGGTCGGGTTAGGTAAGCAGTCAGTTGTGGGACAGAACTGGGGATAATTTGGACCTGGTCGGATTAGAAATAACAGAATTTGGAAATAAGCAGCTTTGAAGAAATTTGTACTCTAGTTATATTATACTCCATTAACGCAATAATCTCGCTTTCTCTTATTTAGCGAAATCCCTATTTTTTTTACATAGCGAACGCTGCCTTGAAAGATAGAAAAAGTACCAAGTAGACGTCGTAACCTACTTCCTGAACACCCCCCCTTCCTGAACACGTGACCACACACCTACCACAAACTTCCAACCACTACAACTTATTTGATTCTGAAGCTATTTACACGCCGATTAATGCATTTCAATACTCTTTCGCGCAGTGTATTACTTCAAGCTCCTGCACTACAATTTCCTTACCCTAAGCTAGTGTTTCTGACTTAGCCACTCTTTCTATAACCTTCCTGCGTTTGGGGGGCCTCCTTAACTCTGCTTCGGCCTTGCTAATATCCTCGATCCAAGCGAACTTATTATTTCCATTCTTACAAACCTTTTTTCGAGTACGTAGTTTGTAAGCTTCCAATTCCATCTACAAATACTTGTTTTAATACCTCAAATTAACTATTTCTGCATTCTTTATGTCTAAGGATTTCCCTACTTTAGTAAACAAAGCTCGAGTCAGCCGATCTATTAGTTCTAAGTATTCTTTAACAAAATCCAAATGTTCGCGAAGGTCCTTGCTTTTTTGTAAAGTCCAGAACAGCTTTAGTAATATTATAATATACTCCAAAGCTAGCTAAAGTAGTGTTTTTGGGAGGGCTTTATTATAGATAATAGCATTGGGGTTATCCAGTATTTTTAATGGGTTTTATAGTTATATCCTAGTTTTTTAAAAGCTGAAGCGTACATTGCTAAAACGTATTCCTTCTTCCAATATATTTTTATAAATATAGAGAAATTAGCGTTTGTTAACGTTAGCTAAGCTAGCGAACGGCGTTACTACTTTAGTTCATTTTTAAAAGTAAGCTTTTAATAGGCTAAAGACTAAATGGTTAAAAGGTTGGGTTTTGTATAAGGTATATATTAGTAAATAGAATAATTAGATTTTATTTTTCTAAGCTAATAATATAAAATCGTTAGTAAAATAGTTCGAATGCTCGTTAATAATTAATAACTATTAATTTATTAGCTTTTTTAACTTAGTTTTAATTAAGTAAACCTTTTTAAACTATTTAAAACCTATTCTAATATTACTCCAACTTATAAATAAAAAATTATACTGCTAACTGGAAAAGTCCTAGCGTAATTCAGCTTTAGTAGGAAACCACTACCCTTAAAGAGAAGCACCCGTAAAAATAATTATAAAGCTCAACCGCTAGCCCTCAGCTATACTATATTCTATTATTAACATTCAAGTTATTACATTACTACTTATAACATATAACTTGGATATTAATATAATGCTTATAACCTTTCCAAATATAGTTTTAAGCTTTTATAAGCTATATTCATTTATATTAGCAATGTTAATTAGAGCAATATTCTTTTCCTTAATCTAACTATCCAAAAAGTTAAAAAATTTTGTATACGCTTTTCTAGTAGAACCTTTACCCTTCAAAAGCTCTAATAAGCTTAATTTTTTTATCTTTATTTGGGGATTGCAGCGTAGAAAGCGGTTACACCAACGCGCGCCGAAGGGCCTAAGATTACCACCTTCCCAGAGCACGGCCTGAGTGAATCCCACCACCTGTTTATGGCTCGGGGCCCGGCCAGCACCTTCCTCATTGAGACACCAGTCAGTAATAAAGCTCTCTTGAAAAGGGCTTAGCCGTTAAGAGGTTTGGAAGGCTATATCTCAAGATTGTTTGCTATGGATTCGATTGTAGAGTGTGCTGAGGGCTATGCTGTATCTGGCTGCTGCACGACGCTGGGAAATGTCACGTGTGATGGGGGCTCCCGAAGAGCACCCGAACTGCCGCCCTACACCGCCAACGCAGGGAAGGCCAGGCGCGCACGCATCAGAGCGCTGCACGCGCGGGAGAGCTCTGGAACATAGATACAGACAATGAACAAGAAGACCTCTTTTACGCTCAATTTGACCGATACCGTTGTATCTGACAGGAAACACCCTGTTCAACTTCTTGAATTGCTAGCTCAATAAGGTGCTCCTTGACAAAGTCCATGTCGACTTTGGTGTAATTTGCCCTAAAAATGAATAAGTTATGTCAAGTTAAAGTTGGTGGTGTGGAATAGCGGTGTAGGCCGCCAAGCGTTCAGGAAGTGGGGGTGTTCAGGAAGTGGGTCGCGACGTCTAGTGGTTGAACGTATCAATTTAGCAACAAAGTTATTTAGTTAAAATAATTAATATTTAGGAAAATAATGGAGAAACGGAAGTATTTGCGATTTGTTTTGAGGTGTTTAATGATTAAAAGAGGCAATGGGGGATGAAATTGGCTAAAATGAGTATAGACGAGGAATTGGAGGAATGGAAGTTGAGAAGAGGAAGAAATTAGAAAGTATTGTGGTCCTTGAATTGGGTTTATAAAAGGAATTCTTAGATTGGCGGGGTAGTACCTATTGAGACCCCTAAGGGGGTAAGTGAGCCCTTTTTCTGGGACCCAAATGCCCAAAACTAATCCCTCGCGAAAAGTTGACATTTCATCCTCACTACCCACCTGGTTAGACTATTTTTGATTGCTTTCCTGATCATGGCTGAGTAGCGCTTGAGTTGCCCTGAGCAAAGCGGCTAGGGTTGGTGTGGTTGACCGGGAGGTTGCGAGGGCAATGGGAGCGTGATGCAACAGCCCGAACCAAAAAAAGAAGACATGAAGGAAAATCCCCGTCCCCAACATCCTCGCCGCATTCTGCACCGTGTTTTAGAAAGAGGTCGGGCCCCTCATGCTCTTCATGTCGCTCTTCGTCATGGCCAACTACGCGATCCTGGTCCCCCTCCAAGACGGCATCCGCCGCCGTTACGGGTTCAACGATTTGCAGGTCGGGCTGTACTTCATCCCCTTCTCAGTTGGGTCCGCCGTGGGCGCCGCTATCGTGGGCAAGCTGCTCAACTGGAATTACTAAGTCCTTTTTGTTTCATTCTCATGTCCCGATTGCTTCTTCTTCTTTTTTTCTTGTTCCGCAACTCGGGTGTCTCAGAGACGGGAGTGAGTACGTCTCCTTAGACAAACGTGTTGCAGCCGGTTTCCCTTTTCCTCTACCTAGAATGGTGAATATCGACTGACAATTAATTACCACAGCAGCGCGCGTGTCGCCCGGAGCATCGATGCTTGGGGCTACGGGTATACCTATCTCTTCATGGGGCTGTTGGTTCTGGCAGCGAGTCCTTGCGTCTTGGTGGTGAGGAAATGGGGCCCGAAATGGAGAGAAGAGAGATACCAGTGGTTTAATCGAGAAAGAGATGCATAAAGTTAGATGGGGAGTGTAGCTGGAGAAAGCCTCGTCGATTCTGCTTTGGTCTTATGCACTTCCTACAATGACATAAAATGCCCTTTTCTCTTCGATCCAGCACGTATCCTGTAGTTGAGAATGTCATTTCGTCGGGCATTTAGGCTTGTGTTGATTCGGGCTTTGGCGTCGCTGCGTCTGCTGTAGGGCTCATTTGTTCGTGTTCATCTGCCGTTTGATCTTGAAAAACAGAATCAGGGTTTTTTGTTCCCGATTATCAGGTGGAAAGAAACAAAAGGGCAAAAACAAGGACGAAAAAACCGAAAAGCAAAAAAAAAGGACAAAAAGAGGGAGGGGCTCCGAATCACCATCTCAGGAGCACAGACCAGCCCGGCAGCCCGTGGTAACACTCTACGGTTCATCTTAACGAACAAAGTCCTGTGAAGCAAAGTGAGCCTGAGGTGGGATTCGAACCGGCGGACTCTGGACGGATGACAGGGTGATCCCAAGATGGTGAGCATGCACAGAGGGAGTGAGTCTTACCGTTAAGCCATGTGTCCTACGATTCGTCGGCTCGGAGCCATTGTTGCCAACAGGTCGCGGGATTCAGGGTATGTACCCTGGGCAAAACGGGCAGGTGCGGTGTGGTTATCGACCGTCGAGGTTCTCGTGCCTTTCCTGGAAGAGGGTGAGGTTTGCGAAAGGAAGGAATGTTTCGATTCATATGCTCCACTTTTCAGCTCACAGATTCTGGCACCTTCCCAGCGACCACAGCAGCTTATCTGCGGTGAGTCGCGACTGCCTATTCGGTCGGGTGCCTGATCTGCACGCTTACCTTGGCCAATCCCATTGGTATCCATGGCTCAACCCCCTTCGCCTCAGCACACTACCAGAGGGCAAGTTGACAACAGCGTGAAGTGTGTGCGGGGTCAGATCGGATCCTTCTCTTTACCATCAGAGCGAGTCTCCACAAAGGACCAACGAAGCCATTCCGAGGCGTCATGCCATGGACCCGCTTTCCATCGTCGCCACATGCGTCGCCCTCACTGGGACTGTGACAAAGTTGGGCATAGAGATTCGGCGTTTGGTAATCCGTTACCGCGAGTCGGGAGATGATCTCAACGCGCTGTCCCGTCAGATTGCCGACCTGGGCTTCGTGCTCGACTTGTTAAAGGACGATCTCAGCCTGGAACATGGCGACAGCTGCCGCGTACTCCCATCTTTCCGTCCACAGCTCGAGCACGTACTCCAAAACTGCGGCGCAATTCTGGCTGAGCTACAAACCCTGCTCTCGTCATACACTTCAACATCGGGCTTGAAATGGACTGCTTTTGGCAGGGAGAAGGCTGGCAGCTTGGGGAAGCAGCTCGATGCCTACGTCAAGGCCTTGAACATAACCCTGGCCTGTGTTCAGCTGTATGTCTTTGATGTCCTCTCACATAACTGGCGCTGATAATTAACATGCACTATCTCAGCTCGCTATCCCAAGAGATAAAGACCGACACCACTGAGATCCGACATGCAGCTAGCGGTATTGCCCAGGATACAGCACTTCCTCCCGAGACGAGAGACGACAATGCTGAGCTGCGAGCTCAGTTCACCGCCTGGCGAAGTCAACACCCCTTGTCCGGGCCGGGCCCCGGCAAAGGGAGCTGGATCGCTACTTGGACCCGGTTACATCGTACTGCGACTCAATCGCTGGGGATGTGTCGTTCGACAGTGAAGGCGTAATGGACCATGGCACTGACGATGCCTCTTTGTCATCCTCCACCCTGCTCTTCACACCTGCCCCAGAAAGCGAGGTGAGGGTGCTTACCACAACCCCTGCCGCGGTTGTTGCTGTCCACCAACTCTTCCCACCTTCACCACATCTTGACTTAGGGGGCATACGAGGGAGCGCAGAATAGATAGACAAAGTCAATTGCATTTCATTGTGCACGGGAGGGCACTCTGTTAAGGAATACAGCATTGGCGGGATACGGTACAGCTCGCTCAAGACGACATTAGGTGAAGCAAATGCTAACACCTACGACTTCAATCGCTTGTTGCAAAATCTTCAAACCGCCCATCCCACAGCTTCCAAAATCAGTCAGTTTCTGCTCATCATGGCAACCTGCCATACCGCTAGCATAGAGCTCAAAGACACGAACGGGATGAAGTATTACAAGTGTGCCAACAAATTCCAGCTTGCTCAGCTCAATGCAGCTGCCGAGCTTGGTTATCGGTTCAAAACCCGCCGATTGAACGTAGTCGTAATCGAGACGGCGGGGAAAGAGTTTGAGTATGAACTTCTAGGCGCGTTCGCATACAACGATAACAGGCAAAGGCTTTCAACCATCTATCGATGTCCCGAATTCGCTGCTGCGTTATTGGAAACAAGTCTGCGATGCTGAAGCGTCTACGTGCAGGCAGTTCGTACCTCGACAAGACTGTTCAGCACCTGAAAGAATTCAGGGCCAGTGATGGAATCATGTCAGTTGATTTTGTCGCTGTGAGGGAGATTCCAGAGCAAGAATTTCTCGAGTGGAACCAGATTCGAATCAAGGCAGCGGCCACACCAGGCGACAACCGATCTGAGATGCCTGACAAGGTGGCGGACATAATTGAGCACGATCTCGATCTACTCGGGGCTTTTGCTTTGGAGCCGTACTATGCAATTGAAAGGTCCGCCACTATTGATATCGATACACTGTACCTGGCGGGCAATAAACTCTGGATTCTTTTCGAAGATTGGGGCAATGTCCATACTTACATGGCTGGGAGGAAAACTGAGCTTATCAATCGTGATACATGGGTTTCCTACGTCGAAGGGGAGAACGACTTCTTCGTCAAGAAGTGCATCGAGAACGGGCTCGGTGAAACAGGGGTAGTCGTGGGAGACGGGACACGGGCTCTCATAGTTGAGGGTGCAGCAATGGGAATTGCACTGGCGAGTGGGATGGAAAGTTTGTTTCTTAGCCTGGCGTCCAGGTTTCAAGTCGTCATGTTCCACAGCCTTTCGGTGGATCAGAAGACCATGATAACGGAATTGGTGGACAGTCATAAGCAACAGGATTTGTTGGAATGGTCGGCGTTGAAGAAAACGGCAGTGAAAAACACGGCCTCGAAGGAAAAGACGCCAGACGAAACGGTCTTGAAGGAGACGGTATCCCTTAGTGCTCGAATTAGGGACAGCAGGTTTCTGCCACGGCGACTGAGGAGGAGTAAGCCTGGAGCAACGTCGACAGCATAGGTAAGCTGGAGAACTCTGTGTTTTTTTCTCATCATTTCTTCTTCCAATGTTGTCATACCTTCATAGCTGGTAATATAACCATGACCGCCCCCTTTTGTTCCCTCCTTCACCGAGTAAGTAAAAGGCGTAAAATACGCTTCACCTAAGTTTATTCACTACCACAAATCATGGCCTGTCACTCCACTTGATCAAGCAAATAGACAAATTAGTGTTCACATCAGAGACACATTTCAGTAAATAAGTTCCGGGAGGTGATGACAGCCATAAATGTTCTGTACACCCCAATATTTACCACAATCCTCATCTGGATGTGTAGTACAAGCCTCCTACAGGGGTGGCATCCTCAAACGGAATCACATATGTTGTCTTCTCGCATGATAATTAAATGCAAGGACCTAGACTAGGTCAAGTTCTCCGCAACTTTCTTTTAATATTTTAGTCGGGGTCAACTTTGCTTGATGCCAAATGACACCCTTCCCCAGTGTAAGTAATTTTACAACTACGGTAAGATTGACAAACATATTAAACAATTAAGCTGAAATCATGTTAATGTAATTATTACAAGGTTCGATCCAAATCCCCTTGCAAAAAATACCTCCAAAGAGCCATGTTCCGGATTGAAGACGGCGGAAGCCGCGGAGGGGGAAAGGCCTCCAGCCAGGCACATGCACTCTGGGCGCAGCCACCTCCCACCTCATGCACAGCCCACTAGCCCAATACACTCTCTCCTCAATTGGCTGCCCGCACGACAGGGCATTGCCGCTGGCCGAAGCTCTCGTCCCGTGCCTTCATTTGATGACCATTTTTGACATTTTATCTTACTTCTTCACAATCTTTGGATTCGCCGTTTGGCTATGGCTATTAGCTAGGTAGCTTCTTCGAACCCAGCTCGGCCATCAACTCCAAATACTTTCCGTCCAGAATAAGGCATGGCTTTCCCACAGCAACCGAAAGATATTAGTATGATGCCTCGAGAACATCATGATCGCGTCTCCAGCAAACCCTCGGGGTTGTACACTCCACTAAACGGCAACGAACAAACGATAAGACTGTTCAGGATATCCCCCGAGGAGCCCACAGACCATCTGGTCCTCGAGTTGAAGACTTTTCGACTTCAAACCGCGGAGTGCCCTCCTTTCGCATCGCTATCGTACACGTGGGGGAAAGATGACCCATGCCACGATGTCCTCATCAACGGAACCCCGGTCAAGATCAGACCGAATGCGTTTCTCTTCCTGGACACTCTGCAACACCACCAACAACGCCGAATCAGGGAGGGGTCACAGGGACTCCCGCGGTGTTATCCTTACGGCGGTACTAGTAGTATCTCAGGGGCTCCAGGTGGTGGCCATCTAGAATGGCTCTGGATGGACAGCATCTGCATCAACCAGTCCCACCCGAGGGAGCGGAACCACCAAGTCAGGATGATGCACAAGATCTACGGTCTCGCCGACCATGTGTTCTTCCATATCGGTGGCCAATCGGCGGCGCGAGCGCAGCGCGAGATTGAAGGCGACTCTCCCAAGGAGAACGAGCACACCTTGCAGCGGTGGGCGAGAAGAGGCTGGCCGCAGGCCATCATGGAGAGGGTTGCCGAGACCATCAACTTCTCCGCGTATGCGAAGCGTCTGTGGGTCGTACAGGAGCTCGTTATCGCGCGCCAAATGTCCATGGTTGTGCGCGACTGGATCGTCCCGTTTCCGGATCTCGAGGATGCAGGTGCCTTGGCCACCATCCAGTCGGCAAGACTGCGGTGGCACATGTCCGACGAAGAATCTCGGGGATCGCCCCTTGGGAAACTGCTCTGGGACTACAGGAACTACCACTGCAAAGAGCGGATAGATCGCGTCTACGCTCTGCTGGGCATCTGCTCCGAGAAGATACCCGTCGATTACAATCTATCGCCTGGAGCCCTGTGTGTCGAAATCTCGTTCCACCTCATCTGCAAGGAATGCAAAAAGACATCCACGCCTGGTCCGGCCATCCGGGCCTCTGACGAAGAAGAGAGCAAGCCCCCTGACACGATCGTCTCCGCTGCCGAAGCCCTCCAAGCCTCATTGCGCTACCAGCTAGGGAAGGAGGACTACAGAAAGCTGTCTCGGCGACTCAAAGATGAAGCCTCCAAGTTGACCCGTGGTCAGAGGGTGTCAGACACCAAAGACGCATCAGAATGGTGGTTCTGGGATGATGGCAAAGATCTGGAGAGGAAGTTGAGGTTTCGGGTCGTATGGGATCTGGAATATGATTCCACCGCAGAGCAGAAGAGAAAGGTTGATGAAAACCGGCGGTTCGAGCTGACCGGCTTTGCGGCATGTATGGAAGGGCACGTGAAAAATATGCACTTTTGGTTGGGTTTTGAGGACAGTTCTTCGAGGGCGGCAAAGAGGAGGAGGTACTAAGTCTGAATAATTAGGCTAATAGCAACCGGAAACATCTCTAACATCGAGTTTAATAATTGGGGAATTATATAGGTAGTGGATTCTAAATTCTGTTGTATGTTGTATCTGCCCCAGAGGTAAATGTTCATCCGATACTTGATAGTGAATTTGATTCATCTTATGGTGAGATATAGAGACATGTTCCCATTTTAACTATCGCGTAACATTCAATGACTAAGAAGAGAAGTTTCAGGAGAAAAGAACGTAATCCCACAAATTCCTCCCTTTAAGATGTGATTTCCACCACAATCACTCTTGATGGCACACCGTGGATTGGCTGTGTCTCTTTTTTTAAAAAGCGTCGTGAACATTGTTTCAAACACCTGCGGAATTCTGACGAAGCAAATTGCGTGGAAGGAAATCTTAGCCCTATTCTTCCTTTTCGAGAGTAATATAACCTGACATATCAGTATTATGTTGGCCAAAGACATTTCCCATTCAAGGCTCTCCTTCAAGATTCCTAGATTTCATAGGTATAGACGAGGAGTTCCTTGGCAAACCCTTGCCGCTACTGCCACCGCATTCTCTTCCCAGACCTCATTCTTGTGAGAGTTCACTGCCCGCGTAGTCACCTTACTACAATGTGTGAGGTCTGAAAAAGAGCGGAAGCAGCTGCCACTCCACTGACTTGTTAACCATTTGGTATCCCACCCGTCCATGCTTCTATTCTAAAGATTAGCGGAGTGGTGCCGCTGAATGGATGACGTCATGTCAACAAACAAAGTATAATTACACTCTATCCCTTGGCAGCTTACAGGGGATACTTGGACTATTCCGAACAATTTGTATTCGTTCTTCAGCACCTTAGGCAGGCAACAATACCATACCCTCCACGTAACATACTGGCATCTCAACTCTGCACATCCGAAATCTTGAACCCTCCCGGACAAAGCTTCTGAAACACCTGATCAGGATCATACTTGGCCGCCGCCGCCTTCATCTTGTCCACATTCGCCTTGCCATAACTCCCCAGCGCATCTTGGCTCTTATCCGCATAATTCAGATAAGTCCAATCCAACAACCCGCCGTCTATCCCCCGCGCAAACTCCTTGACCGCTTGAATCCACGCCTTGACCTTCGGGTACGCAAACGCCTCCTGCTCGGCCGTCTTGGCCATGACAACCGCGAGGAACAAGATCCCGTTGTGGGCGTGCTGCTCGACACCCATCACGTTCCCACCGGCCGCCACCGAGTTCTCCGCAAACAGCGTCGGCAGCGGCTGGAACAGGCACTGCGTGATAAAGTCCCCGTCGGGGATGAACGCCTGCAGCTCGGCGACAAGGGCGTCGTGCAGCTCCGACGCCTTGGCGAGGATGCGGGCGTCGTTGCGGAACGACAGCGTGAACCACGTGTTGTGGTAGTTGGTTGGAATATTATACTCGAACGCCATCTCCGAAACGGAAGTCATCTTGATGGTGTTCATGATTTCCGGGAGGGCAAGCCATTTCTCGTACGCGGGGGCCTTTTCGACGCCGCCGACGTGCGCGTAGAGGGTGGCCACGACGATGTCCTTGAAGTCGGGCATGTGCGTGAAGATGCACACCAGGTTGCTGTCCGGGTCGCTGCGGAGGTTGTCGGTGAAGTCGACGATGGCGTCGATGGCCGACGGGATGATCTGTTTTGGGAAAAAGGTCATGCCGCCCCAGACTTTGTCACACGCGATGGCGGCCATGCGGAAGCTGGTGACGATGCCAAAGTTGTTGGACCCGCCCTTGAGTGCGCGGAAGAGGTCGGCATGGGTGTCGTCGTCGGCGGCGGAGGAGGCGGTCACGATGGTGCCGTCGGCGAGGACGATCTCGTACGCGACCACGTTGTCGCACGCGAACCCGCGGCGGGCGGTGAAAAAGGTGTTGCCGCCGCCGAGGAGGAGGCCGGCTACGCCGACGTTGCCCTCGCGCCCGCCGGCGACGACGCGGCCGTGCTTGTGCAGCTCGGCGTACACCTCGCGCCAGCGTGCGCCGGGGCCGATGGTGGCAGTCTCGGACGCGGCATCAAACTCGGTGCTGGCCAGCAGACCCAGGTCGATGGTGACGCCGCCATCGATGTTGTTGGACCCGGCCCAGTTGGTGTGTCCGCCGCTGCGCACAGCAAAGGGCTGCTGCGCGGATACCAGCGCCTTGACCGCTGAGGCAACTTCGGCAGATGAGCGAGGGCGGACAATGCACGCCGGCTGCAGCTTCGCGCTGTTGGACCAGTATGACTCCTGCCGTGCGGCATAGTCGGCGTCGGTGGGGATGAGGATCTGCGACTGCAGACCGGCCGTGATGAGGCACTCGGCCTGGGGGCAAGGGGGCGTGGGCACAACAGCTGCCATGGTTAATAACAATATTACTGTGATAGTGATATGCTGTTTATATGAAACGTGAAACAGTTGAGTGGCAATGACGATTGCAACGAGGAACAAAAGGAATTTTGAAGTAATCACACAGCGAATAATACCCTTATGGAATATGGAATGCTCAACCTGGTCTGTTTGTTGGAGCTAAAACCTCCGTGGGGGACATCCGGCCCCGTCCGTCGTCGCTAGCAAGGATTTCTTTGGGCTGCATGTGGCGATAGCTTTGGCCGATCAGGACAAGATGGGAGGACGCGATATTTGTGTGGTCCACTCGACATATTGGTTTTCTCTTGGCCGCAGTTCCGCGTCCAGCACAGTGGCTCGAGTTGGCGAATGCGGGTTCCTCGTACCGGGTAGGCATCCGCCTGGTCACCTCTGCCAATGACTCGCTGATGAAACGGTTTATAGTGGAGACTCGAGAGCTACCTTTGACGTCGTATCCAATCAAACGTCGCAGTCGGCAACGGCGTTTGGGTGCATGGAGTACCGTACTCTAATGCGGAGATAAACACTGTGACCATGTGGTATTTATCACCACTAAAGAGTATGTTGGACAGGCCACTGAAAAAGGCCCGGCTATCTAATAATCAAGAGGCTGGCCGCTGAACGTCAACAAGTGCCTGACATGGCTGACCCGCACCGACTTTGAGCAAGTTCATGTTCTGGTACCGGCCGCAAGCGAACAACATTTCAATATCACTTTCCTAATACCTACAGAGGCTGCCAGGATAGGCCATTCCATCTGCAGGGTGCCCCAGTTCGGTTCGGCTCGAAATGTCCGAGAAAGATGATGCCCGCACTATTTGCTTGGTTGTGTGCGAGAGCAGCTCCTAGCAGTTCAGGGGTATATTGTCGCATTCGTATCCACTGTTCTGGTTGCATTTTCCGACTGCCGAGCAGCAAATAGAGTGCAGAGTGCTGTGATGCAACTGTCTGCCGAATCTGCTGTCGAAGACAGGCAGGTTTACTGTGGATCACCAAGGGGGAAGAAAAACGTTTTACTTTTTCATCCTTTTTGTGTTTGCGTGGGGTGAAGTCGGGAATGGTTCGGCAGTCTCTTCCGCCGCCGACCCAAACTTTGCTGCTGACCATATATAATTGCAGACTTCCATGACCCATTAGTCCTTTTTCTCTTCGAGGCGTCCTAATTCTCCGACTCGTTAGCCCCTAAGCAAAAAAGGAGAAACCATAAACTGCCACATTGCATGACCGTCAGGTGACACTGATTCACAATGGCTGCGATTGTCAATGGCGTTCCGGTTGCCATGCCGCCCCCTGAGGGCTATGTCGTCGACTTTGACAACCCCCAACGAAACAGTGTGACTGAAGCATACTGGCTCTTTGCCGTGGGAAACCTCCTCAGTCTGCTGTTTATCCTACAGCGTGTCTACGTCAAGATATTTGTCCAGAGACGAATGCAGCTAGAAGATGGTACGTTTGGCTGCTTCCCCAACATTATCGAGATCTTGGTTGTTGACTTTTCTGTGATTGCTAGGCTGTCTTTTTGTCGCCTACGTGAGCCTCCAACATACTATTCCCTTTGCCCTCTTTCAGATCAGAACCATCCTGGATACGACGGAATTCCGATAATCATGTCAAGAGCACCATGCTGATGACTGGATATTATGAAGTAGATTTTCTCTGTTATTCTTCAAACACTGATAATCAGTATGTTGACATCAATCCACACTCCCTCCATTCGACCACCACTCACACACCCAATTCAGGAGACTTTGCGCGTGGCATCATGGGCACCCACGTCTGGGAAATGCCGCTCCCGAAATTCCTCCTCTTCCTCCAGGCGCTATACCAGCTTCCCATCCTCTACAACCCAGTCCAGTGCGGTGCCAAGCTCGCCCTCCTGCTGCTTTACCGGCGCCTGGCACCACAGCAATGGTTCCAAGTCTTGGTGTGGCTCGTCATGTTTGTCGTCGTTGGTTCGTCCGTGGGCATCATGTTTGCCGCCATTTTCCCCTGCCGACCAGTTGCCGCCGCCTGGGACATTACGATTACCGAGTTCACATGCATTAATCGTGTGGCGCTGTACGAAGCCACTGCCATTCTGGGCGCCATCACAGACGTGCTGGTGTTGGCTGTCCCAATCCCAATCGTCGTCACGCTGCAGATCCCCCGGCGGCAGAAGGTTGGCCTGGTCGCCCTCTTCAGCATCGGCGCTGTGTGAGTACTAGACACGCATCTTTGACAGTATCGGGCTTAACATGTATTGCAGAACCGTGTTTACCTCCATCATGCGTTTGGTCGCGCTTATCAACTCGATGGGGAATACGGATCAGAGCTGGGGTGGAGGTGTGGTCCTTCTTTGGATGTAAGCCCCTATTCCCCCCCCCCCCCCCCCCGTCTCGTCCAAAGTCCCAATGAGTTCCAAAATGGAATGTCCGATTAACACAACACCACACATTTAATAGTTTCGCCGAAGCCAACCTGTCCATCATCTGTGGCGCCATGCCCACGATTAAGCCGTTCCTCCGCCACATCTCGCCGCGTCTGCTGGGCACCAGCGGGAACAAATCCAGCTATGCCGATGGGGGCAAGAGCGGCCAGCTCACACCAAACGCACCACCCACTTTTGGCGGCACCGGTGGCGAGTCCACCTCCTCTGCCCTCAAGAGAAACACCGGCGGTCGGCACGATAAATACCACCGCTTCGACGACGGCATGTACCCTCTTGAGACGGTCGTGGCTGTTGGTGCGGACCGAGACCCTTCCATCTCCGATGACGACGGGCGGCGAGGGGATAGCAACTCGTAGAAGGCCATTATTCAGACACGCACAGCTACTGTTTCGTATGAGATGGCATAGATAAACATCTAGCAAGTCAAAATCCGGGATGGATAAGACGAGATGTGGGTTTTAGAATAGACAGCATGTAATTAGAGAGAAGAGCAACACTGCAGAGCCGTCGTAGCAATTTCCAGAGACCCTGCATCATAAATGTGAAGGATAGATTTAGAATTCAAGTTGCTGCCTCCGTTCCGCCCCCACAGTGACCCAAGCTAAACCAGCCCACATTTCACTTGTAATTCCTCAGGTAGCCGACTTGCCCTTGATTCTAATTTCTCCTTATCCCCTGTGCATCATACTGAGGCTATGTTTTTCTTTAGCTCACTACGCTCGAATCCCTCGACAGAGAACGATCGACGGCAGAAGTATTACAGTCTCTCCAATCATGGCAACTTTCCATTTACAAGCCTTGATAAAGGTTCAAAAGATAGCAGGAGTTATGAACCACAGAGGTGTGAAAGCGTCATTGTTCTCGTTGGCAAAGGTAATTATACAAACGTCACAGAGAGTTGGCAAGTGGGAAGGGAATGCAGTATTAGATCATTCACCACCGGAACGAGGTGGAACTCACGGAGGCAAAGCTGATGCAGAAGGCCGAATTTGACACAATGAGATTGAGAGTGAAAGAAAGAGCAAGTTTGCAAGTTAATATCTGAATCTGAATGGCGTCCATCAACATGCCAATTGCTTAGAAATCAATATCTTCACTATCCGGCGCTGGAAACAAAACCTCCAGCTCGTCTATCATAATGCCAGGATGGCAACCAATCCTACACCAAGGAGACTACTATAAACAGGCAGATTACCATTGGCGCCGCTGCCTCCGCTGCTCTTGGTAGCCGTGGGGCCCGGGCCACCGCCAGTTCCGGCCCCGGTTCCTGCGCCAGTCCCGGCCCCCGCCCCCGTCGCATCCAGGCTTGCCTTGGGCGTGGTGGTGGGTGCATGGCCGGTGCCGGTAGTGGCAGATGCCACAAGCCCGCCAGTAGGGAATACGCCGTTCGTAGCGCATTCGTTAAAGAAGCTGGAGTAGCTGACATAACCAACGGTATCACACCAATTTTTCCAGCAAGCTCTGTACACGGGCCGCACACGCGCGTCAACGGTCAGTCATGGGTTGGATCTTCCAAGTACTTAATCGCCAAAATAGGTCTCATTCCTTACGAAGCTGCGACGTAAATACTGCAAATGCATTTAACCTCGTCAGGTTTGTTTCCGGCGCCGCAAGTTTGAACAGGCCTGAGAGAGGTTTCGAAGCAGTCTGCGGCTGTTCTGAAGGTGGTGGGGTATTGAGTTAGAACACTTTCCTGAATGCTGCAATTTGGATAAAGTAAGATTCTTACGAAGCCACAGCAGCGTTGGTCGTGGGGCAATGTCCGTTTTGGTCGTTGAGTTGAGCCACAGACAGGGGGGCCAGGATGGCGAGAAAAGCTACGACTCTGATCAAGGCTGCCATCTTGATGGAGAAATATTGAAGCAGAACAAGTTGCAATTGACGTACTTCTGAGGACCGCCCAGTTCAGATTGTCGAGAGAAACGCAAAAGAGTTTTAAGGGGGCGATAAATATTTATAACTTGATTTGCCAAAAGGAAACAAGAAATATTTGTGGCGTTTTGCTTCGCCTTGAACTTGGATGTTGGATGCCTAAATAGTTTACTTCCCTAGCTGTCGTCAAGAAGACGTTCGGACATTGTCACTCAGCCGTCAGGGCTGAGAACGCCGAGCATTTTCATCTCAAGGTTGGGCGGGCGCAGGCAGCCGATGGTGAAAATTTTCGAGTTTCTCTGACCAATCAAAACAAGCCGCACAGCCTCAAGTTCTTCTGCGTTCACACCCGTATTGTCTCTTTAACCCGAACATGCGCTGTTGCCTAGACGGCTCAGGCTTCGCAGCGGGAAGGCGCCAGACAACAGGCAACCTGGAAACCAGAGGGAATGCTGCCACATGCCCAAGGTGGCGCCACTGGCTAAAGGGAAGGCAGTGTACGGGATGGTGGTCCAGTCTACAGTTTGCTAAAGAGCTATCTCCTTCACTGGCTTGAAGCGCTTGGCCTTTTAGGTCGTATCTCGGAGAGTATCGGCATGGTAGACGACTTGTTAGCTCTCCTTGATGTATGTTGCGCCCTTATCCCCCATCCCCAAAAACTTGCTAACATCGCCTTTCAGCTTGCAGATGCCACAGAGGGGTCCGGCCTGCAGTATAACAAGAGAGCTGTTTAAATAGGAGGAGCTAAAATGGATTACTACCGCACTGGCTGTAGAAGATGATTGGAGTCTATGCTGGCAGACGCTCGAGGGGCATAGTTATCCCGTTAGATCCGTCGCGTTCTCGCCTAATTCGAAAGTGATTGCGTTGGCGTTAAGGGATAAAACTGTCAAGATCTAGGATGCGGCGACGGGGATCTGTACGCAGACGCTCAAGGGGCATAGCGATTCTGTTAGTTCCGTCGCGTTCTCGCTTAATTCGAAACTTATTGCGTCGGCGTTAAGGGATGAAACCGTCAAGATCTGGGATCGGCGACGGGGATCTGTATGCAGACGTATCAGATGGGCAGAATATTTGACAACATATCATTCGATCCTACAGGCTCACATCTCTACACGGATTGTGGTACTATCAGTATAACTACACCACCGCCGTCTACCTTACACCCGGCACCGGCGCCGTCAAAAACTACGCAAATCCTCCATTACCAAGACTATAGTGTAAGTTCGGACGGCAAGTGGGTCACGAGGGGCTCGGAAAACTGGCTCTGGCTGCCCCCAGGATATCGGCCGGGACATTGGGCCGCTGCGGCATCGACGATCGTCATTGGCTGTTCATCGGGACAAGTGTTAATTATAACATTCTCGACGGACAAGTAACTTGTCATATCTCTCATAGCATCTTTGATCGTACCGATCTAATCTCTCTCTCTCTCTCTCTTCTTCCTGACGTTATTCGAGAAATTTCTGGTCATTTCTACTCACTGCGACCTGAAGATCGGTAGCTCCCGAGATAACGTTGTGGCGACGTCATGTGACTATGCCCACTCGGAAAGAACCTGACCTTGCCGAAGTCTGCATATTTTCCGGATGCCCGCGCCCGCTCCGGAACGCTTTCATGTAATACTCATCAGCGCTAAAAACGCCACCTAACCTGATCCGCACTTTGACCTGATCTAAACTAGCTACTTAATTTTACTAGCACTTCCCACCAAAAACCAAGTCTTACCATTTGACGCATAAATTCACCAAAGCCATACAAGTCCATCCCCTCAAAGCTGTATTGAATCCTCGCCTACCTACCTAAATTGCTCAATCGAACTAACTACGTTACCCTCAACCCCACCAATTTCCTCCACCAACATCGCCATCGCTAGCAACCTCAATTACAGAGGCAGTATCTACAGGTCAGCGACTCGTTGATTACCGGTATCGGAGAAGGTGGCGGGTTGTCGTGGCCAGAAGCGAGTTGTCCGGACTCTGGAATGCCGCCACAGCCATCTTGGCAACGTCCTCGTGGTCGAGGAGCGGGAGGAGAGTTTCGGCCGTCAGCGACGTCGTCCACGTGCCCCTGTCCCGCACCTCTCTTGTCCCGGGGTATTTGCTGATCTTGGGCGCGAGGAAGTTGACCATCAAGAACCCTGGGCGGAGAAAGGTCCAGGAAGCGAACCCGGCGTCGACGACCGCCTGCTCGATAGCTCGCTTGACAGCCAGGTGGCGCTGCATGAAGGAGCCGGGCGCGACCTCTCCACGCTCGAGCTGGGTCACGCCCCAGCGACGTCGACGCGACCACCTGCTCGACGCCGGCGGCTTTGGCCATGTCCAAGATGGCTGTCGCCTGCCGGAGCTCGCGGGTCAGGTCGGCAAAGCTTGGCAAAAGCAGAGGAACAGCTTGTCGCAGCCGGCAATGCTGGCGCCGAGGGCCGCCGTGTTGTCCCAGTCGCCCTGTGTGAGATCAACGCCGGCCGCCTGCAACGCCTTTGCGCTGGCCGAGCCTAGATCACGGACCGTCGCGTGGACATTCCAGTCCAGCGCGCGAAGCTGCCGGACGACATCCCCTCCCTGGCTTCCCGTGGCGCTAGTGACGAAGACGGTGGGTGTGGACGACAAGGGCATTGTCTCTTGTTGGACTTGGTGGGCTGAAGACACCAGGGCGATGAACATTTAATTATTGAGGAGGGAGATGATGGGGAGGAGGAGGAGGAGAGTACGGGTGGGACGGTCAGCGACCCCCACCACCGTCCCGGCTTATTTTACCTATGTCACACATGTGCCAACACTCTCCGTCTCACAGCCGGTACTGGTTTGACGCAGGGAGGGACTTTGACCCACCACACTCACAGAGTGCCAGGGCCCCGTTAGTTGCGTATAGATAAGGGGGCATGTTTGTTGACACCCCTATACCTAAATACGACACCCGTACAGAAGCATTCAGAGGAAGCTTGGTCATTTGAGGGTAAATCAATACTTTGTTGCAACAAGAATTAATAAAAATATCAATCAGAACATGACCCCAGTCTGTTCACCAGGAATTTCTATTTTCCTCTTTCGAACCTGAGCGGTCGCCGCACTTAGCCTGAGCCAGCCTGAGCCTTGTTCTGGGCCACTCCCGTGCTGTCACCTCCTGGTCATCATCTACCCCGTCCCCCCAGACGACAACTAACTCATTATAAGCGAGCGGCCGACTTTCCACCGCGACGCGCCTCCTCCATCATTTCTGTTAGATTTTTTACCACAATAAGCCATGGGGAGCCCTTCAAAAGAAGCAAGGTTTCTTTTACCCCTCAAAGCCATTCAAAGCAATGATAAACTCAGTCCCTGAGCTGCAGCCAAATTGTACAACATCCCAGAAAGGACATTTTTGCTACCGACGCGCCGACCGGCCCGCAACCAATCTCCGTGTGGCTGCAGCGGCTGAGTTTCTACCACGGCGCTAATCCGAATTCGGATGTCGAAAAGGGGCTGCGTTGATTCCATCGAGACTGTTCCAGATGTCTCTCTTTACTGCTGTGAAGCTAGCATTTCTATCTACCTTAGACTTTCGCTAAGGACAGGATGTTCCGTGCAAAGTCGACTCGAGCCCTGGTGGGCAAGAGCTGCCCTTCCAAAACGTCCATTGGCATCGCAAGGGAGCCTGTCCGTTTCCCTCCCCTGCCCGTCAGCGTACCCAGGCTTTTCCCCGGTCGCCATGCAGGGTACCCGAGCTGCAATTGGCAACACATTCGTTCCCTATCGCGATCTACCCGGCAATCCGGCCTTCCAAGACCCCACCCCTCGACTACGTTGTTGTGTGATCGGTGCGAGACCGTCCTCGAGTCCCTTCCCATTGTTGTCGCCGAACGGTGGGCCTATAGGGTCGTCTCGGATAAAGAGGTGCTTCAAAAGTCAATAATTGAGGATAATTGCTTCATGTGCAAGACTATCCATGACTGGGTGGTTGGCCTCGAGTCGGGACACGTACAGGCAGACGATAAGTCTGCAGGCTTCATTCTCGCGTTTCGCTCCAACCCGGAATGCGTGCGGCTAAAGAGTGTATACGGGGGTAGGTGTGAGGTGTATGCATTTTGAGCCTGACGTGTTCGAAAAGTTAGACTAACTGGCCCCGGTGGTTTTTTTTTTTTTTTTTTTTGCAGCGTACGAAGTAGTGCTCCTCGTGTCGCTCAGTTGGGGCACCAATTTCAAGAAGCACAAGCTCGAAGCATCCGACCCAACACTCCAGTTCTTCTTCAACCCCGTAGACAGATACCAGCCCAGGAACGACATCACGGATCTCAACATGTCTGTCAAAGAGCCCGGCACCATCACCGTCAGACCAACGATCAAGCATCGGTCGCCAACGTGCCCGTTCTGCAAGGCCGACGTGCATGAGTTGGACGAGGTTCCGCGCGTCAAGAATGGTGCCAAGGTCAAGGACGGACTTCATCTTGACCAAGAACTCCTCGATCGGCGGCTTACTGACCCGAGGATGAGCAATACCGGGTCGCCTGAGGTGTGGAAGCTGGTCCAAGAGTGGATGAGCGTGTGTGAAAATGACCACCCGCACTGCCCGAAACCGGCTACGACCTTGGCCCCGGCGGACTATCCGACGCGTCTGCTGGATCTGGGCTCCAGCGGCCACGAGAGAGGAGATCTCCGCCTTGTAGTTTCCTCCGAAGACGCCATACAGGGCAGCTACGTGACGCTTAGCCACTGCTGGGGCAGCCAGACGGGCATCCTCAGGCTGACACGCGGCAGCTTCGAATCGCTAAGGAAAGAAATCCAATTCAGAGTCCTGCCCAAGACTTTCCAAGACGCGGTCATAATCGCGCGTCGCTTAGGCGTTCGATACCTCTGGATCGACTCCCTGTGCATCATCCAATCCGGCCCCGACGCAAGCTCAGATTGGCAAAAAGAAGCAGCCTTGATGGGCAAGGTGTACCAGAACGCCTTCCTCAACATTGGCGCAACCGGCGCGGCGAACCCGAACCGCGGCCTCTTTTTCGACCGGAACTTCCGAGGCGACGTATACCGCCCGATCTTCAAGCGCTCGTTGTGCCAGACGCACTACGACAAGCATCTGCAGTCGTGTCGACTGATCGAGGAGACATTCATCCAAAAACAGCTTCTCCAGGAGCCGCTCCTCGCCAGAGGCTGGGTGTTTCAGGAGCGCTTTCTGGGTCCTCGCATGCTGCACTTCGGCTCTAGCCAGCTCTTCTGGGAGTGCGCAGGCATGCAGGCCTGCGAGTCGTACCCGAGCCAGGTGCTGTCCGAGACGATACCGCCGTCGATGAGGAACGCCCGCCTCACGGGAGACGAAGACACGGCACAGAACGACAAGCTGGCCGGGATCCTCTCGTACCGATGGCACGAGATCGTGGAGGAATACTCGTCCAAGGCGCTGACGATGGAGGAAGACAAGCTCGTCGCCATCTCGGGCGTGGCAGAGCTGTACGCAAAGACGGTGCTTCCCGCCGGTGACGAGTACTGGGCGGGGATATGGATGTCGGACTGCATGGCGGGCTTCCACTGGTACACCACTGACAAGTGCGCGTACCGTCCCACCACGTACCGCGCCCCGAGTTGGTCGTGGGCGTCCTTGGAAGGGAAGGTTAAGGGAACCGTCGGGTTTAATGAAGGGAAGAAGTTTCCGATTCAGCTGACCGTGGCGCACGTGGAGCTGGTCAACCCGACCAACAAGTATGGCCCGGTCAAGTTTGCGTCCGTCAACGTCGCCGGCAGGCTCATCACTCTCCAGTGGACCAAAGCTGGGGACAAGTACCGACTCATCTATGAGGGCCAAATCGTGCCGAACAGCACGTGGTATCCCGATGAAGTGCCCGCCGAATCTTCGGGAGAGTTGTTGTGTATGGGCTTTGGCATGAACGAGAGCGGGCTTCGAGGACTAACCTTGAGGATGGTTCCGGGCTCCGGCGGCCATGATTATGATCGTGCTGTCCGCACCGGCGTCTTCTGCGTTGATCTGGGAGCCGCCGAAGCTGCCGCGAAGAACTGGACCTGTTTACCCCCGCCCTTCGCCACTCTCGGAAGCTTGGAAGTGGAGAGTGATGAGTTGGATTACGTCGAACTTGTATAGATTGCTGATGGGGATGGAATACACCCGGGGGGGGGGGGGGATAAATTTCTGGCTTTATGTTTAACTATCATATAACGTGGTTCACCATCATGTGGGCCATTTCCCGACCGCGTCGCGACCTCCTGACTCAATTGCTCCGCAACAACACAAGAAAATCAATCAGACTCTACGTAGCTATCTTCGCCTGAGGTCTCTTCGACCTCTTGACAGGTTCGTACATTGTGCCCAGTCTTTCCGCAGTTGCCGCAGCGCCGGGGAGCCGACAGACCGGCCTCTGCGTTACCCTCCTCCTCCGATCTTTTCTGTCGCTTCGACCCCTTAGCCTCCTTCTTAGCGATTAAAATCTGGGCACCTTCTGCAGAAAGTGTCCCTCCATCCTGGATACGTGTGCGCTTGGCCCTTCGACGCTTTGAGAGTGCTGTATTGGCCTCCCGAAGGTTGCGGACCTCTTCCGTCAAGAGGGTTATCTGGTATACAAGACGGTCGTTGCCTTTTGCTAATTGCTTTACAGCTGAAAAAATTGTAGTTGGTGAGCTTCCTTAGTGATTTGCAATCCTATTCTGTACGAATTCGGATTACGAAATCGCTTCGGCTGGGTTGTAAGGTGTTTGGGGGGCCTAAGGGTCGGCTTCGGGAGGAGGCGGTCTAGTCGGTATTAGCGTCCGTAGCTTAATATTAAGCTTTAAAAGGATTGCTTCTAGGTCGTACGGTACTAGCCCAGTGCCTCTAAAGCCAGCCATGACGTTTTCAGCTATTATTGTACGGTTGTAGGCAGCTTTAAACGCGATGAAGAACTTAAGCTTGGTAATGTATATGGTAGAGGCCTTAATGAGGACCTCGATTTCTCGACCGTACGATCGCTTTAGTACGCTATAATACCCAACATAGAGAGGCTGGGTAAGATACGAAGAGTGCGTAGGGAGATAAAGAGTGATAATATTGTTTTCCTTATAGTATTCCTCGAATGGGACGGAGTGGTGACTCTTATGGCCATCTAAGACAATCATCCGCCAACCACCCTTTCTTCGTACGTATATATGCCGATTGAAGTGTTTTATTCATTCTAGACCTATATCGTTATTTGTCCAGCCATTTGTTGTAGTCTTGATAACCCAGGTGCCTGGGAGGTTGCACTCTGTGTACCAAGACGTAAGGTGGTGCTTGCCTTGAACGACTAAGAACGGCGGTAATACGAAGCCGTCTGCGCTTACGCATTCGAACGCAGTTGCCCATTCTCGGTTGCTAGCTTGAAGCTTGTTTGCTCGACCTTTTCGATCTGAGCTTGTGACAACCATATTCCCGCAGATCACGCCTATTATAAAGCCTATCTCATCGAAGTTGTACAAGTCGCAATTTTAAATACTGTATTTTGCCCGTATATTCTTTACAAGCATGGGCCGCTTCTTAATAAGCTTTTAGGATCTTCGTAAAGGGCTCGTTGGAGGTCATATACGCGAGAAAGACGCGTCTTCAGCTTTGGTTCGTTGTGTTAACTTGAGGAAAACCATAGCACTGGGGCTTGAAGGCCCACTACAGGGGATGTTTACCTTCTCATTGGGAGGGTAACCCACCTTTAGCCCTTGTTTGTTACCTTTTTCTTTAGCCCGCCACTTTCTTATAAAAAGAGTGGCTCAGCCGCCCTTTGATCAGAAGAGGGGCATGCTTTTTGGAACTACTTTCTTGTGGAGGTAGCTTTTTAATTTATGACGTTGATTTGATTTGACGTTTTTGTTGTCGAAGACTACGGGTATGACATTTCCGTGAAATGTCTACACTATTCCTTTGACCAGTGAACTGTTCAAAGTCATAACCGTTGGTCTGGTCGAGCCAGTGCACTGGCTCTCCAGGATAGACTGACGCCATGTTGTGTTGTTGTGTTGTTGAGGGGATACGGAGATCCCCTTTTCAGTGTACAAAGCGGTAGGGCCAGTTGTGGCCAGTAGGCTTTGCGCTACGCGTCGCGTGGAGGCCATTCGCCATATCTCGTACGTCGTCGATCCGGGGCGGGAAACCTCGTGAATCTAGGTCGATTATGTACTGTAAAGTACCTCTTCTTCGGTTTTGGTCAATGGACGACTTTTGTCGCGTCTTCCCAAGACCGGATCGACTCCGTGTATCCGGCGGCCAAGGGTAATTCTTGGGACCTTGTACACCCGCGCAGCTTCTCGGATGGATAATTTGCGGGGGGGGAATGAGTAGCCTGGATGGCTAACAAGACTCGAGCTTCGTCAATTTTGTTTGACATAGTGTTGTGGTGGTGTTGTGGAGCAATGGAATCAAGAGGTCGCGACGCGGTCGGGAAGTGGCCCACATGGTGGTGAACCACGTTATCTATAAGAACAGTCTAGCACAATAATGCAGTTCAAACCACACCCATGGCCTGCTGAGACCCCGGTGGATGGAGGGCGGAATCATGGGGTGGTGTAGTTGTCACAATCGCTGTGGAGGCTTGTCTTACGGAGGACAGTATCTGCGGGTGGGTCAGCCACAGATATCCCATCCTGTTCTGTGGACATTTCACTGTGAGGTGCAACGTTTTGCCTTGAAGGGACCAACGGGTATTGATTTAGATTTGCAGATAAGTTTTACTACTTTTGACAACACAAGGCAGGAAGGCCAGCCATCGGGGATTTCCCTCAGTGGAGGGGAAGAAAAAGACACATAAAGGTGGGCTATATTTGGAATAACTTGGTTGACTTTGGATGACCTGGCTACCTAATTACTTCTTTCTTTTATATACTTATAACCCTAACCCGCGAGGACTAGTGCGCGAGCAGTAAAACTCGATTTCAATGATCCCCAACGCGGAGCCCTTGGGCTCGATGACCTTGTTCACGACGAAGCGCGGATCGGCGCTGGCAATCAGCAGGGCCCATTCGGCCAGCGTTCTCTCGCGGGCGTTGAAGGTGGACGCCATGCTGATGTCTGCGGATCTATAAATATATATTGTTGTGTGCTATTATAATCAATACGGAGAAATAAAGAAGATGAACAAGAAAACCTCACCTCCGTGCATTCTCCCGCCACAGCGGGGCCACGCCGGGCTCGGGCATGATGGTGTCGTGGATGATGAGGCGCGCGCCGGGCTTCAGCGCCGGGATCTGCGCGCGCAGCACCGCGACGCAGTACTTGTCGCCCCAGTTGTGCAGCACCCAGCGGAGGTAGTACAGGTCGGCTTGGACAGTCTGGGCGGCGAACAGATCGTGTGGCTGGAAGGTCACGCGTCCCTCGAGGTCCCTGGTTTCATTTCTGTCAGATATCGTCACGGTATACACATACATATACAGGCAGGAGTACGTACTTTGGCACTCCCGCCTCAGCGCCCTCGACAACCTGCGCCATGTCTTGCACGATCAAGTTTAGACCCTCAAACTTTCTGGCAATCGCCATCGACACATCACCACGGCCGCCGCCGAGATCAACAACCACTCCGGCGTCACCCAGCGCAGCCCAGTCGTAATAGTCAGTGATAAAAGCCGGGCTGTTCTCGGGCTTGGTCGAGAACACGGCCATGGCAGCAGCAAACCGCTGGGCGCGCTCGGGGCGGCGGGCCAGCACGTTGTAGATGGATTCATTATCATCAGACGCAGAACTATTTTTGTTAGCGAGGACGAAACCCGTCTCGTTGGGCTCCTGCGAGTCGGGCCACTTGACCAAGGCGTCCAGCGTCCGTGTCGCGGCCGGCCACATCTCGTCGGTGCCCGCGCGCACCCAGTCGTTCAGGGCCCCGCCGCTGGCGGCCAGCGCCTTGGACGCCTTGGTGTGCGCCACCATGTTTGGTGTCGGCTCGCGGAACACGTGGAACGTCAGGGCGTGCCGCAGTAGTCGCGCTACCATTGCCTCTGACAACGATGTTGTCTGTTGCGCTATCTCGGCGAAGGATATGCTTTGCGCGCCGGGGGGGGGGGGGAGCAGGGAGGCTATGTTGAAGCGCGCGATGGCTTGGAAACACACGGCGTTGTTGTGCTGTGTGATGCGTATGTTCTCTTTTATGAGCTTCTGTCTCTTTTGTCTCATTTTCTCCATATTATAGCCATCTCTGCCCCATCAACCAATGAAAAAAGAAACCTACAGCGCAATGCAGATTGATCAAGCTGACAGGGTCAAGAAGCAAGTCCCGAAGCTCAGACGTGGCGTCCATAATGGCGTCCAGCTCGTCGGCTAGCTCCTGGGGCAGCGGCGTCGAGGGTGCGTCCTCGTCAAACGAAGGCGAAGGCGCGCCCTGGGCCGACAGAGCCTCGTGGATCTTGGCAGCGGCGGCCGAGATGGTCGCGGCTAGCTCGAGAATCCGCGGGGCGTTGGTAGCAATGCTTCTTTCTTGTCTGTGGTTGAAAAGAATGTCCAGAGGCGAATACTAGTAATATTCTGGAGTCCTAACAAACTTGGATTACGATGCTGTTGTTATGATCCATCGGATTCAGTAGCTCATAGAACTGGAAGTATTAAGTTATACGTACTAGCGTAACGTCAATGAGATTAGTAGGGTCCTTTTGATAATTAGCTCATTTTGGACCCCTATTCTCATAGCCCACGCCTCGTCGGATCGTTGGTCTATCCAAAAATTGGGTGATCCCTTTGTAACCAGATATTTCATGCAGCATGAGCGGATTGAGGGCGGTTGGTGACCCGGTCTTGTGATTGGATAGATAAGGTCGACGCTACCAGGAGAGAGTGTGTGCAGAATAGAGAGGGGTCGTCGGACTCTGGAGCGAGAGGGTTTGAGACTACTGTGTGTGTGTGTGTGTGTGTGTGTGTGTGCGTGTTGTGTTGCGTAACATTGTGTAACCGTATGGAGAAGTAAGTTTGGTTACAAAAAGTTCAAGTTGGTAATTAAGCCCAACACCTAGTACTAACGCTATCGACGCACTATGTGCTACCACTTACAGCAACACACTATCAACGCACACACCAATTACCATTTGTAAAATAAGCAACTACATTGGCCCGTGCCGTCTTTGTGCTGTCACCAAGACAAAATGAAACAAATTATGTCAATGTGCTGCGCAGGTTGTAAACAAGGGAGACGCCCCTACTAAATCCCTCGGGCCCTCAAGGCCGCCTTAAACGTCTCGGAGAAGCCAAGCACGTGGTCGGGACCAATCATGGTATAGTGTTCGCCGGCCACCTCGTGGAAGCGTGGGGCTGTCCTCGTAAAGACGGCCCACTTGCTCAGGTGGTCGGCCATCCACTCGGCGCGGGACTGGGCCGCCCACCGCAGCGGCACAGCGTGGAAGACGTCGATGGCCTCGACCAGGCCCGTGGGCTCGTAGTCAACCGCCATGCTTTGTAGTCCGTACGATACGTCTGTCCACCGTACGAGTCCGTTGGTATTATTTAGCCCCAGCTCCTGCAGGCGGTCCACCTCAGCAACACTTAAAACTTGTACCAGGGCCTCGCTGCGGCTTTTGGCGCGGTACGCGGACTCGTCGACCGTCTTGGCGTACTCGGCGGTGGTCAGACCCAGGAAATAGGCCAGGTTGAGCAAACACATGTTCCAGCTGAGCTGGCGCATGCGGGCTTTGATGTGCGGCGGCAAACTCGGCCATGAGACGCTTCTCATCCTCGCTGGCGGGTTCCGTTGTAGAAATGATTCGTGCGCGGGTGACGGCCTCGCCAAAGACCTTGACGTCCTCATCAAACGCGCCCGCTTTGAACAGCACGCGCATCTTTTGGCGCGAGATCTTTCCGAGTGCCGCCACGGGCACCAGCGGGCGTGACCGACGGCGGACGGCAAAGACGAGCGGGCGTGACGCCGTGGCCGCCATAGCAGCGTATTCTCGAGCGCCGTTTTGATGTCGTCCGTGACAAACTTGACCCCGTTGATGTTGATAACGTCCCTGGCCCGTCCCAGCAGCCGCAGGTTGTTCTGCCTGTCCAGCACGCCTTGGTCCCCGGTACGGAACCAGCCGTCGGGGGTAAAGGCTGCTGCCGTTGCCTCTGTGTTGTTGCAGTAGCCGCAAACACCACCGGGCCACGAACTTGGAGATGGCCGGGCTCGCCTGGTTCGGCCAGCTTATCAAGATTACCACGACTAGAAGTAGTAGTCGTGGTAACGACACGCATATCAACCCCTTCGAAACCCTGGCCGAGAGAAGCCACCCCCGCCGTATCGATACCAGAAGCAATGTCGTAGGCAGGACAGTCGAGGTTGTGGATGAACCCAGCACACGTCTCGGTCATACCAAAACCGGGGGCAATGACGTTGGCAGGGGCCCAGTGTTTCTCCAACAGGGTAGCTGCCGCGACGCATGTCTTGATGTCGTTTGCCTCCCCGCCCAAAGCAACAAACACGAGGGTCGACAGGTCCCAGGGATGAGGCTCTGCATCTGCTGCTTCTGCTGCTGCTGCCGAAACCAGTCTGGCGAGAAATAAATTTGGCGCAAACGAGCGAGCCACGCGGTGCCGGCTCAGTAGGTCGAGCGACGTCGTGGGGCGTGGCACGATGTCGGCCGCACTGACATGCACTTGGTCCACCCCGAGCCACAGCGCCAGCAGGTGGATTTCAACCAGGCTAGCCACGTGGTACAGCCCGATCCAGTTTAGCAGTGGCCGGTCCGCGGGCAGCGTGCGGTGCTCGGCCTTGCCAGATACGGCGGCTAGCACCGCTTGTGCGTGAGTCGGACGGCCTTAGCATTCCCCGTGCTGCCTGAGGTTAACATGAGGATGGCGAGGTCGTCGTTGTCCTCTTCTTTGTCGTTTGGTTTGGTGGTGCCTCCTTGTGGTGGTGGCAGCAGCAGCAGCTTCTGTACCATCTGCTCCACCAGCCCTTCAACAGCGTGCAGTTGCATGCCATGACCGTGGCCAAACAACGACACGAACTTGTGCCTGGTGAGGCAGATGGGCGAGCGGAGCAGTGCCGCGAGACCCCGTATGTGCTGGGCCCGGTGTTCGTCGACGTTGCTGAAGGGCGACGACAGCACCGGCACCCCGTCGGCGAGCAGCACGGCCCAGAACCAGACGATAGTGTCCCAGTGGTCCTCAAAGTGCAGAAGAACCGGGCTGCCAGGCGCAAACGTGTCGAGGGACCGAACCATGCCGCCAAGGACGGCGGCATAGACGAACAGGTTGTGGTAAGAGACAACCCTGGGCATCACCGTGTTGCCAGGGGGGTACAGCAAAAGGGATCCAGGCGCCTTGGACGCTGCTCTTGTCTGGAGGACATCTTGGAGGCGACTCCATGTTGGTAGGGCCATGATCAAACGGTTTGGTTGGTGACGTCAACAAATGATACACTTGCTACTGTGAACCAGAAAGAAAGTCGAGTTTTGGGGCTTGTTATACAACCCATGTTCTCCCAAGCAAGGGTTGGAGACTTGAAAAAGAAGCGGGGGAGGGGGTTCGGCGTTGAGAAATAGGTTCAGAACCCGTCCATTAAACTTCCCCTGGGTGGGAGCTTCCCCATTTTAGGTGACGCGATGCTGATTTGCTCTTCTCCCAACCTTATCGCCGAAAGCAGTGTCTGTGTTCAAGTTGTACCTTCCGTGGTTGGACCTGGCGGGGAAAGGGGGAGGGGGGGGGGGTTGGCGGGACACGCCTTCCATGTATTATGTCACTTAAGCTCCTGTCAGCGACGCTACCATATCAACATGCTGTCAACATGAATTCCCTTTCACGCCAATTTTCCTGGACCCCGCCTTCTCCTTCCAGGTATCAGACCAAGTTATCGATATGGCCATCAGCAGACGAATATGAACCACAGGCCACCCCCCCCCTTTTCTCGGGTACGCTTTCTGCTTTGCCCCTGAGCTTCATGACTAGTGGCTTACCAAGCAAGTTAAATGTAGCAAGTACAATCGGCATGGGAGCTCTGTGACGCCCAATGGCGGTGCGTGTATGTTTTGGCGTCGTCGGACTGGAAACCTTCTTGGCGTGGAAAAAAACGTTCGCAGGCTAGCTTTCAAGTTCACATTGTGATGACACTGTTTCAAGGGCACAACGGACAATACTAAATCTCTGTCCATGACTTCAACAAATCTACAAAGCCCTGAGCAGACGCACGTCCATGATGGTCTCGTAGTTCTGCGCCATGTACGTATACGATCGGACCAGCTCGAGCCCCGCCGCTTCAAACGTCTCGCGCCACTGGGCCTCGGTGCGCTCCATGCTGGCACACGCGCCGAGCATGGTCAGGTCGATGGACGCCACGTCGTACTTGACGCCCGTGTCCGGCAGCACCATCTCGTCGACGAGAAGCACCGATTCGGCCGCCATGGCCGCCTTGGTGTTCTCGAGCAGCTTGCGGACCTTGTGCGGCGGGTGGTTGTGCAGCACGCCGCACATGTGGTAGAACTTGGCCCCTTTGCAGAGTTCATGTTTTGTCGACTTTCACTAATTACTAAGGAAGATAGGTAGAAAGGGAACGTACCCTTGACCGGCTGCGGCTGGAAAGAGTCATGGACCGTATTCTCGACGCCCTTGGTGGCCAGTGCGTGGGCAATCGAGTGCGGCAGGTCCTGGAGGATGGCGCGTCCCGGCACGTCGGGATGCCGCTCCTTGAACTGGGCACACTGGTGGCCGACGCCGCCACCGACATTGACAAACAGCGCGCGCTCGGGGTCCGCCAAACCCTTCATCTCCTCGCCCACGGGATACACCGAGAGCCACGACACGTCTGACTTGTGCCGGAGCGCCATGTAGGCGTTGAAGTGGGGCAGCTCGTCCGGGTGCTCCGTGAAGTACTCGAAGGCGTGCAGCGGCGTCTTGTGCCCGTCCTGGAACGCGTTGTGAAGCTCATCCGACGGGTTCTGGTAGACTGTCTTCTTCAGAAACGAGGGGAGAGCTTGGTACATGGGCGAGGCAGTGCCGAAGCTATATTGCTGCTCATTATTATCATCCCAAGTGACACTAATGACAGGATGGATGACCTACTAGTGACCCAGGCCCGCTTCGACCACTGGCTCGGTGAGGTTCCTGGTGACATTGCTGGCGGCGTACTGGGCCTTGCCGACTTCATCGACTCTACCAATGGCGGCGAGGAATCGCAAGAGCCGATTTGGAAACGTTTAGGTAGGAAACTTAAGATTTGATTAGGAAACATACTGGCCAGCTGCGTGTCCGCGCCTATCTTTGAAGAGATATAATCCACACTCAGGGCCTTGACGGCAAGCAGCTTGAAGATTCCCAAGTTGATGCCGTCTATAACCATCGCCAACTGCAGGTTCTGGTGACCAAACCTGTGGATGGTGTCGTTGGGGGTCTCCAGCGAGGAAGCCAGCCTGTGCAGGCTCACCATGAGCTGCCGACGAGCGGCTTCACTCGCAGCGGCACCCGCCAACACCAGCTGCTCGATTTGCGCAAGAACGGCGCCGTCCATTGTCTGTTCCTGGGAGGTGATACTGTTAAATCTGAGGAAAACAATGCCGAAATGAACGTATTTAGTTTAATGACTACCTTACTTATTACCAACAAAGAATCTCTGTGTCCTCGGGCGCATTAGGACGCCATCTTACCTGAACCAACAAGGTACATCATTTTACTTGGCCAAATTACCAAGTGCCGAGTCCTTAGAAGTCAAGTCCTCCCCCTCTTAGACAAATAGCCCTCCCTCGAGGCTCCCATGATAGCCCCCACATGTTGGCGACTTGTTGGTTGTGCTGTACATGTTTTTATTGATCCCTCTGGCTTTGTTTCTCGGATTTCCCAACTTTCGAAAAAGAAAAGGGTAGAGGGATCAATAGAAGGGTGCCCAGGTGTGTGGGAGGGGTGGGGGCCGAAAACCAAACTAATTATACCAAACCCCTTTAGAGGCATATCAACCTCGGATTTCAGTTAAGGGGGTGGGTGAGAAGCTGTTGGTGGCAAGATTGTACAGCAGGAGTGTGGCGACAGCTTCAGTCCTGCATTGAAACAACCACTTGACACCGCCAGTGAATTATCTACACTGTTGTCTGTACTCCTTAGTATCACCATGGCGTGGGACGGGCTTACTCATGGCTTTGGTCTTGGGTGTTACGGGTCTGCTTTTGTACGACGCGTCTCGACCTCGTTGCCCGCCGAGAGCAGACGCCACACGAGCCAGCTATGGAGCAAGCTCAACGCCGTTGGGGTTTCGTCTCGCGGGGGAACAATCTCGTGGGTCCTGGCCATGGTGGCATCGATCACGTCCACCCACAAGCACGCAGGCACTGGCTATCGCAAGTTCTGCAAGACCCTCGCTCGACAAGGCGCTCACGCTGCCCTCGGTATGGGTCGGTGGCGCCCTAGTCGTGGTGCCGCCCTCACAGCTGCCGGGCCTCCTCATCCGGCCCGACAAGCTCGCCGACAGCGAAACCACAAACGTCCCTGGCCTGATTGAGACGATCCAGCTGCCCTTTGTCATCTCGGACCGCAGCATCTATGAGAATTGGCTGCAATTTGAGGTGGTGCGCAAGCGGATCGTGGCCAAGAGGGACGTCGATACCCTGGCGGCCGTCACGGCCGACGAGATCGACCTGGCCTTTCGCGACGTCTGGGCCATCTCTCCCGCCGTCCATCCGCACGTTCATGGGGCCCATCATCGGTCTACGCGGGAGATTCTACCAGGCCCGATACATCAACGCACTAGTGCCCATTGTCGAGGAACGCCTGCGTATCTGGAGGGCCTCCGCGTCGGAGGAAGGGGGGGCCGATGTGGATGTGCCGGTGGTGCGTAGACTTGAATAATGCCAACACCTAAAGACTTTCCTTTCTCTTATTAATATTGTCCCCAGGACGACTTTCAGCAGTGGATGATTCCCATCTGCGCCAGACACGGTCCGGGCCAGCTGGATCCCACGCGAATCGCCCAGTGGCTCGTCGCTCTGCTCACGTCGCTCGTCTTCGCCGTGTGCTATGTATTTGCCCACTGGGTGTTGGACCTGTACGGCAGCCCGTCGCGGGACGGGTTCGTCAGCGGGCTTGAGGACGAGGCCAAGCGCGTGGCGGCCCAACACAACAAACGCATGGCCACCAAGGAGGCCATCGACTGTCTGTACCGCGCCGACTCGGCCCTGCGTGAGTCCATGCGTACGTTTGAGGTGTCTGTGGTCAACCTTTACCGCGATGTCGTCTCGGGCCACGTCGACATTGGCAATGGCGTCCGCCTCCCCGCGGGCGTCCGCCTCACCTTCCCTACCCAGAACATCCACCTCGACCCCGACAACTACCCGGATCCTCTGTGCTGCGACGCCTTGCGCTTCTCCCGTCCGTTTGAGGACTCTAGTAGGACTAACCCCAAGTACGACAAGGAACAAGAGGAGGAGCGCCTGGTCGTCACGACACTAACGCCCACATGTCTGCCCTTTGGATACGGCAGGCACGCGTGTCCCGGCCGCTGGTTCGCGGCCCAGACGATGAAGCAGGCGCTCGCCTACCTTGTGACGAACTACGACGTGAAGCTGGTTGGGAAGAAGCCCGTCAAGAGACAGGCCTTGCTGCACACCATGGTGCCGCCCGTCGATGCCGTGATGCGAATTCGGCGCAAGCCTTGAGAGTCTGTGAATGTTATTGGTCGCGCATCTCAGCCTTCCGGTGACATTGGAGGTTTTGTTTTGCTTGGCTGACTTCGACTACAATGCGATCGCCGAGCTGATGGAGGGCTGGATGTTTATTGATGGACAGAGTATTGGTATATAAGCGGTTTTGAGTACTACTGGTAGTGATTTTATAAGCCTAGTCTAATAGTAAGGTGTATGATGTCTGCTCCATATGTGTTAAGTGAGGGATCTACAGTGGTTCAAACCAAGCCCCTTGATATGTTGGCTAGTCTAAATGAGTACTACTACAGCCAACGGCACCCCGCACTGGAAACGATGAATAAGTCCGAACGTATATAGGGCCGCCGATGCGGGGAAAGCAAACAACGCCTGCAAGCAATGCTGGGCTTGGGGTATCGCTTAGTCTAAACTCACATATAGGAGGTATCCATGGGTCAAGTGCAGTTCGCTAAGGTCCCGAGGCTCGGGAATCAACAGCGGCAAGTGTATACCCCTGAGCCCGCGTCTCGTTAAACAATAGAAAACTGGGTATAAGAAACGCGGCCGATCGTGATCCCCATCACAGGTGGCACCTTCAAAGACCCGCGAATCTCAGGTACCATCACCCCCTTTCCATCCTATCGAGTTCCCTCCAATCCCCAAACCCGCTCTCTCTACCTAACACTACATACACTACAGGAACCGTCTCCAACCTCGGCGCCGACTGGGGCCTCGTCGACCGCAGCGGGACCTTCTCGGCCGACACGCGGTACCATCTGCAAACGAACGACGGGGCGCATGTCTTCATCCGCACGAGCGGGCCGGCGCAGGCTGATGGAAGTCTGCATCTCCGGCTCGTGTTTGAGACGGGCAGTGAGAAGTACTACTGGCTCAACGACATTGTTGCGGTGGGCATCTTGACGAATGGGTGCGGCGGGGGGTGTGTGTTAATTGATGCCTAGCAGGTGGAGAGTCCTGCCAAGTAAGGAGGTGTGGGGACGTTGGGAAGGGGGATTCCAGAGGGGATCAATGTCACTATGGGGAACGGGTGGGCCATCGATAACTTGGAACGGGCCACGATGACCATGTGTAGCGCAGTCGTTTTCATGTAAGTTAGCTCATGCTTGGCAGTGAGATGGGAATACCTAATGACTGGACTGCCGAAATCGGGGTTTGCTTCCAGATCAGTCCCCTTGGGCTTCGGTGTGACAATGTTCAGGCAGACAAAGTATCTTCAGATGTGCCATTGGCTGGAATCTTTACTGAATCTTCTGCAAGATGTGGATATGGCTGTCGATGCTGCTGAGGTGAGATTGCTCACCGTCATAGTCGTATTTAGTCGGCCATGAGTTTGTCCGCGACCAAACACCGCGTTAAGCATTCGGCCATGTTCAATGCGCTGAGGGTGGAGTCAAGTTACCCATTTTAGACATATCATGATATATCGCCGTCTTCCTAGCGTTTTATGACCACGATTATCTACATTCTTTAAGCTTGGAGCAAGACTAATGAGGCGCGGGTCGGAACTAATTATCCGCTGTTAGTGGAAATTGTTGTATACATATGACTCTGAGGGAAAATGGGGCTCACCTGATTTGTTGGGCCCCAGTGTGTTGGGGTAGTACATATCTGCTATTGGCCAAATGCTGTTGCGGCTATGTAAGATGGTGCGGTGAGCCGAGGTATGTTGCTGGCCCAAAACTCTTGGCACAGGGATACGAACAGGGCTGAACCCGCGGGGAGCTGTGATGACTCCGGAGCCCGATCCAATAACTCGGGCTGCCATGCCCCAAAGCATTAAGCCGTCTTACTATGGAGAAGAGCTCACCGAGATCTTTCTCTTGGCGTTGAGCGGTGAATTGACAAAATGACCACAGTGGTCAGCAAAGTGGTGATGCCAAGGACTGTTGTCGGGAAATACCAGGGAATACAGCATTGATGATCTCGGTGAGTGGTTGATGGTCCGTGGGAGGATACGGCTGGCCGACGAAGTATGCGAGACAGTTTAAGTATATAAGGGCGACGGACAAGTGATCGAACATGAGATGGCCACAGAGTCTTGGGATTCTTCATTCACACAACATCTTTTAGTTTTGGCCCTCTGACAACAACGAGCAACAATGCTACCACGCCTCGGCACTGGGCTCGCCGTCCCCCTCCTGTCTCTGCCATACCTGGCGCTTGCAGGACTCTACGATGACTGCTTAACCACATCGCAGATCCCATGGCTCAACACGGCAAACGACCCCTGGGACTGGGCCTTGCCACCACGTGTAGCCGTGTGGTTCACGAAGAAAGACACAGACACTCCAGCACGTCTCCCACTCGAGTATCTGGTCGACACGGGCAGCTGCGGCATCATCACCACCAAGGACGACGTCAAATTTGACGAAGCCACGGAGAAGATACCCGCTAACCTTGGCTACCAATGGCTCAGCAGCAGCGAGATCCTGTACACGGGTTATTGGGTCTGGCGCTGGGTGTGGTTCAACCACGACCCGGCCAATCAATTCAAAGAAGTGAAGAGTTACGTGCAGGTTCTGGCCATCGAGAAGAAGTTGACCAAATGCAAGCATTGGGACCAAAGCCAAGGTGCCGCGTGCGCGGGTTCCACGGAAGAGGCCAACACGGCCACCCAGCTCATGGGTATCAGCTGGGGCAGGATGTATGACGGCCAGCCCCACGGCAATCCGACCAGGAACCCCCTTCTCCAAATCAAAAGTGTAGCCACGGGCAACATAAACAAGTTCTGCCCAGGATGGGTCATTGACTCGCGCGGCATCAACCTCGGGCTCGACAACAGCCGCTGGCCTCCCGGTGGCCCGGCCGGAGAACAAGCCGCGTCCGTCGAGGTCACGCTCGGCACCGACCCTGGCGCTGACCCGTCTGCTCCGCCCCCCGTAGAGCCCTACCATTACCCCTGGAGCGAAATCCCCGGCTGCGTCCAAGTCCAGAACCCAGCCGACACGACCCCCGAGCCCTGTGTCGAGGCATCGATCCTCCTCGACAGCGGCATGCAGGACGACCACGCCTCGATCCGCCTCCCCCAATCCAATGTCAACACCTTGAGTCGCACCGGCTTCCAGATCAACCCCGGCCACACAGTCACAGTCAGGGTCGGCAACAGGGGGAGGCCGCTCACACAAATTGAGAAATATACAAACGACGACACGCCCTTCTTCGCATGCGACATCACTCCCAAGTTCTCAAACGTCTACGCCGACGATCCCATGTACCACTCACCCGCACGCTTCCCGTTTGCGAATGTCGGCCGGCATACCTACCGAAGATGGAACACAGGCTTCGATCCGTGCCGGGGCGTCGCGAGGCTCGATCGCCATGGGCTTCTGCACTCGGGCGTGGCGAAGAAGGTGGATCCCATGTGTCCGGGGGCCTGCGGGATTCCTTGCGTGTGTCGGACATGCACTTGAGCGTTGTGGCTAGTAGGTGCCACTGTGCCTTGAAAACACCAGTTCATTCCCCACTTTCGGCGCTAGTGAGCGTGTGTGCACCACTTTGTTGTTTTTTTGAGCAGTTGGCCGGCAAGCCAAAAACTCACTTTTCTGCATAGCTCTCCCGCGCGGGCATGCGCGCAGTTATAACTTAGTATAGTGGTACAACTCGTCCCGGGCTATTCGAACTCAAAGAGAGGGCGAGGATACGGATAAAACGCGTAAAGTTATCGATAAATATAAAAAAGCAGCTTTATTACACAAGATTTCCAGATTGTCTTGGCAAGGCCTTGGCAAAGTCTCAGCACTTTGAAAACACCAGTTCAATTTCTTGGCAGAAAAAGCCGAGAAAATAGTAGAATTCATAAATATCGCGTATTATCCGTATCATCGCGCTCTCTTCGAATTCGAATAGCCCCGGCTGAGCTGTACTACTCTGCTAAGTTACAACTGCGCGCATGCCCGCGCAGGCGAGCTATAACAGAAAAAGGACCTTGAAAAACTGGCCAAAATGCGATTTTGGGTGTGCAACACACATTTATCGCTAGCGCGGAAAGTGGGGACTGAACTGGTGTTTTCAAGGCACAGCAGGGTTCCGCCGAGTGCTCACCATTCATTCACCAACCAGTTCCAATCATACCTCATTTATTTGTTTTCAAGAATCAACCCGTGCCAGTCCTTACCCGACCCTACACATCCATCCCGGAAACGATATGAAAATGACCTAGCGGAAGTACCTTTTTTCCACGCAAAACTCGTTTATATTCTGACAGTTGGCAATGTGGCTCAACGGTGGCTGAAAGTGGGGGGTGGGTGGCAGTAGAGATAGCGGTGGGTGTGCCTAGTTAACCTCTTATAAATAGTCTCTTCCACCTCCCTATCTATTCTGTATTTTCTTCTATACTCGTGCAGACTGGCGCCCGTCATCGCGTGTTATCCGACCTGTGGGATGTGTCCCCAGCGCGAAGAATCCCTTCGGCAGGTTCACGTCCGCCAGGCTGACGATCTTGGGGCCGCTCTACCACGGCCTGTTCTTCTCCTCCAAGGGGGAAAAATGCTGCCATGATTGGCGGACGCCGGACGATATTCGGGTACTTCTTACCCGCGGGGTCGCAAGATTCTACATCTTTAGGGACTCTACGTTCCAGTCTACCGTCCCAAGACGGACGGGGCACGGACTCCCAGGAAGCCTTTTTGACGGTGCAGCATTGGGGTATGCAGTATATCATCGACGCGCAGGACGACGTGCCAGCAGACTACGCTGAGGGAGCTTTGCTGGAAATTGCGCGAAGACGCTCGAGTTCGGACTTTGCTATCTTCCTAGTATTAATTCGTTCTGGGCCACATAATGTTTCGGATAAACCGCAGCAGGATGGCATCCCTCACTATCGCAGGGTGGGACTTGTCAAGCTCGAGGGGAAGTGCGGCTCGTTGCAGCACATAGCCCCTCGCAAACTGGACCGCCACAGCCCTAGGGATCTTTCGTCAACTCTGAGAGGCACGGGCTATGAGGTGTTGTGTCTAGTATGAAGAGGCCCGCTCTTTGATAGTTTGGTTGTGTGCGTCCTGTCGACCCATTGTGCGCGAACCTTGTACGACATAGTAGTACCCCCCTTGGGCCGTGTGTGTCATGTTCTGGATTGCCTCTGCAATTGCACTACTTTTCCAGACCACGACAACGGGAATTCTCAGTGTCGGTTCTTGTACGATAAAAATATCTGCTATCTATAAATGTAGGTTCTTCTAACTCTAAATTCTAGGTATCTAAGCGTCGCTCGATGAAACAGAACCAGTGCTCCTTCCTCCACCGCCTTGCGTCTTGATCCTAAGGAGCGGCACCATGCACAGACTGATGAAGCTCATGGCTGTCGCAAACCAAAACAAGGCAGCGTACGGCTCGAAGGGATCATTCGCATAGTATCCCGTCTTTGAAGGGTTGTCGGACACGCTGGAGAAAATGGCAGCAAAAATACCGAGGCCGATGGTGACAGCCAGCTTGATGGTCGTTTGGAAGACGGAGCTGGCGATGGACTGCTGGGATTTGTCTAACGATGATATGACGTACATCTGGGTGTAAGCAAAATCGGATCAGCCATCAAGAAACAAAAGCAGGCCTTTGGGTTCATCTCAACTCACATTGACGACGTTGAACTCCAGATCTGTGCCAATTACAACAATGGTAAAGGCAGGGAATGTGAACGCCCAGTAAGAAGCGCCTAAGCGCTGAACTGCAACGAGCAGGAAGGATATGGTAAAGGCACCAGCACCTATACCCATCAACAGCTTGTTCGAGACTTTGTGAAGGAGTCGTCCGGCGATGAACTGTCAAATTCTGTCAGTGCTGTCATCCACATACAATGGACCCAAAACACCCCGAAAACTTACATTCACGACAACCCCACTAACCGCCGTCGGGATGAGGCACACGGCGGTAATCAAGGCCGAGTACCCAAATATCTCCTGGAGGTACAAGGCGGCGAAGAAGAACAGGGACGGAAACGATCCAAATCCAAGGAGCAGGATCCCAAGAAGCTAAACACCCCGTCATTAGTAACAGAACAGCAACGAAGGTTGGCAGCAAAACCTCCTACCAAAGAGAACTCCCTGTCGCGCCATATCTTGAGCGGCATGAGCGGGTATTCGAACCGGCCCTCCCACCAGATAAACGCGGCCACCATGGCCAGGCCCAGTATGATAAACACCAGCACATACGGAGTCTTCCAGCCGTTTTCTGCGTCCGGGCCAACACTAGCACAGGTATATATATATCAGCATCATCAGAACCTGCACAAAAAAGAAGCTGTTGATCTCACCTAATACCCGCGGTAAACAAGCCAATCCCCCCAATGATCAACACCGCGCCGACAACATCAAACTGCTTCAGCGACTCCCACGTCAGGGGCAACTTCTCACTCACATCCGCGGGGACGGTAAAACACGCCACGATCGCTACGATCAGGTAGATGATCGCGAGCAGCCAAAACGTCGCCGGCCAGCCAAAGAACTGCGTCACGATCCCCGAGAAGATGGAGCTGAACACAAACCCGAGATGGTTCCCCGACGTGAAGCACGCGAACGCGTAGTTCTTGCGCTTGGAGGGTTTGTCGTAGATGCTGCCGAGCATGCCCTGGGCGGACGGGATCGTGGACGCCGAGGTGAGGCCCATGATCCCGTTGAGCACGTCGAGGGTGATGGCGTTTTTGGAGAAGCCTGTTCCGAGCGCGAAGATGGAGAACAGGAAGAGGGAGGTGAGCATTATGCCGCGTCGGCCGAACATGTCGGCTACTTTACCGAAGAAGAGGAGGAACGAGCCCGAGGTGAGGCTGCATGGTGGTTAGGCGTTAGTGGCTCTTGCGGTCTTGGTGGGATTGACGACATGGTTTCTTGGTGTCTGTGCTAATACAAAAGGAAAGGGAGAAACGCACGCTGAGGAGGCAGTCATCCACGTCAACTGTGACGTCGTCATGTTGAGATCCTTCTTGATAAACGACGACACCACGAGCGTGCCGCCCTGCAGAAAGCTGGGCATGGCGACGCTCATGGTCGCCGTCAGGACGAAGAGGACCTCCTGGACTGTCGACCGGAAGATGGCCGGGCGGGCATTGGAGCTGTCCTCCTCCTCCTCCTGCTCCTCGTCGGACGTATCGTGTCCAACAGCGGTGATAGCATCTTTGGGGCTCTTGTTAGCGTGACTCGCGTCCTGCACCTCTGGCTGCTGCTGCTGCTGCTGCTGCTGCTGCCCTTTCTCAACATGCACATCGGAGTCGGATTCCATTGCTGTTGCTGGCGTTGCTTCTGCTGCTGATTGGTCCGTCGAGGCCGTCATATGATGCAAAAGAACGCAGCATGCATGCAGCAGTAGTGGATGGTGATGATGTTGTTTGGTGGCTGGCTGTCGTGCAACACGCCGCTCTCATTCTGCTCAACCGCCAGCGCCATTATTCGACGGCGGGACAGCAGCCATGGTGTGCTTTTTATTGCTTCCTGCTCACCGCGTTTTTGGCCTGAACCTTGTCGGCTTTGTCGGCGAGCCCCCTGGCTCGCGGGGAACTTCTGTCTTGAACGTGGACCAACCAAACACGGCCGCCAGGATCAGAGTACCCAGGCAAAGCGGATGCCAAAATAAAAGGCACTGCAAAAAGCCTTGGCAAGCCACACCACTAACAGATGCACTAACAATTCCACCACTTTCGATTAGACTAAATACCAAATTGAGAATTGTTGGAGGGCTGTATAACAGCATATTCGTACAATCTTCACCTTAGATCAAATAATAAGCAGTTAGTTTTAGAGGGATGGAGACGAATTAGTCAGGGGACGATTAATGGGTATGAATTCTATGGTAAGGAGGATGGAAGATGTGTTAGTAGGGGATGGTCAAATGACTAGATGGTAGTACAAAGTAAATACTTCCATTTATATCGAGAATTGGCCTTGTGAATAAGTAGCTCTAAGTAATGAGTGCCTTTTATTTTGGCACCCGCTTTTGCCAGGCATGAGCGGGCCTGTGGCGTACAAGTTTATACTATCGAGACTCGCCGCGCGCGATGTGGGACTCGGGGTTGTCGGGCGTCTCTCTGCTCACATTCGGACCACCCGTGGTGACGTTGCAAGTGTGTGCCCACTTGGGGATCCCCCGGCCGGTGTCGAGCTGATCGGGGGGATTACCCCCCAGGGTTAATAATAAAGCTGGACAGAAGAGCGGGCCCGGGTTCGGTCGCTGGCAAATCGGAACCGTTTCCACATTTTGCTCACTCGCCACCGCCGTGCGTGAGCCACCACGACTCACGTCTCACAGCATGAAGAGAAAAAAACCGTTGAAACCTACCTTCCTCATCTAACCCCGGGTAACCAACGTCCGCCAAGTCGGGCCGACATGGGGGCCGATCTTATACACAAGACAGTAAGGCTGGCTGTGGATTATTACTATAAGCAGCAACAGGTCAGCCGGAGCAGCAGAGCAGTGGCCAACACAGCACAACACAAACTTGACTGCGCCCCCCTCTCGCGCTGATATCCTCAATCTCTACGAAACAAGACACTTAACAAAACGGAGTTGAGCAATGGCCACCACCGCAACCTCATTCAAGACAAAGGACTACCTCTCGCTGGTTGGTCAGTTCCCAGACAACGTCCCCATCGTGGTGATCCACTTCCTGCGCTTCCACCCCATCGCCATCTACCCCCCCGACTCGCCGTTCGCGTCCCTCGAGCCCATCTCGGGCCGCGACGCCTTCTACAAGCGCTACGCGCCCGCCGGCACTGCGGCTGCGAAGGAGGTCGGCATCGCGCCCGGCGAGTCGCGCTTCTTCTCAGCGTCGGTCACGTCGCTGCTGCTTCATAGCGACGTGCCCTGGGACATCGTCACGGCGAGGAAGTTTGCCAGCTTCGCCGACTACGCGAGGTACCAGGCCAGCACACCGTACCAGGAGAATGCTGTGCCGCATCGGGATGCGGCGTTGAGGGATTGGTCGCTGGTTGCGTGCATTGAGGAGGAGCCTCCCAAGTTTTGATCGTGTGGGCCATATGGATGTGTGGAATTTATTTCACACGTGGTTTGTCGTATGGGGTAGCAGGAACAAATTGCAAGACTGTTCTTTCAATACCATCCTCTTTCTTTGTATATGAAATTTTGAAATCGTGGATCCGAGAAGAAACAAGTACCAAGTAAGTCACCTTAGGATGTAAGAATCCTCGAACAAAGTCATGGCTATTGCAGAGCTCCAAATAAGACTAATTAGTACCCATTTTCTTTTTTTTTTGGTTTAGACTAGTGCTCATCGTGGTGAGCACGGGTGATGACAGTGCAGGCTCAGTATTAAGTCTAGATGCTACCAATGCCTTAGGGTCCACAAATAACAACTTGGGGTAGCCTAGGACTAGAGTAAAATCTCTGTGATCTAGGCAATAGGCTCCAGCTCGAAAATGGCCGCAAAAGCCGGCTGCTCGAGCTCATACGACTTGACGCACCTCCAGCCGCCCTCCTCGAACACGCCGTACCACTCCTCCATGGTCGGGATGTACACATCCATCAGCACATGGCCCAGCTCCAGCCCCAGCGCAAAGATGGGCACGTCCCCACCCGTGTACGGCGCCTTTGAGCCCGCACTGTACAGCAGCCCCCTCGTCTCATCTCCCAGGAGGAACCGCTTCGCGTTGGGGAACAGCGTCTTGAATTTCTTTAGCGTGGCGACGCAGTTCTCGCGCGGCCAAAAATCGTGGCCCATGAGGAAGCTGGTCAGCAGGTCCGCGTCGGCGAACTCAGGCTTGGATTCCAGGCGTCGCGCGTCGCCGACGGAGAAGGAGAGTCTGTTTCCCACGGAAAAGCCGCGGGCTTGGGCCTCGGACTCAGCAAACTCGATCGCTGGCCCGGCAACGTCGATGCCCAGCCCCCGGGCGTTCGGGAAACGAGCAAGGATCTGCATCAGCCGCTCGCCGCTGCCGCAGCCCAGATCGACGACTTTCGTGAAGGGGGAGGAGGTGGCTACGCCGTCGACCACGCGCCAGAAGACGGGGTCGTAGAACTGGCGGTTCAGCTCGCGGCAGGAGTAGGCCACGCCGGCCGGGTCGCGCGCGTAGGTGGTGCCCTCCCACTCCGGGTGGCGGTGCTCGATGCGGAGGACCTTGTGCAGCCGCGTGAACAGGCCGCCCGAGGAGAGGGTCAGCCAGTGGAACATGGACTTTGTGCGGAGGGTCTCGTCGAAGAGCGGGCCGGGTGAAATGGTTGTAGTGGCGGGGTTGTAGACGGCTACCTCGACTGTGGCGAGCGTGAAGGCCACACCGCGGAGGGAGTCGGGGTCGAGGTTGTGGGCTGTGGCAAACTTGACCACGTCCACGCTGCCTTCTTTGGCCACGGCGTCCAGCAGGCCTACCTCCCAGGCGGCGGGGATAGCGCAGGCGGCGATGGCCGAGTTGTAGATCTTGGCCACGGCGCGCTGGTGGTCTGGGTTGCGCGGGGTGGGGGAGGTTTTGGTGGGGATGATGGTGGGAGACATTTTGGGCCTGTTAAGTTTGGAAATGTGTAAGTGTAGAGTTAATGATGTTGAGACTGAAGTTGGTAGTTCAGATTTACTAGCAGGCTCAAGATATCACAACCGCCATTGCCTATATTTTATACCGCTTTCCTTTCTACACCTGCTGTAGTAAAGAGCCGTGTCATTCAAGCTGCCGCCGCCCATGAAAGGCGAGAGGGGGTCGAGACTTGCCAACACCATCCGCGCTGGCCAAGACGCAACTCCCACATCGCCAATGCGGTGGCATCATGATCATGTCGTCGCCGGTGCTCAGCATAATGCATGACGCACAAAGCACAACCCCCACATTCTCCAATGCCATGTCATGTAACAAGTTTACGCGGAGTTCATTCCTCCAAGACAAAACCGCCTCATTAGCAAGTCCCATACATCAATCCCATCAGCATCCTATCTCCGAGTAGGTAGTTGTGTGTGTCGCACAAACTCGTTTACTAATGATTAATGATTAAATCCATCGTTCCTCGCTGTCTGGTACCTAATCGTTCCATGCAGCGGTATTCGCATGGAGCTATTCGGAACCCCGTGGTTACATGGCATGGCATGTCCCTCTGAGAGGGGTGATCATCGCAACATTGCCAGGGGATACTGACGCGTTTGAGCCGGCGGGGGTTATGATGATGTCGATGAGTCAGTAAATAGGAGAAGGGGGGGGGGGGGGGGGGATCGCGCAAGGCTCGTGACGGAAACAAATCCAAATGGAGTAAATTATCATCGAAGCTTGGCAAGTAATAATACGTCCAGTCATGTGGCCTACGTGCGTGTGGTGCTTATGGTAACACGACGGACAACTCTCGAAGCACTGCTGCAATGCAGGACCTTCAGAAGGAGTCGCGACACACCTCATGGCCTCGATGTCGTGACGGTGAGAACAGACCTCGGGTCGATGATATCATTTCACTCAACCGATGAGTCCTTCTAGGGCTGATAGTATTGGTCTGTGTTACCCTCCCCGCAGGCTTCATCGGCAACTCGCCCGCACAATGTGTAGGTGTGTTTGTGCTATGTGAGAAGCAAGTCAGCACGGCCTCCGTTGAACCTACGTGGGAGAAACGCGGTTCACCAATAGGGACCAGACCAGAAAAACCCGCCGACGAGACATCGGCAAGGTGATCCTTTATAAGGGTGTATTTCGGCCGAGGCCGAGTGGGAAAAAAAAACGTTGAAAGACGGAACGTAGTGTAGGGTTGCACTACGGATCCGTAGCATGCTATGCAAATTGTTACTGTATTAGTAAAGGATCGGCCTGTACGTGCGGAGCTTTGCCGCACACGATATGCGAAGGGAATTTTGGGCGACGATGTGGTATCGATATTGTAATGGAATTGATAGAATGTATGATGCTGTCGGCGATGTTCACGAAGGATCATGTCGTGAGACTTGACGTGGGAACAACAACCTTGAATTAGGGAATACCACAGTATGCCTAGCGGGGGATGAACGGCCACGTACGACATCGTATGATTGAGCCATGCACTCTCCTCAACCTTCAGCCTCAGGATGCGGGGATGACGTGCGGGGGTCGGAAACAAACAGCTGGCCCCCGGAGTCGTACAACCCTACAATGCAACCTATTATCCTGGCAACCTGGGTAAGGGTATGACGATGTGTGGAGTGCCCCGAGCCTCCCAATTCACCGCCCCCACTATGGCTTGTCGAGGACAGTGGTATAAGGATCAAGAAACGAGAAAGAAGCATGAGGTAGGATAAACCAAGAAGAAAACCTCCGGTGAGGTAAAGAAAAAGATAGCAATAACAAACAGAGCCAACAACAAACAACATCATGTCGCCGCCATCGTCACTGCACTTCCCACCCCCTCCCGTTACAACGCTAGACTGGACAAACCCCGAGGAGCTCCTCAAATTCCAGGAAGGTCAGTAATAACAGAACCAAACCGCGTATCCGCCCAGACCACCAACTAACAATCCCTCCCGCCAGTCAACGGCCACATCGAATCCACCTACCACAAATCCACCGGCAAATGGACGCCACTGAAGTTCGTCCCAGACCCATACATGCGGATCCACGGCCTGGCCCCGGGCCTCAACTATGGACAGCAAGCCTTCGAGGGCCTCAAGGCGTTCCGCACACAAAACAACCAGATCGCCATCTTCCGGCCGGACCGCAACGCCGCGCGGCTACAGCACTCGTCGGGCGTGCTCAATATGCCGGCCATACCCGTGGACATGTTCATCGACGCGTGCCGTGCCGCCGCGGCCCTCAACGCCGAGTTTGTGCCACCCCACGAGACGGGCTGGGCGCTGTACTGCCGGCCGCTGGTGTTCGCGTCAGGCCCCATGTTCCCGCCGGGCGTGCCCACCGAGTGTACCTTTGCCGTGTATGTGTTCCCGACACCCACATCCCACCCCGCTGACGCGAACCCGGACCCCGTGCGGGCCCTGGTGCTGGATGAGTTCGACCGCGCGGCGCCGCGCGGGACGGGCACCGCCAAGGCGGGCGGCAACTACGCGGGTGTGTTCCGGCATGCGGGCAACGCGCAGGCGGACGGGTTCGGCATCACGCTGCATCTCGACAGCGTCCGGCACGAGCACGTCGATGAGTTCAGTCTGTGTGGCTTCCTGGGGGTGATCAGATCGCCTGACGAGGAGGACGACGTGACGCTCGTTGTCCCTGAGTCGCCCTGCGCCATTGACAGCCTGACTAGCGACAGCGTGCAGCAGATTGCGCGCAGCTGGGGCTGGAAGGTCGTCAAGCGGCTCGTGCCGTACACGGAGCTGCCTGCGTTCAGCGAGGTCCTCGGCGCGGGAACGGCGATGGGTCTGGTGCCGATCCGGTCGATTACGCGCCGTCGTGGCGGAGGCCGCGGACGGCTGCCTGTTGGGCACCCGCGGGTGGTGACGACGGGTGATGAGTCGGAGGAGGCGGTGGTGTATATCGCAGACGAGCAGAAGGACGGCGGGCCAGTGTTTCGGAAGCTGATGGAGAAATTCAAGGCAATCCAGCTAGGTAAGGGGGTGGATGATTTTGGCTGGCGGTTTGAAGTGCAGGCGAAGGATAAGGAGCTTGTTTAGCCTCTGTAATAGGTGGTCTTCGTCGTGCAAAGGCGCTCATCAAGGACGAAGTTCTTAGCGGGCGTGGGGAACGAATAGCTCTGACTGAAGCGGACATTATTCTAAGCTACTTTTCGTCTACCTCTATAGTTGTCTCTCCCAAGCTGGCATCGCCCAGTTGACCATATGCTCTGAGCTCATAAGCTGTTCGGTAGAGAGTCTCTCAGCAGGCTCAAACTATAGCATCCCTCTCAGCAGCCCCTCTAGAACCCGCATCTCACCTCCCTCCACGTCCTACTAACACGTCTCAGGTATCTCGCCGCGTCCCATATCCCACATTCGTTGGTTTAGACTAGTAGTCGAAATATAGGTATATAAATCCTCTTAATATCGCGGAACTAGGAGCCGTCAAACGCAAAAAATCCTTACGATTCTCCTACTTATCCTACCAGCGAGTAGGCGGCCGGCCTAGTGTACCAACTATATCGGCTATAATATCGTCCCGGTCCTAGGCAAAAGTTTCGAAAAGAGCCCGCTCGCCGAGTACCTCGTATAGATTAACGCTAAGTATCTATATATCTACTGCCTAAGTAATAGGTTTATTAAAGAAGTCCTCCGGAGGGAGATTGATGGGGTCTCACCCCCAAAATCACGAAATAACGAAGGTTATGTCATGATATTTAGGTGGTAAGTTGGTTGAAGAAGAAAGGAAGCGGGTGCACCCTGCTGGCTAGATGTAGTCAGGAAGTGGCCCGTACGTCATGTGTGGGGTTAAGCCCCACACAGGCTCCCTTATCTATCTACTTATCTACACGTGCCGTATCACGTAACTCAGTCCTCCCACCACCAAAAACCCAAAATTTGGATTATCTAATGTACTCCAGGCAGCACTTGGGACCAAAATAGAACCAACAGAAAGGTACGTACATTGTAAGGTAGGGCAGGTACGCCTGATCAAGGTGGTCACAATGGTGGCAACAAGTAGGGCGAGCAATGTCTGAGAAAGGTGTAAGACTTCAACCTGGCCTCGCAAAGAGAGGTGGGCGAGGGCCACTGCTTATATACATGGTTGGAAGACTGGGCTCCCTTCTTGTGGGGGTGTGGCTCTCAGTGGCTTGCCAGGTGGTGCGTGCGCACAAGTGGGGTGTGTGTGTGTTGGGGTCCTCTTTCCTTACACCCTACCTAAACCAGGTAATCACCTACCTAGGTAAGGCAACGTACGTTTAGTGGAATATTCTAGTCCCATATTTAATATTAAAATATGAGAATACCTTGCAAAATAGGCATACTTGTGATTAGACAAAAAATAGTATTGTGGTGTTCATAGAGGTAATATTGCTTCGACGCGCTCATGCCGATATAACTACTATTCAGGGCTCGCAGATACATGACACTTTTCAATAGACAGAAGAGGGACTGTTGGTGCCTGAAACCCAGCTGGAGATAGCTTGAGATGGGTCGACTGGAAACCTACAGCACCAGATTATTCGCCCAAGACTGGGCGGATCTACGAATAAGGCAGCTTCTCCCCTTGGCCCCTTAATCTCGTATGCCTAGGAGGTTATAGTCTTTTTAAGGGCTTAGCACGGTTGCCTACCATATTTAGGACAGCGGGCTATGGAATACCCGCAGTTATGCCATCTCAATAGTGCTCAGCTTGCAAAATCCTATCACGATTCTTCGCCACCGGTCAGCCGAAATCACGAGAGCATCCTGTGTCTGTCTAGGTAGCATTCATACGCGTCGTTAGATCCGCGGCTGGTTCTCTTCCACCTCAATAGGCAGCTACTGCAGCACATACTCTACTCTCCAACGAAGAAGTCATCCTCGTATTCATAAACTTGTAGAGGCGGGCTAGCGATAATCGGCATAGAGTTACACCAGGCAACTATGACTACGCCATCCTTTCCATCCTTCCAATTCATTTGTAGGTAAGCCAGGTGATCGTTTACTCCGGTAGGGTAAGAAAAAAAAGACGGGGTGGCCAGTAGCGGGGCGCCAGTGTCCTGAAATTGGGCTCAGAATGCCATTTTCAAACCACGGCAAGTATAACCGGGGTAGCCCAAAAAATGACCTCTCGTTCAGTCTGGCTCAGCCTGGCTCAGCTTAAGGCGGCAACTTCTCAGCTCCGAAGGAGGAAATAGAAACTCTCGTTGTCGGTTTTGGGGTCATGTAATGGCTGTTCCAGCTGGGCGTCCGCCAAAATAACCGTCTGCCTCAGCACTTCCGCCTCTCGTGTCAGATTCTGTATTTCCCCAAGAGTATCGTCGACAACCTCCTCCAGTCCCTGAAGTTCTTTTTCTCTCTTCTTTGCTGCTGTCCAAAGCAACGCAACCTTGGACATTGACTCAAGAATGGCCATGAGAGGCCCATCATTCTTTAGTCGTAGACGCATTTCCGGGCAGCATGGGGTCAGGTGTCCGTCTACTATCTTATGGAAAATCCCACAAAAGTCTTTCCTCTGGGGGTCTTTCCGCTGGCCGAGCAAGTGGTTCACTAACACGTGGGTGGCAATATAGACAGTGTCGCCCTGTCTAACTTCAAAGACATGAGGTCCATCTTCGTCGTCCCCAAAGAGCGGCTTGGTGGTTGCGAACACCTCGATGGTTCCATTGATTGTCTTGCAATGAACCATACTGCTGCGGCCTTTGGCATCCTTGAGGTACTGGTCAAGAATTAATTCACAGCCAACGGCTGTCTGGATGCGCTTGATGGCTTCCATCCATCCTTCCGTGAAAGTAGTGCCACTCATTTTAATTCTCTCTTCTCTGTGATTAGTGTCAAAAGCAAGTATATGAGATATAAGACTCTTTACGTTGGGTTAGAGCGGGCAGGGTAGCTGCGAGACCCGAGTTTAGTGGCTGCAGTGTGTGAGGATATAGTTTTGGGACCCACCCGAAGCGTTTGCCAATTTGAAGTTCAGCGCAAGTGTTTTGGCAAGAGATGCTATTGTCCCTGCGAAGATTGATGTGTATAAGTGCCAAATATGAATGATGCATGCTAGGACGAGAGTAGTATTTGAGAAAGCTGATCGAGGGGAAATATTCTTGAAGAGATGGGGATGGATTCGAAGGAGAAAGGTGCGAGCGACTGGATAGCTCGTTGTGGTTCTCTAAGAGCCGGATTTCGCGAGGTTGTCCACTCTTCTATTCTGGAAGCTAAAGTGATAACTCCAGGCAGAAGAGAGCTGTCACATTATTCCGCCGTTCGGGTCGATTATGAATGATGCCAAATACGCATTTTGGCGGGTGGTACGCGATAGTGCGGTGAAAGGTCGGGTGCGAGGTGGTGATGTAAAAAGAAAAGAGTTTAAGTGATTGGCTTGCCGGAGACACACAGAACCGTGTCGCAACAGGAAGCTATTTGATCTTCAAAACGGCAGGAACATCCGCAACAATCTTGGTTCGAGTTGAAAGAAGTCTAGACTAGGAAGCATGTGAACCTCTGAAATGTTCGTTGTTGGTAAGTGCGCGGAAGATTGCGAATGCAAAGGTCGTGGGTGATGTTGAAGTGAAAAGATAGTGGAGAGATGGACGTGTCGGAGAGGCAAATCACCTTCCGACTAAGAAGGTATCAAGTCAAAAATTGAGGAGATTTGACAATCACAGGTCAATTAGAAGATTTGAAATTGGGCAAGTGTTGTCTCAATTTGGCGGTGATAATTGGTGTCTTTAATGTCTGCGAATTTCCACCCATTGCCAACCGTGATTTGTTCCTACCACCGCGGTAAGTACGTGTCGTCCATCCTACGAGCCACGTATATCAGACCAAGATTCTCGACCTTGCCCTCGCACTCTTGCGTCCCGTGAAAAGCGGCAGAATAAACCGACTCCCAAAACTCCATCGAGTCGTACTTCTGCGACAGACATCGCGGATCATCATCGACCGTGTGGCACTTAGCACTGGCACTAGATTGAAAGGATGCATTAATATCCGTCTGAAGGGAATGGCAAAGCCCAACCGAGCCCAACTCAGATATTGCGCCAGACTTACAATTGCTGCCGCACTGCTACACCACATGACCTTGTTTTCGCCCGGGCGCTTATCCTGAGACCCGCAGAGGGGCTCGTTGGGGCACACCGCTTTGCAATTTTTATTAATGGCATCACTGTCTCCGTGCGCGGAGGAAGGCTTGTCGTGCGGCGGAGGGGCCGGGACTGCCGCAGCAAGGGCGCTGGCGATGAGCTACGCGCCGACAGGGCGAACGGAGCGATGGAGAACTAGGCAGCGTAATGCGTTAGATGGGCAGGGGTCCGTGGAGAGATCAGTGATATGCGGAAAGCTCATGAGTACCTTCATGATGATGGCTCGATGGTTTGAATTGAGAATTTGTGTGATGGTTGTTGTTCGTATCTGCACGAAATGGTTTGGTGACTGAGCCCAGAGGAAGAGTGCTTGAAGAGGTTGAAGAAGGAAAGTGGAAAGAGAGGCAGGATGCGAGGTTTAAATCTTTTGGGGAGCAGGTGTCAAGGTGTCCAGTTATCTAAGGTATGTGTCATCACGCAGAAGCGAGACATTGCCTACTCAGAAGTAGAAGGCACGATCTGGCGAGATAATCCACTCGAGTACCTAGGTACCTTATCATCGCATTCCGGTTGTGCCTTCCTTGTTCAAAATTACATTGTTTTCCCCACCAGGAATCTCTTCTCTCTCTGCGGCGGATCCCGAGTCGAGGAAGAAAGCAAAAACAAAATGATACGTCTGTTGCGTTGGCGCGAAAGCGTTACCCTCCAACTCGGGTCTCCCTATGTTACATCAACGACTTGCGCTGAAGGGATATCGGGGTATTGGCGCTTCCACATGTGTTATGCGGGCTCATGAGTTCTTTCGTCATGCTTGGTGAAAAGACCGTTATCGTCGGACCAAATCACTGGGACATGGGATAATACATCATGCTTTTCACATCAACCAACTGCTGAAGGGTATTCGAATACATGTTTGCTCATAGATACCAGACAGCTTCACCGCTGCATAATGTGCAAGTTGACAGGATGATGAACCTAATATCAGACGAACTCGTGTGAAAAGAAAATAAGGCCCTGTCAGGTGAGCTACTCCCACTTTACCAGCACAGTATCGCCCTCCTTGACTTGAGCAAGCCGTAACGAGTCTGTCCACAGTATCTTGCGCTTTCCAGGATCCTTCGATTCTTCACTGGTGAGCGCGGGGGCCCTGCCATCTAGATACACGGCCCTGGGATAGTCCCCTAACGTCTCTGTATCAAACACACCACGCAGCACGTCGCCAGCAGATCTCTTGGTTGTCCGCATCTGGGGATTCTCTATGAACAAAGCTATAATTGGAGCGATGTATGGAAGGAGAAGCGGGGCGAGGATACGAATGAAGATGCTACTGCGTCGAAACAGCGAGGATCCCATGCCGCCTGGGTCGACGCCCATGACGCAAATCTTGGACAGGGTTGGGTCGTCAACCAAGCGGGATTGGAGTTCATACCTGTTTGGATATTAGAGGAGAGCCACTGAAAAAAAAGGCTTGTAAACATACATCATCATAAGCAGGCATAGCTTGCCGGCACCATACCGGCGCATGCCCCCGCCCGCGTCAGGGTAGTCCTTGGAAGAGCTCCACGTGCCTTTAGCCAGGCTCTCCGTGTTGTTGAAGAGTGATTTCCACTGGTCATCAGCAAACCACCCGTGGGCATCGAGACGCTTATCATGTGGGCTATAGGGGACAATCGCGGTTAGTCTTGAGGCCTTGTTCGTTTAGCACACCGGAACCACATACTCATGGGCGTAGCTCCCAATCACAATAACTCTCCCGTGCTCCTTGTCCATGCTCGGCAGCAGCAACAGCGTCAACAAAAACTGCGACAGGTAGTTCACCTGCCAGCTCATGTCGAAGCCGTCGGGGGTGAAATTTTGTTCGAAACTTTCCATGTACGCAGCATTGAGGATGAGAGCACGGATGGGGGGGAGCAACTGCTCTGCTACGCGCTTGTTGATGTCTCGGGCCACCTGGCGGACACTATCAAGACGGCAGAGGTCCAGCTCGATGACATCGTGGCCGTGCGAAGCCGCGCTGTTATGTGACAAAACGCGCTTCAGGTCGGTGGCTTTCTCGACATTGCGCACCGTGTATAGACCGTGGTAAGCGGTGCTCCAGTTCGGAGACGACGAGATAGTCGCAGCAATGGCTGAACCCAAACCCCCATTGGAGCCAGTGACAAGGATACAGCCCTTTGCAGTGGAAGCGGCCGTAGCGGTTGCCATGTTTCCGCCGACAGCTGAGTCGTGTGGAGTTTTGTTGGTCGTCAGAAGTGGATCCACCGAGGTGGAGCCAAGAGATAAGCAGCAGTGGAATGACAAAGGTTGACCCCAATTTGCGAGCGGCAACTTCCGCTATGGGGCAGAAATTCTCGACTCCAACTTCCAAGGCAAGGGCAGCGCGCCATCCACTTATGACAGTGGTTCGTTCGGGAAAGATGCTCGTCTCACGTGCCGGTCCATCCCTCTCTTCCTCCACGAGAGCGGCTCTTTCCCTCTCGCTATCTTCGCGCCTGCCACACTCCACACGCGCCAGCAGATTCGGATTTTGGCGGACATTGACGCGCCAGGAAAGCACCAGCTCCAGCTCCAGCTCCTCTTCTTCTCCTCCTCCCCCTCCCTCCAACTTCAACTTCAACTCCAACGACACCGCCGGCGGACGCATCCGCAATTGGCGTGGCATGGCGCAAGAAGACATCTCCCGCTACCTGCGGCAAACCCACGACCGTGTTTTTGAGCGCAACAAGGAGTGGGCGGCCGAGCAGACCCGCAAGGACCCCGACTTCTTCGCCAAGATCTCGGCCGGCCAGAACCCCGAGTACCTCTGGATCGGGTGCAGCGACTCGCGCATCCCCGCCGAGCAGATCACCGGCCTCGAACCCGGCGATGCCTTTGTCCACCGCAACATCGCCAACCTGGTCTGCAACACGGACCTCAATGCCATGAGCGTCATCACCTACGCCGTCGAGCACCTGCAGGTCAAACACATCGTCGTGTGCGGCCACTACGGCTGCGGCGGCGTCAAGGCCGCCATGACCGCCAAGGACCTGGGCATCCTCAACCCGTGGCTGCGCAACATCCGCGACGTCTACCGTCTCCACGAGGAGGAGCTCGACACCATCACCGACGAGGCCGCTCGCTACGACCGCCTCGTCGAGCTCAACGTCATCGAGCAGGTCCGCAATGTGGTCAAGACGGCCAGCGTCCAAAATTCGTATGCCCGGAACCGCTTCCCCATTGTGCACGGCTGGGTCTTTGGCCTCCACGACGGCATCCTCAAGGATCTCGAGGTCGACTTTGAGCAGGTCCTGCGTGACATCCAGAAGATCTACAACCTGACGGAGAGCTAGTCTCCTTTTCTATGTATCTCTTTTTTCCTTTCAAACAGAGGCCCTGTTAGAAAACTCTCCACTCTGGTATATCTAGAATAACGACAAAGGTGTTTTTTGGGGAACTTATCTTCTTGTGCGAGGAAGTCTCCTGGTTGTTTTGGGTACTGGGTTGTATAGGGCGTTCAGCTCTCAGCCTCTTGGCTAGGACTGCTGGGTAGATTGCGTGGGAATTACGCGCCAGGCGTGCGTGTGGCCAGTTGGCCTGCAGAATTGAACATTTGATTCTCCTCATGCTTGTCCAAGATTGTCATGATCACGAAGTATGATGGATTGATGTGTTAATGGCAAGCTAGACTAGGTACTCAAGTGCCTATTTGACGACCAACAAATGCAGCGCGAGAAAAAAAAAGATAAATGATGACTAAAACTGACTAGTTCCCGCCCATCACCCGCCCCCGGCTTGGCCTGTGGATCTCTGGAGCACAGTGTTTCACTTCGGGGAGGAGGTTCTGGTTCAAAAGATTGCTGTTTGTCAGTTAGAAAGAAGAAGGGGGGGGGAAATTCTGGGTGGCCATTTGGCATTGACGTTGGTGAGATTTGAAACGTCCCGTCTTCCAATACCTCAACATCTAAAGTTGCATTTTCCAGGCACATACCGTCCAAGACGAAGACACGCCTAGGAACGACATTGTCTTCAAGAAATAAAATATAGGTAGTATATATCGCTTATGGAAGAGGTCACGATACGATTTTTAAGGATAATGAACATGTGGAAGCTCCGTCTTCCACAACACACCACAGGCCCAAACAAAACACAAGACAGGCGAGCTGTAAGGTCAAAATAAGGAATGGAATGCTGTGATCGTAACAATAAAAAAAGAACTGACTGGCTGACTGGAGACCCTACCGGCCTGACAGGTTGAAGACTCGACCGTGTAAGGTAACGTAAATTGATTCAAATGAACTAGCTGTCCGACCAAAAGGGGCGACAAGAGGGGCTTGTTGACAATGAGATTCAGGGGTATGACTCCCGTCTCCTTACCTTATTTAGGTAATATAGTACTAAATTTTTGCTTTCCATTGGCCACCCGATTAAAAGGTGGCCAACCTACCCCTCTTGTCAGTAGGAGAGCAGCCCTCTTTGGCGTAAGTGGTTTCCCCACTACCCCGCCGCTGCGTACCTGCCACGCCCTCAACAGGGGGCTGTTCGGGGAAGCACTGCAGAGATCATCATTCATCTCATATCTCGTGTCATAGTCGGCCCACCTTGTGTGGCAGCACACAGACAGAACCCCCTGCCCCACTATCACCTCAATTCGGGGGAAGATCAAGTGCCGACGCAACTCGACCTCGTGTCGAAAAAATGGGGCTACGAAGTGACCCCAAAGATGCAACCGGTCAAGTGGTTCAAGCTCCTCCTCTTAAAAGCCGATGACATCCAGAGGGACGAGATCCGAAACTCGGCCCAGCTCAAACTCGCCCGAGAGCAGATTGCGGCCAAAGGACTGACCCCAACAGGAGTTGTCGCTGCGTACCTAGGCCGGCTGTGGGAGCACACTCTGTCCCAGTTAGAAGCCAGACTAGGAATGAACAACCTAGAGAACTTGCCTCTGCGAGTTGCCATCACGATGCCTACAAGATGGCCACCCTATGCCGAGCAGGCCATGAGAGAGGCGGCTAGGATCGCCAAGATTACGGTGGTGAGAGATATCGGTACCACCACGTTGGATCTTGTCCAGGAGCCCGAGGCGGCTACGTTGTCAATCTTTCTTGACCGCAGAACGCTCCCTGAAATCCGGGTGAGTCGTTCACCTGTCCGACCTTTTCCTCGCGCGAATTAGCAGAGGATAACGCCTAACCAACCATATCTCACAGTCGGGAGAGTCCTTTATTGTTTGTGACGCGGGCGGTGGTACTATTGTGCGTGTGCCCCCCTTGGCAATGCCATACTCAGGACGATTCGCTGATGTGACCAGGACGTTATAAGCTACACCGTCCAGTCCACTCAACCATTTTGTCTCGGGGAATGCGTAAAAGGGGACGGTAAGTCGTCGTCACCTGTCACGCCACCTCCTTTGATACTTGAGGACATAATTTCAATGCTAACCCTTGCCCTTCCCTGGACATCATCTTAGGCAAATTGGCGGGGGGCTTCCGGGTCGACGAAGCATTTGAGGCCCATCTAAGGTGGGAAATACGGCTGAAGCTAGATTCGCTCGAAACCGCCGAGCATAACGACTTTGTTACAAAAGAGTGGGAGATGGGGGCCAAGCGTATCTTTGCAGGCCTGCCGGAAACGCCGCAATTCTTCTTGGCGCCGCCTCCAAAAGCCATCAAGAGGTTTGATCGGTTGAGGGGCAAAGGGCGGTTTCCAATCAGCAAGCAAGTGCCATTCCCTCGCCATCCCGTTCGGTTTCAACACGCTCCCTCCCAAACTAACATTGAATAATCAGAGAAACGATGGCGGGATTCTTTGGCCAGTCACTCACGGGTATCAGCACCCTGGTTAGCGATCAAGTTAAGGGAGTCCAGGCCGCCACGGGAAGACCGCCCAAGGTATGTTGACTTGATGGCGACGCTGCCATTGGCATTGACTAACAAGATCGTCTCCCTGGAGTATAGAGTATCTTGCTTGTAGGTGGTCTTGGCGGGTCTCAGTTCATTTACAATCAGCTCGATGCCCGATACGAAGGCGGTGTCCGTCGACCCATCAGCAGTCCGTAAGTCCATCCCCAAGTGACCATCCCCACGCCAGGAGAACGCAAGCTGTTATCGCCACCGGCAAGACTTGTGCATCTCGACTAACATCTTCACCCTTTCAGGTGGTCGGCCGTGGCTCGCGGAGCGGTGATTCGGTTGCTTCAGGATAAGATGTCGACACAGCAGAATCTCAGCCCAGAGCAACGATCGATGATTGCCCGTATTCCCGAAGTCGTGGCCCGGAAGGCACGGTATAGTTATGGAATCAGGGCTGAAAGAGAGATCAGCTCTCTGAGCGACTTTGATGAGGCCCTCGACACCGTCACGGTGAATCCGGAAGGCTTCAAAGTGACGCCGCGCATGACTTGGTATCTGCAGAAGGTGCGTTATTCATCAGTGCCTCGAGCGGAAGGGAAGACAGAGATTTGGCCTGACGGAACACTCCAGGGAGATGAAATAAACAAGATGTCGCCGGTCCAGATCGGGTACCATCAATACGCCAAGGGCGCGGCGCCGACAAAGTGCGTCTTCAAGATTCTATACAGCGAGTCGGACACTCCTCCAAAGCGGAAGGACTTTACTGTTTTTGAACTCTGCGATATTGAATGCGACTGGGATCGACCCTTTGACCAGTGGAAGGCGGTGGGTGATGCTGAAAACGGTTGGAGAAAGTATGATGACATGGCTCTGGCCATGAGATTTGGGGGACAGCCAAGGTGGACCGTACGGGCAGGATCCAAGGAAGCTGAGCACGACGTCAGAGTTGAGTACATGAGCTAATATGAGGAAGTGAATGACGCAAGCATGAGTTTTAGAATGCTTAAGAACGTTACGTATTTTGAAACCTTTACTAGGGATCGTTCATAGTAATCATAACCAGGGCAGGTTTGTTTGTGGCCTGTGGGGTTCAGCTGGCGTACGCCGGACTATAGTTAGACTCTTCCTCTAACAATGTTAACTTTCTCCTAGCTGTCTTTGTTACCTGTTGGTCAAGTCGAATAACTCCTAATGTTTAGTAATTCCCTTTTTGAATTATGACGCCTTTATTTCTCTTTAATTATCTGCTATTTCGAGGCGCTATTCGGTCGAAAGTCGCGCATTCTGCCGTCATCCCAGTCGATGTGTCTGGGAATTTGCGTGTAGAAATGTCGACCGGGATCAGAATTTTCGAAGTATCCGACTCCAATATAAAGGCCGCTGCTCTCTCGGTGCATGACAACGATCCCCTTCCAGATTACCACGGGATCCCCATCCCTGTCCCCGTACTCCTTCCGCGCTAAGCCGAGACAGAACAGCATAATTAGATCGTAAGTTCGTGGGATCCGACATGGTGTCTATCTTGCTCTTTCCAGGTGAATCCCGGCCAATAGACTTAAATTCCACCCACTGCTCTTCATCGTCAACCTAGAATTCCGTGTCGAACCCGCCAACGTCTCGCAACTGTGGGCATCTCCCCCTCACTACTAGGGTCTCTACAGTGGCGTACGGACAGCAGACCACCAACAGACCCGATGTTACCTGACCGAACTCGTTCCTTCTACCGCTGGCTCCGTTCTGTACTCGACCATGGCCACTGTATCTACCCAGCTAGAGTCGCTTCAGATAGTGGCGGGCGCCTCGACGGACACCCACGACGATGACGGAGCGCGTGGCCTCCCGTCGAGGGTAGGTCTGCCTGCGCTTTGTATAGCCTGAAGCGATCGGCTCTGAGAAAGGTACTTCCGAGGGTGTCCACGTGCCAAAGCAATTCTCTGAGTAGCGAAACCCGTCAGAGTCCGGCGAGGTAGGCACCACGGTACGCGCCGCCTTTGCCAACGGGCGTGCCTGCTAGCTTCCTGGCGAAGTCTGATAATGCTGGAATTTTATTACTATTTTAGATGAGTCTCCTCGAGCTAAAGTTGCGAACTATTGTCGGCCAGATATCACTATTGTCATCCTTGAGGTCACCAATGCGCTGCCACTTAGAGATATCCCCAGAAAAAGGCGAGGTGCGTCCACGGATTTGCTGAGGGGATTCTGCTCGCTACAGATGATGTACATATCAAAAGTCGTAAACACAAGCAGCCGGGCAGAAAATGAGCCATTCTTGATAAGCCCAAGCTCGATTAGTGATTGGTTCGTTGAAGAATACACTCCCGTCATTATCCCCATCTGGGAAAAGGAGTCAGCTTGAACAGAGGGAGGTTTGATGGCAATAGCATCAAGGCGCCTCTTAATTTCCTTCCTTTAATTAGTAGCTTGTTTGTATCTATATCAAAGAACGAAGCGTTTATAATGGCAGTTAAGAATCATTTGAATTGAAATATTTAATATTAGAGAAATTGGAAACGTTTTAATAGACATAAAGACATCCCAGGACATTGGCTTTGGCAGTTGGTATAGCAGTACACAAGATTCCCAAAACAGGGCAGTTATTTTGCTCCGGGCAACTATTAGATGAGGTGCCCACATTAAGGATCACTAGGCTCAGCCCAGCTCAGGGCAACTCAGGTTAAAAGCAGCGGCAGCTTAGGAATCCTGCCGGTAATGAGAATTGCGAGGGCAATCCGTGCGTGATGCATATAGCTGATGCAACCAGGAGCAAAGAAAACCTTTATCCAAACCACGCTTGACGAAGCTTCGTTGTCTTGATCAGGTGGCGTGTTTTGAAACACTGATGGCGGAGGAGTGCTGTTTACTTGCCCCTTGACACCGTGGGGGCAGAGAGCCGCGCGGCAAAGAGGGACTCGATGCCTACCTACCTACGAGTACCTACCTGGTAACTGGGTATAGAATAACAGCAGCCTCAGGGTCTTTCCCTCACTCACCAACCACCCCCCACTTTTTCTGCAATTTTGCCTAAGCTTTGGGCTTGGTCACCTTAAAAAGTGGCCGACTTTTGGTGGTTTTTTATTGACTCCTGGTCCCTCAAATGCATTGCGCTGCATCTTATGGCTTTGCTCCCGTTTTGCTCCAGTCTCGAAGTTTGGAAGGGATTGCAAACAACCCAAAAGAACTGCTAATTGAAAGCGTGATATACCTAGGTAGGTAAATATAAATTGGATAACTGCTGATGATAGTCCACATGAAGTCTGAACAGCCAGATAGTCTATAAGACTTGTATACTAATTGTGACAAAGTCAACAACAAGTCCTCCAGGCTACTCCCAACGACGTCGCTCCTCCGGTCGTCCCATATCTTCCAGGGCATGACATAGTGATAGAAGCCATCTTTACCATTCTCCGCCGTATGGACGCGAAATAGTTTCCGTATTGTCCAGTAGTTGGTCAAACCAATGACTGTTCTCTCGGATAACGTTCTCCTGGTTCTGTCGTCCTCGATACCCCCGGTGCGCTCTGGTACAGTAATGGTTGCACGCAGCTTCACTCGCTCGAGGGCCCCTGAGATTTGATACAACTGTGACTTGAAATTGAAGAGGCTACGAGCGTTTTCGATTTTGATGGCCTCGACGGCGTCGTCCTCGCCGCCAGTATCGAGCCCCGCTGACCTGGCGGTTTTCATTTCTTCCTTTCCAATGGAATCCCCTCGCCAGGATATCAGCAGATCCGGCGAAGACGCGGAGAGTAACGAATATGTATATTCTACCGCCACGGAATGCAATGCCCTGTTCACAAAGTATCTCAAGACTCCCAGATCGTACGATAAACAGATCTCTACATGTCAGCACCGTTTCTTGACCTGGGCAAGTTTTCTCGGCGTGTTCGCCAGGGGAAGCGCGTCCCTCGACCGCCGCTTGCAGTACGAGCCGGAATTCACAAAACTAGTTGTTTCCATGCTTCGCCTCCTAAAGGGGAACCTCGAACATGGTCTCCGTTTCCATGAGCCGGCGCAGCTGAAGAGTCAAATTACTGGTGGTGAGGATGCAGGGGATGGTTTGAAGGAGGATGTCATCATGTTTGGTATGACAGGGGCTATCGACCGCCTCCATCGACTGGTTGTGATAATCCGGCACTCTCCAAGAACAAACGAGATTGAGACAGTGCAGAATTTTGCCAGCAAGCAGGATCCGGAGAAAGAAGCCCACTTTTGCGTCATCATATCCGCCATGGTGGGCTTCCTCTTTCCACGCTCGGAAAAGACGTTACAAGCCCAGCTTGTGGACTCTATCATCCATCGGCAACACAGGATCCTCTGGAATCAAAGGCACACGAAAAAGCTGGGACATTAGAGGAGAGAAGGGGAGGAGAAATTAGTTCCATCACAGAAAGGAAAAGCAACCGAGGCAAAGCCATCGCCGTCCCAAGGCCCAGAGCCACTGGAGCGGCATCACGGAAGACTTGGAAGACAGCTGGTGGCCAAAACGGAAATACTATCTTCGAGCCATCGGCATGGAATGACCCCCAGAGGCCGACCATGAAGGAGGACTTTCTTCGCCAGGCCGCGAGTGAAGATGATGTGCCCAAGAACCTAAACACTTACTTTGCCGCACACTTGCGGGATCCCGCTTTTCTGTCGTTTCATTGGTGGAACTTGGATATTGTGGCCGACGACGACACCGATGATGGCGGTTCCAGATCTACCAGTACCAATGCGGCTGGTTACAACTCGGATCAGCAGAACACCAATGTTTATTTGGAGACGACATAAAACAAGGGAGTCTTGTCGATGATCCGGATTGACATGGACCAGTCAGAGTTGGAAGCGCACCAGACTGAGTCTGATCTTAAATGGGGCCGGGAATGTATGGCTTCTTTCGGATATTTCGGTAGTACTACAGTTCCAGTCTTCGCCCTCGCCCAGGATGATGCCAAGTTTGAGACGTCATCCGACTCCGTCTACAGGGTGATGCATTATGCAAAACTGAGAAGAAGTCTACAAAAAACGTCACCAGAAAAGACAAGGTTGAACGAGGAAAGCTGGGTAGATGGCGGTGACGCTGGCACTCCCAGCTGGGAGAATGTGCTCATGATGAACTTTGTGGAGAGCAAGTTCCAAGGGGAAAGGCGGAAATTTCTGCCCGAAGCTCGTACCCACGACCTCGTGACTCCAGAAGCCATTGTGGAGATGATTCCTTCGCTGAACCTGGAGTTGGAAGGCGAAATTGACCTTTTCGACTTTATCTAAACTGACGCCAAAAAGCTCTTTGCGATATCGGTGCACTCTGGGATCACAGGGAGGTTATTGCGTCTCATAATGACTGAGTTTCATATCACCAACTTCAACGACAAGATGCTCCCGGTTCGCACCATGGTCGCTGTCGGATCGGGTGAAGAAGACGATGGTATCCCTCGTCTTTTGCGGTCATGGAGCACTGCCAGGAGACACCGGTTCCTTGAAGAGCAGTGGCAATTCTTGGCTCCCGTTTTCTTGCCCACCAAAGACTTCAAGTACAATCTCGACCCGGACTGTATTCTACCCATCACGTCGTCACGCGAAACGGGAAATCAAAATGCATTTAGTCGCATGTTTGAATGCACTATACATCCAAGCCACCTTGACTTGGCTCTGCCCGCCATTGGAAGCCGCCTTTCCCATATCCCAAGCGACCATCCGAGGATTGCCCTCAGAGATGATGCACGAATTTGGCCATGACGGGGGGGACGACGGGGCGGGGAATGGTGAGGTGGCAGTTTTGGGGGTGGTCAGAAACCTCGACCACCCGCACATTGTCCGAACCATAGCCGAGTTAACAATGGGCAACTCACGGTCTCTTCTCTTCGAGGGGGCCGGCGGAGGGAGTCTTCGCGACTTATGGGCAGAGTCGCCGCCCTCGGGCTCACATCTAGACTCGGCGCTCATCAAAGAGTTCCTCGTGCAGCTACACGGGCTCGCTGACGGAATCTTTAAGATACATGAGCTCAGCATTCGGCACGGAAATCTAAGGCCCGAAACTATTCTCAGATTTCGGGATAACAGCAGTCGCATGGGACGGCTTAAGCTCAGCGATATCGTCGCACCCAAGCAATATCTAGCTTCCACTTCACTCAGGAATGATCAGGTAGTGGTTGAGTATAGGCATACTACTCGATACGAAGCACCCGATGGACGGCAACAAGCGCGCTGACATTCATCCGTCGGTCATGCAATGGATGGACCACATTGCTCAAGATCCCGAATGCGTTGGAGACACAGCAATGCGGGATGTCCTCCAGCTGGTTAGAATGAAGTTGCTGGTAGTACCCACGTACCTCGATATCGTGGTGGCTAGGGGTCGGGTGGCGGGTGGTGGCCTTATGGCTAAAGATTATCAACAACAGCCCACCATAGTTGTATCCAAAGACGGCAGTACCAGTGCTGGCGGCGTGGTGACAAACCGTGCAACGGCTGGCGAGTTCAGAGCTGCTCTTGATAAAATGTTGCGCAAGGCGGAGCTTTGCGAAGGCTACTTGTACTCGGGCAAGAGCCGAGATGCAGCTCGTGGCCCAGATACAGAGACCACTCCTCTTCCTTGGAAGCGGTGAGATGGCTGAGGAGGTACGAATCAAATCCAATGAGGAAGAATCTTTTAGGGCGACGACGGTCAACCCTCCCTTTTAATCATCACAGAGGACGGACCGGTCACCGTTTAGGAAAAGGGGCCAAGGTAAAAAGCATCTGAATTTCAAATGTCAATAAACCCCCTTCCCTCACACACTATTCTATAGGTATGCAATGTATGAACATGTATTGCACATACCTCAGGCGGAAAACGACCAAATAGAGAAAAAGTGCGTTCTCGAAAATCTGGCGTAAATTCCCAACTTGAATACTTATGCGACATGACAAGACAATTAATAATGAGAGATTTTAAGGTGGCACATTCCGCCATACTTGCACACATAATTAGTCTATGCAGTGTTACCGACTCGAAACTCTGTCCGGTCTAGACCTCGTAGTTAAAACACCACACAAGTGCCAAGCTGGCACCTCTCATCACAGCTGAATAACCCATGCTCACTTTCCGACCGATTCGACGATTCTTTGACATCCAAAGTCTAATTAATTCCTACCATACTAGTAGTACCTACCTAGTCCATCAGGGAGAGCTAATTAGCGCCGTAATTATCCACCGCCATCAGTCTCACATTCCGTGGTTTTCTCGCCAGCCATGACCTCGACCAGCGAAAAGGTTGTGACCTACCCACATCGTACCCCGCTTTGACATTGCGGCCAGCGGCGGCCCTCTCGCTCTGGGCACCATTGTGACCGACCTCAAGCGGCTCACGCCCCTCAACCGACGATTCGTCACCACCAACAAGATTGACGACGACCTCCTCTACACCCCGGTGAAACAGACTGACTTCCAGAGCTCACTGTCCAAGGCGCGCGAGGGCAACATCTCGGGCTGGCCGAAGGCCCTCGGCGGCTTATTACCCGTCGGCGCATCTGCATCTGCCTCGATCAACGCCTCGACAGGGGTCGAAGAGAACGTGTCGTGCAAGTCCATCTTGACTACGTACTTTGACCCAGATCTCGATTTCGCCAAGAAGCAGTTTGACGTAAAGCCGGTCCACGAATGGCTTGCCGCGGCCAAGGGCCACACGGCCTATCTCTACATTGTGACGGGCCTCAAGGTGGCCGAGGAACTCAAGTTCAACCAGGCCTGCGATAAGCAGGCCAGTGCCGAGGTCGAGGCTTCCGCCAGCAGCAGCGAGCCGCTCCTCACCAATGCCGCTATCGACGCTGGTTTGAAGGCCAAGATCGCAGCGGGAATCGAGAAAAGCGTCTCGAGTTTGGGGTCGACGATATTGTGATCGGCTACCGTGTGACTCGTTATCGCTGTAAGCGAAAGCTCTTCCAGAAGGAGTGGAAGCATGAGGATGATGGTCTCCTAGATGGTGATATGCAACAAGATGAAGAAAAAGAGACCAAGAAGCCCGAGCTGGAGTGTGAAGAAGCTCCGGAACCCCCTGCGGTCCAGGGATGTGCTGCTGAAGCCGGGACCAAGGAGCTATGGGTCCCAGCCTGATAAGTTCTAGTTTTGTGATAGCACAAGCTTCAATCAACCAAGATGTGAGTTTTGAGAGGATCCCGATCCACTATTATGTCGGCCCATGGACGCCTGGATTCAAATGATTTCAGGGGACTATCCTGAAATAAATCTGTGTATTTTCAGCGACAGTGGGCCCGCTATTGCAGCTTCTTTTTTTTTTTTTTTAGCTAGTGTCAAAGGAATTGTTCTCCCCAGTGAATGCTCTGCCAAAATGAGATTCGGATGTCTGTGCTTGGGGAAAACGGTGGTAGGAAGGGTTAAGTTATGTGCAGTAAAGTTATATGCAGTAAAGCGGATTGTGAGGCTGTTCACTTGTTGATGATACCAATCCAAATCCCTAGCCGAATGGTATCCTTCTCTCGTCAGAAAACAACTCTTCTAATATTCTTCCCGGCACTACGGTGTAATTAGCCTTGTGAGAGGATGCCAAAAGCAGGAGGCCAACTGCCATCGGCGACGGATGAAGCACGCTAACACGTATGGAAATAGTAGCCAGCTTGTTCAAAAAAGTGCAGACGCAATCTAGGTCAACAAAAACATATCAAACGACATCTCAAGCACACAATCATCACTCAGCATGCCACGAAGTACCAGAAAAAAAAGTCTATTGTTCGGACTAGGCAAGCCTTTTTTGCAAACTAGCCACCGAATTCACATGACCGTCATCATTCCTCGTCGTCAACAACCCAACTGCGCCATGCCATTTATTGCGGCTGGCCAATTCCGAGGTGGTTGAGATCGGCCTTGACAATACGCAGGGTGTTTGTGTTGCCCATACCGCCCTGTAGTATAATGTCAGCCACGTCATATAAAATTGGGACATGTACATTTGTCTTACCTTCCAGCCTTGAACCACGACGACAGTCTCGCCAGCAGTCAAGATGTTGAGGTCGATGGCGTGGCCGAGTCCCCACTTGATGCGGCGATCGACATCCTCCTGCCAGTTAACCTTGGAGAAGTCTGGCTTCTCCTCGTTGAAGAAGAAAGGATACACGCCGCGATACAGATGGGCATATCTGGAGGCGGACGCGCTGCGGGTGATCATGATGATGGGGCACACAGGGCGGTACTTGGAGAGAAGACGAGCAGAGTCTCCCGAGGTCGACAGCACAAAGATAGCAGAGGCGTTAAGATCGAGCGACGCGCGGACAGCAGCCATGGCGCACGACTCGGCGATGGCAACCGGTCGCTTAACGAGAGTGCACAGCTCCTCGAAGTGGCTCACGTAAGGAATGGTGTTCTCGGCCTTCAGGCACGCCTCGCTCATCTCACGGACAGCCTCGTTGGGGTAACTTCCCTTGGCTGTCTCACCAGAAAGCTAGATAGACGAGTCAGACGGCATCATCAAACCGGGGGCAGAACTCTTACCATGACACAGTCGGCGCCGTCCGTAACTGCGTTACCAACATCGCTGATCTCGGCTCTGGTGGGTCTGGGGTTCTTGATCATGGACTCGAGCATCTGCGTGGCGCAGATGACGGGCTTGCCAGCAATGTTGCACATGGCAATGATCTTCTTCTGGGCGGCGAAGACCTCAGCGGCGGGGATCTCGATACCCAAGTCACCACGGGCAACCATGACACCGTCAGTCTCGGCCAGAATCTCCTTGAAGTTGTTCAGGCCCTGACGATTCTCAATCTTGGCGATGATCTGGATGTGCTTGCCCTGCTCGCCAAGCACCTCGCGGATGTCCTTGATGTCCTGGCCTCTCCGAATGAAAGCTGGAGGGTATTAGCAATAGATTGAGAGATGAAGGGAGGACGTAACGTACAGGCAAACACCATGTCGACGTTGTTCTTGACGCCAAACCGCAAGTCATTCTTGTCCTTCTCTGAGAGCGCGGGCAGATCAACATCGGTATTAGGCAAGTTGACGCCCTTGCGCGACGAGATGAAGCCGTTGTTTCTCGCCTTGACCTTGACGGTCTTCTCATCTGTGATCTCCAAAACGTCGAATGCCAACACTCCGTCATCTACATAGATGACACGCCCGGGCGAAATCACCTTGGTGATGTTCTTGTAGTCGACGTACCTTGCCGCGAGGTCAGCTGACTACTCAAGTGTGGGCAGCGATATAGGACGCAAACTCACATGTTCTTTGTGTCGCAAGAAGCCGCATACTTCTCGTCGGTCGTGATGTTCAACACGGTCCCGGCGGCAAGAGGGAGATCGGCATCATCCTTGGTCTGTCCAGTACGGATCTCGGGACCCTTGGTGTCCAGGGCGATGGCGACCTGGCGACCTTTCTGAGCCTTCTCCGCAGCGCGAGCATTGTTAATCACGGTCTCTGGAGCAGGCGGCTGTCAGCAGGCTAGTCGGCGAGAACGGGGAGGGGCGAATGGGGGGGATGAGAAGCAAGCAACGCGGGGGTAAGGCCGGCTGACGTTCGACTGCATTTTAGAGCCCCTCCAGGGCTGTTGATGTTTGTTTGCTAGGCACGTACGGTGATATTCATAGCTGCCATGGGAAAAGTTCATGCGCACAACGTTCAAGCCAGCCTCGCGGAGCTTGTTGATGGCCTCGACCGAGTTTGTCTTGGGACCAATGGTGCAGATGATCGAGGTACGACGCAGGTTGCGCTCGGGCTGGAAAGCAGTGTCGAGCTGGGCGAGCCAGTCGATTCTGCCGCCGAGGGAGAGATGGTCAAGCGCCGTTGCCGCCATTGTGACGACTAGCGTTGTGGAAAAGGTTTTTTTTGGCGGTGTTTGTTTTGGGAGGGGGTGGTTGAGCAGGCTTTAGGTTTGCGAGGAGGGGGGCAGGATATTAGAGGCCTAACGATTCCTAACAACAAGAGTCTTAATCAGCATGCAGGCCGGAGTCCGAGTGTGGCGAGCGGTTTTTCAGCGAGGGGGAAAATTCAGATTGATCAGTTGCAGGATGAAAAAGGAGCCAAGAGGGATATCCGAAAGGCTGGGGAAGGGGGCGAGAGGTAGCAAATCCAAGGGATGGATGGGATGGCAGAAATCACACCGCAGCCGTATCGAGGTGGCTCCAAACGTGCTGCCCCTCTCTTCCTTCGGTGGTTGCCAGGCGATGACGATTTGCAGAAATCTCCGAGCGAACCAGCCAGCGATAAAACCTCTGCGGGCGCGGACGCGGGGTTGATAGAGGAGAACAACTGGAACTAGAAACTCACCTGTAAACGATATTGTCTGTCGAGAATTGAGGCCGTCTGGTAGAGGCGGAGAGGGATGAGGAACAAGAGTTGAGCGAGAAAATGTTGCTGAGGGAATTGGCTTTTTTGGCTGACCTCTTGCGCGAAAAAAGTCCCGTTCAACACCCAACTTTCCTTCCCTTCTACAGGAGCTTTGGGAGCTTGTCCCTCAACATCCCACTCAGCGATCGCCCTGCGCCCCACGGGTGCCCCTCCCTTGCCCAATTGGGTGTGGTCGAAAAGCACGGTCCACACGCCAATCGCTCTTGGCTCCGAATGGTGCTTGGCGGCTTGGCGACTTGACGAGATCCCGTGACTTGACACATGTGCTTTGGTGGCCTGTGCTTAAGCTTTTGGAAACCGTTCGTGTGTTGCCGTCGTGTGATCGTTATCAGCGGCGGTGTTGCCTGCCCACTTGGTTGGCCGCATTCCCCTCCAACGCTCAACTCCAAGCACCACTCTCAGTGCAACAACTGCAACCCCCCCACGCATCGCGCAACCGTGTCGATCTGCCCTTCAGCTGCTAATTTTTTGCTTTTGATCGCACTTCCGATATTCGAGGTCCAGGAAATTCCGTCGAGATGGTGGTGAGTGATGCCCCCCCTTCTTTGTTCTGGGCGGCCTCGTTGAATGGGCCTCGATTCCCCTTCGCTCGCTCGCTCGTCGCCCTGTTGTCCTTCGCAATCTAAATTGCTGCCAGCTCCTCGATTTGCTGACTCTTGGGTTATGGTCGAAGCTCGGACGATTAACCCATTACGCCTTTGATGCGGTCTTGTGTAAGTCGCTCGCTGTCGAAGAATCGACGCTGCCCTTGGTTCCCCTGCCTGCCTGCCTTCCTTTCATCCGATCGACTGACTTGGCTTTTGGGGCGTAGTTTCCGCATTCCTCGCTGGAATGAAGCGATCGACCGGCTTGACGTGAGTGTCTCCTCAAAAATCACCGATTCCCCATCGAAAAAGTGTCCTACACAAACGATAGAAGAAGCCATGGCAAGGCTAACCGTCGCCCCCATCTGGGGGATCCGCTAGGCCCAGTTTCAAGACAGACAAGGTCGCTGGCGACAACAAAGAAGTCACGAAATGGGTGGACAAGTACCTCGGCGTCGGAGAGTGGGTGATGGACCAGTCTGTCGCCATTGCAGGCTCCAGTGGATGGTTCGAGAGGACGAAGTAGAGGGTGTGTGTCGGAAGGGGTTTCGGTCGGTCGGTCGGTCGGACGGTTGGCTGGTCGGCTAAGGGAGTGAGCGAGCAAGGGCTGACATGGCTCTGCAAGCCTGGACACGGTCTTCTTATGCTGCTACGATGGAGCGGTCGATCTTTTCTAGGGCTGAGCCGGCTGTTTGCCGACATCCCTTGCGGCTCCTGTGTATTATTTGTCACATGGATAGGCGTTCAGGGATTGACCTTGATACTGGCGCATTTCTCCTCTTCGGTTTTGGAATACATTGCTCATTCTTCTCTGCCAGAGAGCGTTGTGCGCGCCACTTCTCCATTGTTCCCCAGATTCAGAGGCCTGGAGATGGGGAATTAGGTAATGCTTCCCGTACTTTCCCGAGACCCGCTCGAGCGGACTGCAGGTAACCGAGGCTACCCACACTTGACTGTTTTGTGTCAACCGTCAACTCTAGCATTCAAGGGACTTGACGCCATACAATATTTGCTTCTCTATTGTTTATACACCCGTATACGTCTATGTCTTGTGTATGTGCAATCCAACCTCCAGTCAATTCTTAAAAATGCATCCCCCACCAGGTTTTACATCTCGCATTATATGCTTTCTCACCTTGTCACATGCCCAAGACTAAAGAAAAAGGACAGGGTATCCAAAGAAACGATCCAACAAGAAGGATCTAAAACAAAGAGAACCGCCGGCGATCCAACGTCTAAAGGTTCTTGATCGGGTACTTGGTCCTGAGCACTTCGCCGTATTTGATGATCAGAAAGGCAACGGGGATCATGGCCACTGCGATAAAGGCAAGCAAGCTGTTGCCCCAGCCAAGTCCCAGCGCCTCATACATTTGGAGTCCGAAAAGAGGTAGCACGGCGCCGAATATGCTTCTTACCACAGTGTTGGCTGCAAGTGCCGACGCAGCGTAGATGGTAAAGGTGTCGATAAGTGCCTGGGTTTGGTCAGCCTTCTCGTCCTTGTGGTCGATGTACCGAACCGAAACTTACCAAGTTCATGGAGAGGAAAATGATAATATTCCCCATACCACTGTGATCCACCACGTTAGTCCCGCATCATATTAAGCCCAAGCGTTAACCAAGAAGAGGTAACTCACATGAGGACATGGCTCAGGATGGGCACGATCCAGTGAACATGATATTGAGCCGTCCACCCATATATGAAAAACCCCACTGGCAACAGAATGGAGCCCAGAGGCAATGTTGTGAGGCGGTCCTCGGGCTTCGCTCCCCCTTCCTCTCCGGCGGCTTTCTTGACGGCGCGGTCACTGGTGATGCCAAAGTAAACCAAGCCCGTCATGGATCCGAGACCAAGACCCAAAAAGACAAGGCCGACTGTGCCCGTCGTGAAGCCGTAGGATTGGGTGAATACAACACTCATGCTCGTGAACATGATGTAGAGATACCCGTACACGATACTAATATAGAGAGCAAAAACGAGACAGAGCGGGCTAAAGATCAGCATACGCATTGGGCGCACGATGCTGCGCTTAAAGTAATCGGTCGGCGACAAGCCAGAGTCGAGTTTGGACCGCAGCAGCTCATTGCCCGTCTCCTTACGCAGGCGGTCAACCTTGCGCTGTAGCAGCACGGGGGCGTATGACTCGCGAGCGAAGACGAGGATGGCGATGGACAAGACGCCCGCGAGGATCACCATGAGCCAGAACACCCAGCGCCAGCCCTTGGCATCGGCCAGAAACCCGCCGGCAATGGGCCCAATGATGGGGCCCAGCAGCGGACCAAAACTGAACGCGCCCATAGCAGCCGCCCGCTTCTCCTGCACGACCATGTCGGCGATGGTGCCGCCGCCGTTTGAGAGAGGGCAGCTCCCAAAGACGCCAGACAAAAAGCGGAAGACAATCAGGGCGTTCAGCGTTGGGGCCAGTGCGCAGCCGACCAAGAACGCCACGAACCCGATGTTGCAGATGTGGTAGACGATGAGGCGGCCGTAGATCTCACTCAGCGGCGCAATCACCAGAGGGCCGGCCGCAAAGCCGAGCACGTAGACTGAGATGACAAAGGATGCGAGCTCGAGATTGTCAGATCGGAATTCGCGCAGGAGTTGCGGCACCGCGGGCGCGAAGATGGACGAGGCCAGCGGTGCGACAAAAGTCAGCGCGCTGATGAGGGTGATATTGACAATCTTTTTCCAAGACGGCCAATTGAATGGATTTTCTGGATCGTTTTCATCCCAATCCACGACATCTGGGTCGGCTTCTTCCGACGACGTGGCGGCCCCGCCACCAGCAACATCGCTGTCCTCTTTGCCGATGCTGTCTGCACCGGCTGCATCCTTCTCGACGTCGCGCGATTCGGGGTGGCTGCGTCTACGGGTCAGCGACTTTCGCCTCTGTTCCGCAATATGCTCCAGACGCCTTTTCTCGTCTTCGTCGCTCAAGATAAAGCCAGCGGCCGAGGGGATGTCGGCGTCGTGTCCTTCGTCTACGGCCTGGTGCTCGATTGACCGCCTCCTTTCCAGCACAAGCCTGTCGCCCGTCGCATCATCGTGGGCCTTGGCGGCGGTGGCTTCGCCAGACATTGAGGTCCCTGTTTACGGATATTGTTTCCTCTGCAGAATTGGGGATGAGTTAGCCATGGTGCTAGGAAAGGGAAGTAGTCACGTTGTTTAGCAGCAGCTCGAAAAGTATATATGGCAGCGCTTCAGCAGTTGTATGCTACTGCACCTCGGTCATGTCACATCCTGTCGTGATGTTTGAAGGGGGGCCAAGACGGGAGGCGGCGTCTGAGCTCAAGATGGGGATGTGGGGGTGGAGGACAGCGCCTGGGCAGTGCTTGGTTGTGGCTTCCCGAACTGCTGGGTACGTACCTGAAATGGGGTGTCGCGGACGAATTCCGCGCTGAGTCAGTGCCTGAGTCTTCGTCGAGAGAGATGACTCTGGTGAAGTTGTTTACATCCTACGGATCATTGCCTACCTCACACAATTGACAAGGCGAGAGTGAATACCGACACGTTGGCCGGGCTTGGGATAGACAGCCAAGACGGGGAACTTGGAGAGAAAAAGTTCGTCTCCGGGGGAACATGGACCTCCAATTGCAATTAACGCTACCTGCCCTATTGGGGATGCATTTTCTCCTTCCCTAGAACAGGCTGCTACGTCGGAGATAAAAGCAGCTTTTCTCCGTCCCTCAAAGTTCCCGAATCCCCAACAGTCCCACGCCCAGTGACCTGGGTGGTGCTTTCCCAGAGTGCGGACGTGGGAAAGTGGTGTGTCGGATTGGATGGGTGGTTTGCATAACTCTGCTTTGCGCATAAAATCTGCATAATCAACCCGAGGGTGTGGTCGGCAGTTGTGGCTTCCGGGGGTTTAGTGTGTGAAGGGCAGGTTAGCAGAAGCCTCCCCGGGTTCGGGCCGCACAACAAGCCTATTGAATCGAGTCCCAGGAGACCACCTTCGGAAGCAGCCCTTCTCTGATTCGGGGGCTGGCACTTTTCATGTCGTAATTGGAGACCCGGGAGCCAACCATTCGGTATCCAAAAGGGGGACGATGCCGTTTGTGTTGTTCGCCAGCCTGGCGATCGGGATTGGGGGGTCCAGGTCCGTGGCAGTTGAAGCCCGAAATTGTCGTGGCCTTGGCAAGTAAAAAGACACCACACTGGACGTCAATTACGTTCCGTTTCAGTAAAAGGTAATTGATCAGCAACTTCCATCTGAGTTTATCTAGCCTTATTCGCCAGCGCCTCCAGGTTAATGGTCAAGTTTGACTGGACAAATAGAATACCGCTTTTTGTCGGTTTGGATTTAAGCTAAGGAATTTTGCAACTCGCTTGAATTAGTTTAGATACCACCCTCGAAGGGAAGAAGCGTACAACAACTCTCAAATCCGGCTCTAGTGAATAAAAGCGGTATCAGTCTTTTGGTCAAATAACACACATCAATCTCCACTTCCAAGCTGCAATGGCCAATTATGAGAGTCAATGAGGAGAGTCCAAAGACTTTGGGATTATCTAGTCCACAGATAAAGTCATAACCGTCTAACCAGTATATCTCACCTACCTAACTAGTTATAGAAAATAATGAATACATTTGCAAATATCAGGGTCTAGGCTCATACTTCAGCAATACGAGGTATCCAGTCACTGACGGCGCAAGTTTGGTTCAAATAAAAACTATGGTCAAAGCTTGCCCTCATGATATCCCTTTCCCAACCCTTCTGTAACATGTTACTAGATGAGAGTATATCAAATCAAGCTACGTAGTATGTGTGGATATGATAGTCGTTGTTCGAGGCTGGAAGCTTACAGCTACTTTCATGAATCATCGCTTATATGTCAATATGAGGATCAGAAATATTTACGCATAACAACGGTTGGGTCAGCAAGTTTAATTCATCGCACATCTATCCTAGACCCCCTTTTTAATTTGGAGTAAATGAGTAGTATTAAGAGACCTCCATCGTTTTTTCTTCTTGCTGCCGACACGAGGGGATCTAAACCTCCCACATTGTCTTTAGCATGTCAAGTAGTAACTGTAACCCCAAAGCTTGTAGCTATGTCCAAATCCTTAAGTAGTTGATTGTTCTCATGTCTGAGTCATTCAGGACAACAAACGTGCTACGGGGGGGGGGGGGTTACGTTTCTTATCTTTGAGTTAGTCTGACCTCACAGCCTGTCATCAATGACGCAAGTCTACGGTGAAATTTTACTATATTTACTTAACAATTAAATCAAACACACGGCAACAAGTTACCCGGCTGATCACTTCCCTTCTCTCTCGTCTCGGCGTTTATTATTCATCTTTTGTACTGATGACGATTTCAAATGTGCGAGAATGCCGGCCTTCCCGCAGTTTGCATGGCTTCCCAGCGAGATCCAAGACATGATCTGGGACTATGCAGCGGCCCACTCGCCTCAGGTCCACTTCCTGCAGAAGCTCGACCCGAATTTTGGGAAATGGATGGACTCGGACATGTTGCTGGTGCCCGACCGCCAGTCGGGCGCGCTCAACCTCGCGCACCTGTCCCGCGTCTGCAGGGCCTCCAACGGCGCCGTGCACCGCCGCAACCAGGCCGTCGAGAAAAAGACCATCTTCCGCATCCTGTCATTCGAGTCCCAGACGGGAAAGACAATGAACCTGATCATGGACTTGACCACCGATCTTGTCTCCTCGGCGGTGCGGACGCAGGCGCGAGCGAGGCTAATGAGGCGCTCGACTGGGGTGACTACTCCCATATCATCTTCACCGGCGCCCGGAATTTCGCCGTCCGATATCACCAGCGTCGAGAAGTTACTGGGAAGGTCGACGTAGTAAGGAAGGCCGGTGAGGGGAGGTGCTCGCGTTCGGGTTCACGCTCGCGCTCGTCCCCGATTCGTGAGGGTCACCCACTGTCCAGCTCTTTCGAACAACCATTTTGCCCCCGATGCGTGCGCAGCGTTTTGCGCAGGTTCAAGAAGCTGGAGAGATTTTATCTCATAGTCGACAACTGTGACTCTGCGACTGGGACAAATCCGGATAACGGCCAATTTTAGACGACGCTGACGACTACTACGTCCTTCAAGCAAGTTATGTTTGAATTATATAGTCGCGTATATCTCGATCTTTTTGACAAGGGAGAAAACGAAGACCTTCAAGGCCCAACGGCGGCTCTAAAAACAATCAAAAACTGGTTTGTGGACGTTAACAACTAATTCAACTTTGCCAATTGCTAACCATATCATCAGTTGAAGCCGCGAACGGGTGAATCGCCGCCTCCTTGGGCAAAAGACCTCAAGTTTGGGCCCCTATCGTGGCGCGAGCTAAATGCAGGAAGAGGGGTTTAAAGAGGATGAATTGAGAGTGTTCCTTCATACCATGGCAGATGAGTTAAGAACCAGCTCTTTGGTATCCTAACTGGGGGCTTCATAGACGTCCTCGAGAGACAGGAAACAGGATGTGATTGAAATAGAGTAATCACATCCAGGTGATCATACAGCCACAGGGCAACCAGGTACACAGATAATTATTGAGTCCGCATAGCTCTCTGATCTCCTGGCTAAATTCATAAGGCTCACTTTTGTTTCGGCAGCAAAGCTTGGACGTGGCGTTCGCCGATCAGAGAGAAAGTGAAAGCATCCTGGTTTCGGGGAAACAGTGCAACAAAACAGATCGGCCTGAGATCCTGTTTGGTGGACAGTAAAACTCAACTTTGAGAATGAACAGAGATGGCTGGAGTTTCGTGTCTAGTTGAACGATCTCGAGGGTGGGACTTATTCAATAATTAGGTAGCTGGTGTTGAAGAATGGTGACGGGAGAGGAGGAGCGGCGGAGTAGAATCCCATTCATCATTGAATCCTGATTGAGAACGGAGGAAGAAATGATCCCAATAAAGAAAGGGTTTCGATGATGCATCATCACCGGCGTTGGTCGCGGCAAAGATTCCACCTCCCAAGCCTCCCAAAACAACGCCTTGACTGCCCAGCCTGGAATTCGGCGGGCGGTCACGTTTCTGTGACGCGCTGGCGACTTTTTGTGCTGGAAAGAGATGCCATGAGCGTAATCTCCCTCAAAATGGATGGACAGGAAGCGCGTTGCTTGGAGCGACAAGAAGATGCTGGCTAGCATGACGTCTCGGATGCGTCTCACAAACCTTGGATGGGGCCGTTTGATCTGGTCCGATCTGATCAAGCGCTGGGCTGTCAGTGGCCGACAGGGGTCGATCCCGGTCTCAGAGCCGAAGCGAGCAGCATCCGAACCAGATTTGGATGTTCGCCAGTGTTCAATCCGCTAAAAATCTGGGGCAGGACACCCTCAATTTCGACAAGAGCAAAAGACCGTTGACGCCGTCTTGTGGGAATGTTGCATTCATCTTGTGAGGCTGTTGGAGGCTATCATTTGTTCGCCTGGTCGTCTTTTTTTTTTTTTTTTTTGTGCCACCCTCGCGTCATGTCGTCCGGTTTTTTTTTTTAATGCGTGCAGTAGCTCACCTCTCCAGGCTTTTGGAGGCAGGAGCGCCCACGTGGGAACAGAGAAGCCAGACAGCACCTCCTGAGTCCTGTTCCAGAATCCAATCCTGTGCTAGAGTGAAGGCACCATCGTTCACAGCAGGAAACAACGACCAACCGAAACGGCAAGGTTGGTGTTCAATAGCCTTTGGGAAGGCAGGCGGCAAGCACCTCTCTGCGCACCCGCCTGCCCATGGCAACTCCAAGTTCCATGGAGAGCATACACAGTACAGTACAGAGGTCAGAGATGAAGTCGTTTCGATGATCAATTGAGTTCAAATCTCAATAAGGATAAGGTTGAGCCGGGGGCGCAATGATGTGACGGCTGCCCCGCTCTGGGAAGGGGCCGCTGGAGCGGAAACACTTGGGTCACGGGTGGACTGGGGACTGGGGACAGAGGTCTGGAAGCCCCACCCTCACTTCCTTCCCCAGCGCGCTCGCGGGCAAGACTCTTCAATCGAGCAAGCGCTGACCCAGCTGGAACTTCAACGCAACCCCCAAAGACGAATCGAGGCCCCCTTGAAACCAGCCGGTACCATCGCCTCTCACAGATGACAACGATCGTGGGTTCTGCGGCTCGCTTGCCGATTTGATGTGGCCGTTGTTGGGCGCGTCTTCCTCGTCATGGTTCGATTCGATGTTACGGCATCGTCGTCCTTGTTCTCGCGCTGTTTTCTGCCCAACACTAAGTCCTTCTCTTAGGTACAGTAAGGACCGCCCGATAATGAAGAACACGGCACGCATCGCTGGCCCGGTTCCTGGGGCATTCTCTTGCTCTCTCAATGCGATGACGAATATCCTTCTCTATTCTGGCCAAGGGTTGAGGGAGAAGCGGGATCTGCCAAGGCTCAGTGGCCCTGGCCGGGACGCGCAGGCATTATCGCCAAGGAACCTCAAGGAGGCTCTTCTCTGGGCAGGGGGTCGTCGCCTCGTCAAACGGCAGGCCCGTGACACAACCGAGGGGACGCCTTGCGGAGACTGGGGAACCGTCTCTTCACCAAGTCCCGTCTGAACAGTGGTGTTTCTTCATGCTCTCCACTCCGAGTCCGCCATGCGCCAGTATGATCGGCATTAGGGGGTTTTCGCCTGGGGCTCTGTTCCCTGGCTCCTGTCATCTGTTGTTCTGTCCATCATGGCACCACTCCCCCTGCTGACGTCCCCCGCTGTATATAACCTCATGGGATGGCCGCCTTGGGAATTCCTGGCTCTCTTTTCCCCATCATCCAGCAATCTTTTCACTCTTTTTTTCTATTGCTTCGGTTCTGTGAACCTGTTCGGTTCTTCTCGCTCTTTTCAGCTTTTTTGCTATTTTCCAAACAACCGCTCGGCCGGTTTTCGCTTCGTTCTTCGACCTTCGTCTCTTGTCTTTTTGACAGCACATATCCGATACACAGGATACTCACCAATACCGTCACCATGTACTCCAAGATTGCTATTGTCGCCGCTCTGCTAGCTGCGGTCGATGCCCGTTTCGCTCAAGAGGGCCTCATCCAAAATGACATCCAGGGCCTCAGCCAGTTTGGCAGCCCCGGCCAGGCTGGCACCCTTGCTGGTCAGAGCCCCGGAGTCCTTCTCGCCGGTGCCAATGCTTGTGCCAAGGTTAGCGATGAATATCCAGCACACCGAAGCACCTTGTCTTTCTAACAGCCCGTGTAGCTTGTCCTCGCCGACACGATTGTCACCACGCTCGGAAACGACCCCGCGGTCATTGCCGTAGCTGCGAAGCTGGTCGCCGCCGAGAAGAACTTCAACCCCTTCGCCGTCTCCATCCCGGCCATTTGCTCCGATGCGAACCTCCCTGCCACTGCCGAGCTCCGGGGTATTGTCCCCAAGGTTGACCCGGCTGTCACTGGCTCCGATGTTGAGAATGCCAACTCAGCCAAGTCTCTCACCACCCCCTTCAGCGCCAATGGCATCAGCGTGGCACAGGTCATGATCGACAATGGCTTCAGCAACTTCACTCTCCAGGGCTCTGATGGTACTGCCGCTGCAGCCCCCGCCAAAGCCGGTGGGAACGCTGGCAACAACAACGCTGCTGCTACCACTGCCGCGGCCGTTGCCGCGACTTCTGCTGTTGCCTGTGCCGGAGTTACCCTCACCACGACTGTCAAGGCTAAGCCTGCTGCCACCGCTGCTCCCGCGGCTGCTGCTCCCGCTGCCGCTGCCCCGGCCATTGTTGCTGGTGTCCAGCAGTCATCCGTCTCTGGTTTGAGCTTCGGCCGCTGCGTCCCTACCATCAAGTTCGAGGGTGGTCAGGGCGGCCGTCCCGCCACCGAGTTCACCTTCCAGGCCATCGACCCGATCGTCTCCAAGGGCCAGCAGGAGGCTCTGAACCCCAACATCATCACCAACCGCATCTGCGATCAGCTGACCAACGTTTGCGACGCGAACGCCGCTGCCAAGGCTGCTTGCCTCGCCGCCAAGGCTCAGATCCTGGCGCTTGGAACTCGCAATGCCGACACTGCCAACACATGGAACACCGTCTTGGGGTTTGCTGGAGCCGACATTACCCCGGATGTCTAAATATTCCTGGGCTTTGTCGTGTATTTCTTTTTTTTTTTTTTTCTATCATGAAGGCAATGGACTTAGCTTGGAAACCCCAGCCACGTCACCCTGAAAGGGTTAAGGCGTTGCTGTTTATATGAATATATGCTGTGTTGCTTGGACGATGACTACCCTTCTGTCCTTTCGGGTTTTTGATATGTTTGCGTATTATGAGTTGGGCAATGGTGATATTGTAGTGTGGTTTCCGGTGTACATCTCCAACCAAATGAATACAGTCCAGGTCTATGACGAAGATGGGCGAACAAGAATGTCTTCGGCACTTGCTACATACCACTCCAGAGAGGCTTGACAGTGGTGGAAAGAAGGGGTTCCGGCGAGCTAGTCCCGATCTTTGTCCCTTGATATCAATCGCCTCCATTCCAACGGGCCTGAGTTCGGCTTGTGCCGAAAACCTTCGCCGCATGGCAGCCAGATCTGGGTGCCGACACAAACGGGATCATGATAGCCAATTGGGAGAACCAAAGACGAGGTAGTATTTTATCACAGCCTCAGGGATCAATGCCAAGAATATAATACCGCCAACTAGATCCCGTCACCCGGTGTCTGGAAGCGACGCACTTGCTACAACGCACAACGGCAGCTGCTCACCTGGGCTCATCTATCACTAGGCTTGGTAGCTTCGGGTTCCAGCCGTGCCGGCCAGTATCCCTCACATAAATTACGGTTAATGTTACCTACCTACATGAACTACCGCAAAGCCGTTAGCCCGTTTGCCGGTTGGCTCGTTGGTCGACCATGGTTCAAAGGCGGGACTTGACAAAAGAGCTTGACAGCTTTCTTAAGGACCGTTTGTCAACCAAGGACGATGTTGCAGATCAACGATGGCTATTCTATTTATCAGCATCATCGGCTGAGCTACGCCAACATGGACAATGGACCGGCCTGATAATTGCTCTTATCGGCCTATCTCATCCGTGATCTTGAACCAAGTTCTCAACTAACGACGCAAATGTACGTGGGGGAACCCGCTCGCGTGAGTTGCTGTGGGGTAATCAGGGGTCAGGGGGGGGGGGGGCTACATCCATGTTCCCGACCGCGATCATAGGGGGTTATAAGATCTCGGAGATCGGCTCGCTCCCATCCACATGCTTCTGACATTTATTCAATTTCGCTGCGTCTTATATTCTCCTCACTGGCACTACGTACGTGAACTCCACTCCTCATCACTCGAACACGGAGGAATAATAAACGAAATCAAGAACAACAAGCAAGCGATAACTTGCACACTAAACAGGCAAAATGAAGGAAGCTCTTGTCACCAAAGGTATGACAATGTCCACGACGCTCCTCAGGATAATTACCCTCCCATTTTAACTTCATGTATCAACAACCTCAAGGCCCCAAGGTGCAAATCGTCGACTCCCCAATCCCAGAACCAAATGACGACCAGGTCTTGATCCGCGTCGTGGTCAGCGGGTCCAACCCCAAGGACTGGAAGATGGCCGAATGGTTCCGCGAGACCCCGTCCAACGAAGGCGACGACATTGCCGGCATCGTCGAGCGTGTCGGCTCCCGCGTGTTCGAGTTCAAGCCCGGGGACCGCGTCGCCGCCTTTCATGAGATGGCTACGCCCGGTGGCAGCTACGCCGAGTATGCGATCGCTTGGGCGCATACCACGTTTCATATTCCCAAGGAGACGAGTTTCGAAGGTCAGTTTCATTAAGTTCCCCCACCATATCCGATCAGTGACAGTAATGCTCCCAAGAGGGCACTGTTATGTTCTTTGCTAAACATTAACACTCCCCATTTCAGATGCCGCAACCCTCCCCCTGGCCGCCATGACCGCAGCCGTAGGCCTGTACGCGCGCCTGGGGCTGCCGCAGCCACTGATCCCCCGACTCGACACTGAGGCGGAACTACCCTTCGTCATCTACGGCGCGTCGTCGGCTGTCGGCATCTTCGCAGTGCAGCTCGCGCGGCGCAGCAACATCCACCCACTGATCCTCGTCGCCGGCAACGCCAAGGACTACGTGGCCGGCTTCATCGACGCCAGCCGCGGAGACACCATCGTCGACTACCGCGACGGGGATGGCGCTGTGGTGTCCGGGATCAAAGCCGCTCTTGCTGCTGCTTCCACCGACAAAGGACGAAAAGAGCCGCTAACCCTCCTCCACGCGTTCGATGCTGTCGCAGAGAAGGGCAGCCCCGAGAATATCGGGCAGGTGCTGTCCCCAGCCGGCGGGGCGAAAGCCACGTTTGTTCTGCACGGCAAGAAGAATATCCCGGAGTACATTGACCAGAGCATCACGACCGTGGGCAGCGTGCATCGCGACTTGAAGGACTTTGGGTACGTGTACTACAGGTACATTGCGAGAGGGCTGCAGGAGGGGTGGTTCAAGGCCCAGCGCGTGGAGGTTGTGCCGGGCGGGTTGGGCGGGATTCAGTACGCGCTGGAGAATCTGAAGGCTGGGAAGGCGAGTGCGGTCAAGTATGTGTTTAGGATTGGGGAGACGGAGGGGGTTGCTGGTATTTAGTACAGAGGAAAAGGGGGCTGAATGGTGGGTTGACGTTGGTTGAATGGAGTTTGTGAAGTTCATATTTGAACACACAAATTCTTGCTTCAGAAACACGGCTTCCCTCATTGATCTATCTTCATCTTGAGTTCTTGAGCTGTTGATGTCTGTGAATACGGTTCCAATGCCAAGATATGAATTAGAGTAAGGTATTCATGACTCAAAACTCCACGATGTGGATACATCAACAACATCAAAGCCCGCATAGCTCAGGGGTAGAACGTATCACTAGTAATGGTTCATGATAAGGTCATCAGTTCAATTCTGATTGTGGGCAATGATTTGCTTTTGCCCGGCGTCTTGTTTATATTTATTTTTTTGTTGTTGTGTTTCTGTTATGCTGGAGGAAATCGGAAGTTAAAAAAGTCACAAGTCACACTCTGCTACGATGTCAAAGTTTGCATGGACGGCTGTTTAATATAATTATGTTTAATTGAGTACGTATTAATCACTCGAATGAAGCAAACAATTACGGATCTAAATGGAAGCCACGTATATATTCTATGCAAATCGGGACCCAAGTCTGGTTTTCCCTCCTTGGCTACCTATGTGAACCACAACAAGTTGGAAGGAAACAGCGCAACATATTGCAAAAAGAATGACAGTTACAGGATATAATCGACTGAAATCCCTTTGTTGTTTTTTAAAAAAAGTTGGAGATCAAGTTGCCGAGGACAAAATGGAAAGAAAGTCTATGAAATCCGACGTTCCATCGTGCAAGGGACATCGGCTGGTTGGTTCTGGCTCCTCTCCTCATTCCCTTCCTATCTTCCAACCAGGGATCTCCCTGCACTGCTCCCTCTCCCGGTTGGGCATCAATCAACAAGTGGCACCACCACAAAACAAGTATACTACTGTATAATCCAACATCTGTCAGCTCCAAGACGTGAGGATTTGTTTCGCGTCACGACCCTGTGGCGGTCCGGATGCACGCCGATTGGCGCGATCGAAAGCCATGACGCGATGTTGTGACGATCGAATGCTGGGCCCTGGTCTTTGTTTACGATACAGGAGATAAAGCTGGCTGCGCCCCTTTTTCCCCTTCCCCCATCATTCTCTGAACTTGCCACCAATAATATCAGTTACCTTAAGAAGTGATGTGATTCTCCATTCTATCCTACAAAACTTGTCCCAACATTGATGCCAACTTCTAAAATATACGGAATTCCCCACAGTCTAAAGAAAGCGAACTAATTATGGCGTGATCGGTCAGACCACCACCCTCACCACCCTCACCACCCTCACCACTGTTTTTTTCTTTAAAACTTGGCCATGATCCCGAGAGCGCCAGAGCGTGCGATGACGATGTGTCTGCAGAATACATACCCAGCCACCGCTGTCAACCCAGCCACCGCTGCCACAGCAAGTGCTGCCTCGCGGGCATGGAAACGGGGCGCCGCCATGTTGTGGAAAAAAAGGTATATAAGTGGTGCGGAGCTGCCTCGCTCATGACAAGTGGCAGACAGAGTGGTAGGGCGGGATACGAGACAATCTGTGGGAACAGGTGGTGCGTAGCGAAGGGGTCGACGGGGGTGGACAGATCTCGGGGGCAGTACCCACCAAAGGCGTGTTGTTGACGATGATGGTACCGTGGTTGGCGTTTCCCTGTTGTTATCTTGCCGTATTTTCGAGAGAGTTGATGGCTTTGTCTGATGACCTCCCGTCCACCTTCTTCAGGAGCAAACAAGGTCTGGCTGGCCTTATGGTATTCCCAGGTATCTTGGAGAGGAGGTGCGTCGTAGAGTTTCTTTGGAGGAGGCGGGACATGTCGGAAGGGTGTGTCGTCGTCGAGTTGTTCGCGAGGGGGGTCGACCAAGCTGTCTTGGCGATCTTGGCCAAGCAGAATATCTGCATTCCACCCCCTTGCCGCGCTGCTGTCGGGGACGATGACGAAGCGAGTGCGGCACAAAAGCTTGTCCGCGTCGCCAGTGGATGCTTGCCCAAGTGGGCGGCTGCGCTTCCACAACAGCATCACAGTGCCCCTCTGTCGAGCCGATATCCTCTTTTCCTTGAGTGTTGAGGTTCGTATGTACGAAAGTCTGCCATTGCAAGGCATCGATGTGACTAGGGTGAACCTTTGACAGGTTTGGGAATACATCATGTTTTCCTGCGAGAAGTCTTGTGTCAAAGAAGTCTTGTGTCATCAATCTGGAGGTTATTTGCGGCCAGAAAAAGCTGCAGTGGAGCGTACCGTGGAATGAAAGGAAGAGATCTCGGGCTTGAACCTATTTTTTCCATACTTGGACCTATGCGGGTCTGTCTTGGGCATCACGGTGCGGCATGTCTCCTGGGCGGCCTGGTGTTGGGCTCGACGACTTTTTGCCAAGGCTCGCGCCATGGGGGCCGTTGGTTTCTCCGAGAATGTCACGGTCGGCTTGCCGTTGGTTTCGATCGCGGATACTGAGTGAAGGACTTGACTTTGCCAAAAGGCATTCTTTGGAAAGAAGACAAGAAGCGATCGCTGCCTCGGTAAAGGCGGGCCCTTGTCGAGGTGTGCCGGGGAATCTGGCACAGCATGGTTGTTAGGAGAAGTCGAGGACCAGGTCAATGGCCGCTTCGGGCTTGGTGGGCGGGGTTACCGGCGTGGATTCGTGGCGTCGCAAGGCAGAATTCCGAATCTCCCACGAGCAGTGTGTGATGTCACTAAGGTTGAAAAAAAAAACATCAGAGGTTTGGCAAAACAAAGATGGAAACCGGGCCCCGAGCCCGATATAACATCTTTTTTTTTTTTTTTTTTGAGACGGAACAGACAAGTTGGCTTGTCTCTCTGTGGAAGCCTAAGTGACGCAGTTGTTACACCGTACACTGGCAGTGTGCCAAGTCTTCTCATTGACGTGGATGGCATCGCCGTGGCCGTCGATTGTCGGGTCCCAAAACCCAAGTTCATTGCTGGTTATTCAAGATCCTCACAATGGAGGGCCATTTTTACAGCACCTTAGTGGCGTGGCGACAACCACGGGGTTGGACTCGGTCTGGTTAAGAGCCGCACAGCCGTAAGGTACAGCAAGAGTAGGTGTCGTTTCACCTGTTGTAGTATGGATTCTTTTGTACTTCTCGCTGTATGGTATGATATGTAGGTGGCTAGGTGGGGTTTATTATTGGGACTTGACCGTGCCCAACCCTGATGAGCACCGATGTCAAGGCAAACATTCCTTTGGGGTGCCTCCCGATCGACCGCAGTACTACATGTGTACTGTACATTTGCCAACAACGAGCGGAGGATAATCTGGTAATTGTGACGAAACAACTACCTAAACCGCGAAAAATTAAAAGTCTATTCGAATCTACAAAGAACCTCTGTTCTGTCGCTTGGGGTTTAGATCTTGACAGGCCAACTCTTTAATTATGGCAAATCCATACTTTGTTGACGTCAGCCCCTTTTGGTCCCCCGCCGTGGGGATAGCGATGTGAGCTATCAAAAAGAGTGAAGAACCGTTGGGGGACTAATGTTTCCCCATGTCTCACCGGCCAGGTCTACCTGTTGGATGCAATCGGGAGTTTTCTGTGTGATGAAGGTGGATTGGTGGACAACTCACACATCCCACGTGGAAATGCCCAGTCAGGCACCCTGTGCTGCAGTGACAGCAGGGATACTTGGGCTGCTTCCTCCGAGATGCCAGGCACTAAACAGTATCTGCCTTTAGGCCTTTTGCCCTCGGAGGGCTGCATTGAAGAGCGCCTCGTCCCTTTCCGTTTCGTTTCTTTCTGCGCCTCGCCGCGCTTTTCTAGCTTATTCGAGTTCTCTTTTTTTTTATGCCCCTTTCAATGCCGCTCCCGGATTGCCACGCGTTTGCCACCCCCGGCAGCCCTGTTTTCCTGCCCTGTAAGTCCAGGGTCTCGGCGAGCTGCTCATGGGGATTGCTAACTGTTGTACCCAACCAAGCATCCATGTTTCAAAACCAAACACTTTCGGTCGATGATGAACTTGACAAGTAGGTCAAATGACATTGTCTTCATGCATACATTCTGGGGAGACAACAGACTTTTTGGGCCGCATAACATGATGCTGCAGGCATTAAGGTTCAGATGATTTGGTGTTTCTTTGGTTATTTCCGACATGAACAAAGTGGATGTTATATTTTCATGAGCTTCAACTTTTCCTCCAATTTAACCCCACTGTCTACTTGTGGGCTCGTGCTTTTTTTGAGCCCACTCTCCTCAGTGAGTGGGCCCCAAAATCGAGGGACAAGCCACTTTGTATGGGAATTTTACATCAAGGTGTTTAATTTTCAATTCCTCAACGAATAAAAGACTCAAAAATAAAATCAAAATATCATCATTTTGATTTGATTTGATTTTATGATAAGGTAAAAAAATTTTTTAAATTTTCTATTTCTTTTAATAAATTACAATTGAACTCAAAGGTCGATAAAAGAGGTGAGAAATTATGAGGGGGGGTTTGGATTTCCATGGGAAACGATATTAAAAAAGTTAAGAATGTTTGCATCTTTACTAAAGCTTCTCCGAATTTATTCAAAATTAGACATTATGTATACAATATATATGAATAGTTAAATCCAAAATTTGAGATGATTTGGGCTTAAGACGGGTGAGGAAAAGGAGGTTTTATTTATTTTCTCTTATTTTCCCATACAAAGTGGCTGTCTCGGTTTTGGGGGCCCATTCTCTGAGGAGAGTGGGCTCAAAAAAGCACGAGCCCACAAGTAACCCGAAGCACTTTACTTGCCCAACCCTGATCCGGAGAACTGGCCAAACGGCGGCTTTGGCTCATGCTTCAACCTGCCATCGCGCTTTCAAGCATGATCAAAGTAAACCAATAAACAACATTAAGATACGGCATTGGAAAATTTGAATGACGATAAAGTTAACTTTAATTGGCATTGTAGAACATCTATGGAGGGCAAATGAAAAACACCCGTTACGATTGTGAAAACGACCAAAGACAATCCATCTCTCTCGAAGTCCCATTGTTGTTTTCGTTCCTTTCCTCTTTCTCAATTCAAATCGAGTAAAGGAATGATGTGCCTGTCAGTTACTATCAGCTTTGACAACGCCCTTTGGTTTTCTATTCCTCTGCTTCCTCCTCCTGTTGCGTGCCTCTTGCTCAGAAGCATCAACTCGACTGAGATTCTTCTTGATCTCTTCCTGCTCCTGCGGCTAAGAATGAAATGCGGGTTAGATGAGGTTCAGCATGAGTGAACTCACGTCTTTCTTGACTTACAGTCTGCGACTTCTGTGTCGTGAATGCCACCAGCTTTCTCGGCGGCTCCACAGCCGGCTTCTCATCCAGCAGAAGACTTCCAAAGTCCTGGATAAAATCCTTCCCCAGCAATGGCTTGGTGATGGTAGACTGGTCTGGCAGCACGAAGCACGTGATCGAATTCATGCTGTTGTTCTTGTCGGACCATTCGACCACGACCTTCTGGTTGCAGTAGAAGGTTGCGCCGTTGACTAGGTCGAACTTGATCCGGGGAATGGGCTGGGCCTTCAGCCCGAGTTCCGAGACCATCTCCCGCGTCACAAAGTTCTCCACTGAACCAGTGTCAAGCATTACGCTGACGGCGCACTGCCCCCCTGTCTGTGGGTTCAAGATTTTCATCCACTTGGTAAATGAGTCGGTCTCTCCGAGTTGGGCTCGCTGCTTCTGTACCGGACTTGGTGAGTTTTCTTAAACCACCACCGACTGGATGAGGTTTAGATAATTCTGTACCTTTCTCTGCTCCTCCTCCTTCAACATCTCCGCCATTTTCTGTTCCTTGACGGTGGAGATGTTGCCGTTGAGAAATGCTCCAAAGCGCATTGCATTTCTGGCATCAAGGTTCCCTTGTTGAAAGTTTATCAAGTCCTCGGGGGAGATGTCGAGTGAAAACACACTTCCTTCCATGACGCCTAGAAGCGCTCAAGTAGTTCAGAGTGGGTTGAAGTCTGCAGGGAGCTGAAAGAAGGGTGTGATTGCTGTCAACAGACAGGTTCAAAACTCGGATCGTTGATGAAAGGAACTTTAATTAGTAGTAGTGGGGGTCTGAACCAGCACTGTTGTTTGAGCGGCGTTGCATCTTTCTCTTAAGATTGCCATTTGGATGCTTTGCGATTCTCACCATCTACTCTATGATTGGTTCATGGAGAGTGCGGCTCGATCGAGCCCAGCGGTGTCGACAAATGGCGGCTCCCCCATGGAACAAAAAGGTTGGGCGTCAAGATTGCATCACTTGCCAAAAGCTTTCCCATGACGACTCACCAAACTCCATAATCGCGTGCCACGTACTCTTCAGTGCTCAAGTTGGGGGCGCTTAAGGCTGCAATGCAGAGGCCGCTCAGAATGCCGAGGAAAATGCCTGGTTGCGGTCATTGGACAGTCTTGCAGCCTGCATCGTACAGCACATCATCAAAGTACATGGACATATCAAGTCACGTAAGGGGGTACTTCTGCTGGATAAATGCATGTAGTTGCTTGCAGTCAACACTTTTGAGAAAACAAGTGAGTCACGATCGTTTTGGTGGTTTTTTTTTTTTGCCGTCGACGGCGACGGCCTGGATAATTCCGGAGGCAGATTGTGATGGAATTTCGATTATTTATTGCAGTAGGATGCAGCTATGCAGCAGCGTATATGTACAAGTACCTGATTTAGAGGTCAAACTTTGCGCAACCGTTACGACTCAGCCAGTTCGGGCTAATCTGTTAGTCTGGATAGCCGTTGACCATTGCCGCGAAAATTTCAACCAAAATGGAGTTTTTACAGAAACTGTTACGGCGCGAAGCCAAGACTCTTCATGTCGGTTGGTAATTTGTGTTCCTACTTATACTTTGAGGAAATTGTCCAAGATAGACACATAGACACATGCCTAACTCAAATGTTGGGCTCCCTCCATTTGGGTCTCAAATCGATACTCCTGCAAGCCACCGCGGCCCTCGCCCAGCTGGTGACTCTGCCCATTCAGGTACATGGTAATCAGCAACACACGTGTAATGAGGAACGCTGATTGTGGAGCCATAGTGATGCCGCATGAAAACCAGGCTGTCGACATGAAACAGGGGAAGGGGGGCGGATTGCTCTCTTTCCGGGCAGCCCTATCTTTCCACTGGACTAAGAATCTCTCCCATATAAGGCTTCCAGATACTTGACTCGAGTGAGGATCCGTGCAGTTGTGTCAAGTGTCAGAACAACTCGTGGGATTGGTTCAATTCGGCTAGTTTGTTTGGATCCCCGTGGGGAACTGAAATTACGCTTCGGCAGCCTCACCGAAGCCAATCATGATGCGCTTTTTTTGAAGGCAATTGACGATATCATGACCCAACCACAGACATCATTATATGATCTTTGTTATGTGTATGCATTTTATAGATGATGAGTGAGATGCGGCGCTCAATGCTTGTTGCAGAAACCAGCCATCTTTTTCTCATTACAACTGACATTGGTTGAGTTGAATAGGCGCATGTTACTTATAGTTGCAAATCCTCCATTTATGACCAAGTTGTATTGGTACTGGTACGGTTAGCCCACAAAGCTTGGCCCACCGTTGCTTTGGCAGTGGCTTGATGGAGCAGCTTGGGCCTATGAGATGGAATTAATTTAAATGGCTCGTCATGGATGACCGCTAGTCTGCCGCCCCAGAACTGGCACAGCCCTCCTTCAAACTTTCGAACCCATTACCTCCATCATGGTAAAGAAGCCCCAACTTTCCCACATGCCGTCAACCTGTGCTGCAAAGGGAAACCCGCGGATATGGACGGCTATGAGAAGACCGCTCACTTGATGGCACGGCACGAGGAATTCGCCATATTTCGCGGGTTCAGGCATCTTAATTACCAGAATCTTCTCTACCTGCAAGCGGAGATTACATACCTCGAAGACGATCTCAGCGAACTGGCACATCGAGACAGAAAACTCCATCCCGAGCGGGCCAAGGACTGGTGGGCCCTCGCTCATCCCGACAGCAACGAGAGCGACAGCGGGGATGTCGACAATAGCGCAGATGACAGTGTTTCGGCGCGCGATGTGGAGTCAAGCGGTGTGCATACAATATCAGCAGCGGCAAACGACTATAAGGAACAAAGGCACCGAGAGAGCAGCAAACAACCCAGCGTTAGCCAAGAAACACTGGGGAAAAATGAACAATTATACGATGATAAGTCGGAGAAACGGAAGGACGACGTGGACGAAGCAGATGAGGGAGACAAGAAAGAACAATGGAGGAAAGTCAAAGAGCTACGCAGAACACTAAACGAGTACAGTAAGAAGCGCCTCCCTGGACTCCATTTTCATCAACTATGTTTTGTATTTTTTTTTTTTCCGAACCAGGGCTGACTTGACAAAAAACAAGACGATGCCCTTTTCAAACAGGCCTTTCTCGCCAAGATGGAACGCCCGAGTCCACAGGACCTCAAATTCCTGCGGGACTGGTTCGTGCGGCCAAACATGGGCAATTTTCCGATCCATGGCCTCGATCGCAAAGCCTGGGGTCCCGCAACGGAAGACGACCTCGTTGCTATCAAACCTCGCCTCACGCCTGACCATATCTCTCGATGGTTCTCAAACACGGTGTTCCCACTATATCACAGGCTTTTTGGGGAGAGGTTCAAGGCAAGACCAAATTCCCAGTCCAGTAGCACAGCTTAGGTGAAAGCCATATCACATAACTTTTGTTCTCTTTTCTTCAACGCTTTTTTCTTGGCGCCTTTGCTAACCCCATACCAGGATCCAGAAGCCCCGGACCTTGGCGAGGGGATCTATGTTTACCAGGAGCCCCGACTAGTGACAATAGTCGACGTTATAGTCACTGTCGTTGCCGCATTGCTGCCACTACTTTCTACCGTTGTGCTCTATTTCCTCCGGACAAACGCGGTGAAACTCGGAGCCACCGTAGCCTTCTCGTCAGTCTTCGCCCTCGCACTCGCACTGATGACCAATGCAAGACGGATAGAGGTATTTGCTGCTACAGCTGCGTAAGAACAAATAATAACTTTCCAACATTTGCACACTGTTTTAACTAATTTTTTTTTTCACAGGTTCGCGGCTGTAAATGTGGTGTTTTTGACGAATACAGTTCCGGATGTGTCGTCTTAGTCTCTCGGCAGTTTGGAGTTAGAAGAGCAACGAAGTTACCTTGTATAAAGAGAATGATATAGTTAAACAGAGCAGAGAGTTATAAGACTGGACATGAACTCAATAGGACCAATGGGAAAAGACTACAAATCTTTTTACTGGGTGCGTAGAGGGATTCCATATTTAGGGTTAGGGTTCATAGCGGACCAAAAAGATATTTCCAATAGTGCTAGTGTTAGGAAGCAGTATGTTATTTTGCCCCTTTCTTCATAAGAAGCTTTCCGTGACTTCCCGTGCGCTGAAATAGCTCGTGGTAAAAAATAAAAAAAAGCTGGTTGTGGAGTCAACAATGATAGTGGGGTTGCCGTGCAATGAGATACGGGGCCATCGCCTGTGTTACAAATTTGGGCTGTGCTGCTCCGTGATGCAAATTGTATTACCGCCTCGACTTCAAAGAACTTGGAGCATAAATCAGCCACCCATCATCGAGTTACTCTTTCGACGTTGGGCTGGGTTTGATCTTGAAAGACGTCTTCGTCTATCTGTGCTGTAAACACTAGCGGCCTTTATTATCAGATTGTTTGATTTGTTCTGCAAGTTCCGGAAAAAAAAAACCTGGCACTCATTGCCAGGTGGTGGGAGCGTCGACCGGACCTGTCAGAAAAAGGGGGAAATGCTCTCAGCTGTTGGCCAGGCGACAATGAATGGTCCCAGTTCAGAACTTTGATAAGGCGTCTGCGCTAAGATAAGTTGACCAAGGTACCTTCCCTTGACCTCTCTTGCAGCTGCACGCTGTTTTCGCTCCCCTTCTATCTCCACCAGACCTCCACCAAAACAACCCGCAGTCACCTTTGTTTGTGGGTCAGGCCTCTCTTTTGCACTCAATCACCTCCTTTGTTGAGCCCAACCTTTTTCTTCTTGGTTCTTCTCCCATTCACCTCCACCCTCCACCACAACACTGGCGTATTATTGATTATTGATCGAGGTTGCCAAAATGGGTCGGGTTTGCGCATCATGCGACCGCAACCTCCCGCGGACGTCGTACACAGGCAACCAGTATGCCAAGCCTCCCGGCGTGTCTCGATGTGCGAGCTGCGTTCACGGCCACCACTCGGACAAAGCGGACGCTTTCCAATCCGACAGCGGTCGTTACAACAACGCCGACTCGGCCACATTTCGAACCTGGGACCTCAAGAACCCCTTCGCTGAGGGTTCTTTCCGCTGGGTGGCCAAGGGAGTTTATATCGACGGAGAACGCATGGGCCAAGCCTGTGTTTGTAAATGGTTCAAGACGGGCGCAGTCTTCTCCACTGACTACTTCACCCTCGACATCAAGGCTGTTGACAAGGCCCTGGAGATTGTCAACCGCTTCAATCAACTGAATATCATCAACAAAAAAATAAAGATCAACGTCCCTCAGGTGGCCGTCTTCAGGGACGATTGCCCTTGGGCTGGTCAGAACGTCCTGCATGAGCCCTTTGTCGAAAACTACCAAAAGTTCAATAGCAATACGGGATGGACAGATGACGATGTGGGTTGGCCAGAGGTTATGCAGGCCCTCAGCCACTTCAGCTACCACGTCTCGGGCGGCAACTACGTCTTGTGCGACCTCCAGGGCGGCATCTACCAGCACGAAGTCGTCCTCTCCGATCCCGTCATCCTCTCCCGGACCCGCGAGTACGGTGTGACTGATCTCGGCTCTGATGGCATCAGCTCGTTCTTCAGTCAACACGAATGCAACACCTTCTGCCGACCCCACTGGACCGCCCCTTCCAACCCCGTTCAGCACTTCCGCCCTATTCCCGGAACCACTATGATCAGACGCACCGTGCGAACCGCTGCCAACAGACCCCCAAATACCCAGCAATCTTCCTATTATTAACCTAGGCCATTGGCAAAGACTCTTCCAGCTCTCTTCTCTCTTCCCTCCAGAGGTGCCGATAAGCATCACGGATCAGCTTGGCGTTTTGTCTCAGTTTGGCATTTCAAGAGTCTCAATAAACATTGGGATGTCGCAACCGAGGTAAAGTCGAAGAAACAGAGGGAAAAGAGGGGAGAGAACCGGGACTGCAACAAGTTATTTCTTTGCGAGTCGTATGGGGCTAATTAATTGGCCTGCCTGTTCCAGGGAGTGTTTCTTTTCAATTGTGGCAGAGGAAAATACTTCATTTCTCGTGATGGGTCAATGTCAGACTCGGAGGAGTTGCGTGATGGCCAAGGCTTTTGCGGTATTTTACACATGTTTTTTTTCTTTCGTACCTAATAACAACTCATAATCTTTTTTTGTTTACTTTATTATTTAGGGATATCCTCTCACTGAGGCTTGGCACCATATCTCATTTTCAACTCTTCCTACACCTCAGTGAGCCCGTCTCCCTCCCCCCTCCCTTGTAAAGTGGCATCTATGAAAAAGTGAACTTAACCATCGAGGTCTGTATCTAAACCATGTCAAAGTTGGAAGCGTTGACAATACCAGCATCTACACCAGTCCCAGGGGTGAGGGCGGTCATAATATCCCTGTTCTTGATGAGACATGTATACCCACATATAAGTTTGTTTGCAGGTACTTACAACATGCCAGTAAAAGAAACCTCAAGGACCGACTGCTCCTTCCAATTTACATAGTATAAGCCGTATTTACAATAGCTACAAGATTACCCCCGACTACCAACCCGTGATTATCCTTATCCAAGTTATCTCAGCCGCCAAACTCGAGAAATCTTTCCGTTCTCATTCAAACCATCGAAACCGGGCTTTGCCGTTTATCAAACTCTGGAGAGAGGAAGCGGCTTAATTCGACTTGTGTTATACAATTATGGCGGTGTCTGGAGCCATCACTTTTCACTGTTATTTTGTAATAGCACCAGATGCAGATGATGAATTTGGCTTGTTCCGTTGGTGGCCGGTGCAGCCTAGACGGGTGAGCATAGCACGCAGTGCCACAATATTGTCCACGGTGATGGTGCTGACAAGTACACTGTGCCGTATGCTAGGTGGGAAGAGAAGGAACCCCACCCTCGTCGTCATGTGCTTCCAGGGTGCTTTTTGTCCAACATGACAAGCCCTTTTCAGCCTTAACCTGCACACACCACTTATAAAATCACCAGTTTCCCCACGCAAAACGTCCATGGACTTTTTCAACCTACGCCCCTCAATCACCTCACGTTCTATCCTTCCTGTCTCGGCCTTGGCTTGCCCCTTTCCCCAGCCATGGGGTATTTTGACGGTTGTTGGCCTGACGAGCGATTCACGACCAAGTTTCCGTTCTGCTTCTACAACCCTGACAATAAATACTATCGCATCGTGCAGGACTGGGATACTCGACGTAAGTGTTTGGATCGGAGACCAGGAGGCGCTATGATGGTTCAGTGACCATGCTCCCCTTATCCCGCGGCTGACCATGCCTCTTCGAAGGCACCTTCACCGTATGCATGTCGGAGGAGGAAACCGCGGACTGGATCTTCGAGACCCTCTACCATCTGAAGGATATATCCGACGATGCTGTCTGGCTAATGCTCTCGCCCGATGGCAAACTGGTGTCCCATTCCTCCCGCGTGCTCAGAGATTCGACACATATTACCTTCTACCCGTCGGTCGCAGACTTCCCCAGCGGCTTGCCAACAGTCCGCCGTTGCGACCTCACAGAGCTAAGTCGGCTGGGCCTCCAAACCGACCTCGCCACCTATGAGCCGCAGCCTGGCCAGCAAAGGGATGTTGTCTTCAAGTACTACATCAACAAGGGCAATGTCTCCGTTTTCTGGCATGAGATCAGCTGCGTCATACGCATCCCAAAACACCCCAACATCGTGCCATTTGACCGCCTCGTCATCGATACTGTGGGCGACCAGGATAAAGTTGTCGGCTTCACCGCCCCTTTTATCCCAGGAGGGACCCTCAGCAAGAATAGAGGGCGAGTGTTTAAGCTCAAGTACCTGAAACAACTCCTCAACGTTGGTGGCCGCATTTCTTTACCTGTCTTTCACGCTCGGTCCACATGAACAGATCCAACCCACCATTCCGGTAGCTACTAGTCTAAGTACTAACCGCCCGGTGGACAGACCATCGACTACCTCAACCATACATTGGGAATCATCCACGGCGACATTCGAGCTAGCAACATCCTGATCAATCCCGGGACAGACCAAATACAGATCTTCGACTACAATATGTCATCCAAACTCGGCTGGGAGGGCGATGTCGAGCATGGGGACGCCTTTGGCTACGAGCCGGATCGCACCGACGTCAAGTTTGCCGCCTTCGCCCTCTATGACATCCTCACCGATGACCTTGGCCGCTGGGAAGGAAAGCACATCTACGAGCTGGATATTTCCGAGGTCCTTGGGATCAAGACGTGGAAAATGGCGGACAACTTGACCATCAATAGCGATATGTCCGTGTACCGAAGCGTCTTCGAGAAATGGGTCGACAAGCGCAAGAAGATGGACGAGAAGTTTACTCACTACACGCAGGCTCCAAAGGCTAGCGTCATGGAGTGGCCGATGGTCCCCGAGTTTCCACTCGCAGATAACTGTGGCCGCATAGAGCGAATGGCAGCGCAGAACCGGCATCGGCTGATCGCAAGGGGGGAGCCATTCCTCAATTGGCAGCGTCCAGCAAGTCGAGATCTTCCACTCCCTCAAGGACAGCGACTTCTTGCCACCGGGGAGGTTGTGGGACCTCGACGATCGAAGCGAAACGTACGGTGATGGGAAAGCAGGGGTGGGAACAGAACATGGCGCTCGTGTTGTCAGATACAGCTTGGGGATTGAAGTTTTTTACTTGGTTACTGATTTTTGAGTGTTCCCGTGTTCTTTTCAAACTGCGAGATCCGAGTGGGTGCATACCAATTGAATCTAGGAATTCCAGTGTTACGAGATGGGTAAATGTAGATGCCAATTAATTTAGTTTGGCAGGAATTGCAGAAACAAGTTGGCCCCTCGATGAGTGATTCACCTGGGTGAAATTTGTTGATTCGGCAAAAGAGATGGTCCATTGCTGACGTAGACATGTTTGTAATCGACGTTCCGACAATGCCGCACTGGTTACAATGCAGAACAGTGAAGCGCGCCGCGCTGCAAAGAAAAAGGCTAAAACAACGACCAACTGAAAATTTAAGGGAGTGAAAAGGGGATCTCCGTATCCCCTCAGCAACACAATAATACAGCATAACTTCTGTGTGATAAGGAGAGCCAGTGAACAAGCTCGACCAAACCGACGGTTATACCCTTGACCAGTTTACCTATCAAAAGAACAATGTAAACACTTCAAAAATTGTCATGCCCGTAGTCTTTAACAACCAAAACAAACGAAATTAACGTCATGAATTAAAAGCTAAATCCGCGAGAAAGTACCATAGTTCTCCCCAAGTCAGGAGGACGAGTGATTTGCTTACAGGCAGGCCTGATTAGGTGGGGAAAGGAAACAGATTCTGACCGAAATACAAAAAGGGCTCTGGCCCAGACGAGAGAATCGGGAACATGAAGCACAGGCCCCGTAGTCTGGGTAATACAGGTCAACTTCTTGGGTCATTAATGTGTATGATTACAAAGATTAATGCAATAAGACAGTATTTAGTCAGTTAACCCTTTCTCCTGCTCCAGAACCCCTCAGACTGCATGTGGCAGAAGTAGAGGCCTCACAACGACGAGGTCAAAACCAGGCCAGGAATCCTTGAAGAACAATCTGGTCTTGTGGCGCCCTCTTCTGAAGATGGCCAGTTCTCAATCACTACCAAGGCGCACTTACTATCTACTAAGCTCGGTGTTCTGCGACTCCTAAGGGAGGCGTACTCGTTGACGACAGCACAGCCAGGGCCTCGGGGGGGTCCTGACCAGTCCCCGCCATCAAATTACAGTATGGCTCAACTAATCTGCGAGGGCTACAAGCCGGTAAGAACAGCCATCGAGCACATGATTGCCACGATATTGAGAGATTGAGGTACTGGATATACTGGCTGCGTCTTTCTCGTCCGTTTTCTGCCAGTCTGAATGGAAAAGCATCCTCGAGCGGCTGCTTTCCCCCACGACGGCCACGTCATGTTTTGCCAAACGAACGTGGTGTGCGGTGAATTTCGGACAGAAGGCGCAAGAAAACATAGCCAGGGTCTCTGGACTGGTCTCCAACGTGGACTCGCTTGAAAAAGACCGACTCTTCTTGTTCGTTTTTTCGTCAGCAGGCCGCGAAATGGCTCTTCTCATGGCCCTTTTTAAGATTACCATTCTGTACTCCGCCTCAGAACATGCTGAACTACCTGGCACCGAGTGCTAGTGAATCTCAGAGAGCCGGTGCAGTTGTGTCAGGTGGGAGAAAGATGGAATTTGTGAAGCGGTCTTTGTCAAGGCACTGTGTGTTAGGCTGCCTATTTCTCGTTAATTTTCGTCAGGATGCCTTGAAAAATATGCTGGGATAGCTTTTCAGAATGATGGTCACGGAGAGAATGGCCGAATTTCAGTGGTGGAAGGTTGGCTGCTGTTGAGACTTGTTGTGGGTGAGTGGCCCAATCAGATGCCGTCCCAGACTGTCGGGTCCGTATAAGCGCCACAACACTGTGCATATGCTGCAGGCAGGGTGTGTCTAAGCCCGAGGATTTATTTTGTTGCCCTGTTGTCGAGAATTGGCCTTTTCGTGGCCTCCTTCGGTAATTCAAGCCAGCTGATTAGTTGAATTCAGTGATGGCAGTGTCGAAGCCCAACTTCAACCTCGTGAGCTCTGCTGTTCCGTGCATCCGACACAGCCATGGCCTACCTTTAGGAGGCCGTTAGGCGATCATGAACAGAGGCATGCCGTTTTGTCGAGAATGCCTTTGGGATATCATAACTAATTTGGATGACAGATCTGGGTATATAAGGATGGAAGATGTCTGCTCTTCCATATCCTTTTTCTCTTCACACCAAAAAGCGTACACACACACACAGTACACACAGCAAGTTCACCGTCCTGCACACTACCATCGCCAGTTTCAAAGCTCCCAAGTTCAGCACCAGATTCTGTTACATCTTTCAGCCTCTTTCCCAAAGACACCTCAGCACATCATGGCCCGCCCTTGCAAAAAGGTCTGGAAGCTGTACTCGGACAAGTGTCCCATGAATGAAGGGTACTGGGAATGCTGCGAGCTATTCGATACCAGTTACGGGTGCACATGCGAGACCGACGGCACACTCGAGGAGGCAACGGAGACTCAGCCGTATGAGTCCTGTCCAGATCATGATTCCGACTAACGGATTCTGGAGGAGGTACGAGATGAGCGAGGGTGATAGGCATTGCCTTATTGGAGGGTGGTGGGGGATCTTTTCACTTGCGGACGGGGAGTTTGGTATGGTTGGCTTTTCGCAATCACTTTGTGGGATGGAATGGGGGGAATCAGCGCAGGGACTTGACGGACAACAATCTGTTTTTTTTTCTTTTGTCCTCTCTTCTCTCTTTTCTTCTCTCTTTTCTTCTTCTCTTTTGTGAGGGGGGAGTTCACACAAGTTCACACCACAGGTTCACACACAGACACAGATTAGTACCCCAGCACGCAACCTATTTAGATAGCACGAATTGAGCATCATTTCTTGCTCACACCAGATAACCAATTGTGAGCCAACTTGCCGGCTTTTTGTGCTTTCTTGTTCTTTTTTTTTTTTTTTTTTTCCCCTTGCTTGCAGCCTGGTGCGGACACGTACAGGGTTCCAATGCACTGTGAATATGCGGCTTTCAAGACACATAGCCCCAACACCAGCGAGGAGCGATTGGCTCCCTACTGCCTGTTCATTCAATAATTAATTCAGCAACCCCGCCTCAGACCTCGGCCATAAGATGAGACCAATCCTCCCTTGTTCCCATTCCCATCCCTCTGCCCCTCCCCCCGCCCTTGTCTCTGATTTCAACCTTTGTCGCTCTTGTATTGTTGGCGCCTGGGTTCTCAACTGCTCCCTCCCTCCCTATCTACCTACCTACCTACCAACCAAAAAACGACGCACGCCATGACCACCGACAACATGGCCTCAGCTGAGACTTTCAGCCAAGATACCGCCAACTTCCACCATATCGACCATACGCCACACGGAAGGCTTTCTCAGCTAGAATGGACAAAATACGATGGATACTACCGCCTGCTGTCAAGAGAAGATTGCACCATCAAACACTTATTCTACACCGTCCCGCAGGACGAGGGTGAGCGCCAAAGATGGGTAACGCCCGCCTGGCCTTTCGGCTTCAACACGCTGCCGGTTGGGGATTGGAACACCGGCCGCCTCTCCCTTGACAGCGAAAACAACAGGCTCATCGTCACGTCGAATTGGAAGCAGCAGTTCCCTGGCCTTGGCGGTCCCTGCCCTGCTGCCGACTTGCCCCGGGTGAAGCTGAACTTGCCATACCCCACGGCTGGCTTCAGAACCAACCTCCAATACGAGGGCTGGAACGAGAATGACTTCCAAACCGGCTACGTGTCGGGGAATTACCCCCACGACAGGCGGTGGGCTGGCGTGGACCACGAGGAAAGGATCAGGATACTCCGCGCCCTGGACCGCGAGGAGAACCTGGTGCGGTTCGGCGCCGAGAGGGTCATGATGGCCTTGAACACCAAGATTTGTCCCCGTCGCTCTCGAGTTTCTTCTACTTATTCTCCCAGTGCCGCCGCCGCCGCTTCCGACGGTAACCTTCCGTTCTCGGAAGAGCTCGACTTGGAACATCTGAGAGCGAGAGATGCCTGCGAGATATATGCCGCCATCCACGACCGCGGCAACGGCATTGCGCCGCGCCTTCTCGCCTACCTCGTGGAGAACAACGGGTTTTGCGAGCGCATTGTCGGCCTCGCCGTTGAGGTCATCGAGAACGCTCGCTTCGCCACCCCCGACGACGTCAACGAGTGCCGCGCCGCCATCGCCAAACTGCACGATTACGGCATTGCCTACGGCCCGGCTCTGCGGTGCTCGAGCTTCCTCATCGTTGGGGGTCTTAAGGCCGCCGGGGAGCCAAAGCGAGCATTGCTTCAAGACTTCTCCGACGCCATGTTTACTGGTGATAATGAGGTGCTGAGAGCCGAGTTGGAACGGGTTCCGGAGGCTCTCATGGACAGCAATCCCAGATATCCGCTTCGAGAGAGGTATCCAGGGAGTACCCCCCATTGTCCACGATCACTCGCCCATGGGTAACCTCGAGAGGCTGGGATTACTTCCGCTTAGGGAGAGTCGGCCCAGAGTCACGGGGGATCAGAGGAGACGTGTCCCCCCCCAATGGGGCTAATTAGTATTTTTTATACCGCTTCCTCATCGCTTTGTTGTTTCCTCGCTCTTTCATTTCCACGGTTTCATTTCCATAATTAAATAGGCGCACGCTCTTCATCCTGCCAGACCCTGCAAAAGATTGAATCTAAATGACCTACTGTCAGCTTCCCTTCCTTCGGCGATACACACCCTCAGCGTATCTATTACCTAAGTAATCCTGGGAGGTGCTAATAGCTGCACAAGATAGGTGGGTAAGTTTTACATTCTGTTTGTCAATAATGAATTCCAAGTCTATGTCGTGTGATGTCGAGTTCACCAGCGGCCCTGAATCTTGGTTCACGAATGGAAAGTTACCTGTTCTCATGATTAAATGAAGGTTCAACCGAGATTTTGGGGATCCGGATGCCTTGACCCCATTTTCTGCAAGTCCTTTGAGGAACCCAAATTCCAGTGTCTTGCGGTCCAAGCGCACCAATCATTCACGACAAATTACATTGCAGCAAGGCTCGTCTTTGTTTCGTACTCAAATCAGGCTGAAGCGGTCAAAAGCAGAATGGCACTATTTCGTGGTAAATTTACGAGTTGATGAACTGACTCCTTAACTGGGGGGGGTCCGGACACAAAGTCAAGGGTCGGTTCAAGTGTGAGCAGAGTGAGGTTTAAATAAAAAGACTTCGGTATTTGAAGTCGGCAAATCCAGGTCAGGGGTTATCTGCGGCCCGGCGGCCTGGTATTGCTAGATTGCCCTCGGATCTTGGTTCCGGCCCGTATAATCCGGCAACTCGTCAATCCGTCAAGGGTTGCTTGGGTGCTATGGGACTTTCGGCTTTTGCCTTTGACCCAATAATCCAAATCACACCGAGGTTCGATTTCTTTTTTCTCCCTTGGAGCATGGGGGCCACATGAATTGAGCGGTATCGGGTTGAGTAGGTACATGTACCCAACTCCAGGTACCAGGTACCACCTATACCCTTAATTTGTAGAGTCGAACGTTATATTACCATGACAAAGGCAGTCAAGACTCTGCATACTATTCAAGCATAAATGAGGTGAATTCACCTTCTATTCGTGCGCTTGCACTGAGTTCAAACAGGTGGGGCAATAAACCACCAAACGATGGCAAGCGTATATTACTGCGAGTCCCATCTCCTGCTGCGCCGTTCACTCTCCCGCTTTGCCACTCATGCTACTTTTCTTCTCTCGTTACCATGGCTGGCCTATTATCCTTGGGGATTTTCCTCATGCATGGCATTGCTGCCCTCGCCAGCTCGAACAAGCCTGAACCATTTGGTCGTTTCATCAACAACACCATCTATCAGCCCGCTGTTGGCGAGAGCATCACGTACCCGCGCTTCGTCGAGCTACAAGACGGCACCATCCTTGCGACCGCGTCCCTGATCGGCCCCAGCCCAGCGTACTTTCCCGTGTTCGAAAGCAAGGATGGTGGCGCTAGCTGGGCATGGGTTTCCAACATCTCCGACACCCAGAACGGCTGGGGTTTTCCCGCACAGCCCGCTCTCGCCGAGCTGACCGAGCCTTTGGGTGGGTTTAACACCGGCACCATCCTCGCGTCGGGCAACAGCTGGAGCAACAACGGCACGCGGATCGACCTCTACGCCAGCACCGACCGCGCCAGATCCTGGAAGTTCGTCAGCCACATCGCGGAAGGCGGCCGCCCAAACACCACCAACGGCGCCACCCCCATCTGGGAGCCCTATCTGCTTGTGTACAACCACTCCCTTGTATGCTACTATTCGGACCAGCGCGACCCCAAGCACGGCCAGAAACTCGCCCACCAAGTCTCGACGGACCTCGTCAACTGGGACCCGCCCGTTGACGACGTCGCCTACGGCGAGTACATCGCCCGCCCGGGCATGACCGTCGTCGCCTTCATCCCGCCCATCAGGAAATGGATCCTCGTGCACGAGCTCCCCGTCGGCAACTCCAGCTCCCACGGCGTCAACTACCCCGTGTACTACCGGCTGGCCGACAGCCCGCTCGACTTTCGGCTCTCTGAGGGCCTGCCCATCGTCATTGAGAACACGACGGCGCCCAACGCCAGTCCGTACGTGGTCTGGAGCCCCACCGGCGGGGGCCCCAACGGGACGATTGTGGTGTCAGATGCGGATCGTCCGCAGGTGTACACGAACCGGTTTGGCGGCGATGTGGACAAGTGGGAGGAGCACGAGACGCCGGCGCCGGCGACGTATAGTCGGGCAATTCACATCCTGGCGCGGCATCCGGATCATCTCATGATCTTTGGCGGGGAGACGTTTGATAACATGAGGAGTGGTCTAAGGACACCGTTTACGGCCACCGTTGTGAGTTTGGAGGAGACGCTTCGCAAAGATGGGCCCCCCCCTGCGTGATGAGTCTACCTTCTGTGGGAATTTGTGTGTGTGTGTGTGTGTGTGTGTGTGTGTGCAATCCTACCTAGGTAGTGTAATTAGTACACGTGTACCTCTAATTGGGGCTTTGAGGACGGGAGAAGCATTTCGGGCTCCGACTTGAACATATGCAGCTGATTTGGAAAGGCGAAAAGAAACCTTTTCTCACGTGATAACATTGATCACTCATGGATCAGTGCAGGCCATGACCCCCACCAAATTACGCTCGGTGGAGTGCATGTATGTACATATGTACATACATACGCACCGTCGTGGCGGGGCTACTTGGCTGACAGCCCTGAATGCGGGGTCAGGAGTGATCGCCCAAAGCGTTATGGAGCCGCAACCCCCTGAGTACGTACCTTTTTTGTCGGGGAGGTACCTGGTGAACGCAGTCAAAAAGGAAAGACACACGATGCCAAAGGAGAAATTCTTTAAAGAAAACCTTGTGGTGCAGGTCTCAATTAATAAAAAAAAAATTTGCTGTAAATATCTAGTTACTGCTTTTGACTGCCCGTTTCGTGGGTTCGTGAGGAGCCAAATCTACCCCGCTTCAAAACACACCTTGTTAAAATCGGAAAGTACAATCCTCGAGACACGGCGTCAAGAAACACAAACATGTCCACTTTTGGTCCACAAACATGGCAATATCCCCAGGATTTTGTCATTGGCCCAGCCGTTTTAACTACCTACTACGCATTCACCCTAATTACACCTAATTAACCCGTCTTGGCCTGCCTCTCCTCGGCGTTGATGTAACGTCTGGTCCACCAACTTTTCTTGGGCGACCTCGCTTTGCCGTAGTTTCCATCTGGGCCGGATCAACCCGTTTTGGCCGACCTCTATTCGACTGTTTTGATTCAACGGTAAGCGGGGTTTTGACTACTTGTCGTGGGCGGCCCGGCTTTCGCTTTGACGTGGCGTCGCCAGGCTCAGCAACTCTTTTTGGACGACCTCTCTTTGGCCTTATCATAAGGTCAGACTGATCGACTCGCCTCGGCCGCCCGCGCTTTACGGGAGGAGTCTTTGTCGCAACAGTCTTGGCGGATATCTCGGACATGGACAAGACAGGCTTCGACTTGGCGCGGCGCGTTTGCAACTTCGGCTCGGTGGTGATTGCAGGTTTTGGTTTCTTCTCCTGCTGCTCCGAGATCCTGGCGCTGCGACGGAGAGGGCTGGAAAACTGAACGGCTCCTGGTCCGGCGAGCGCGATTACTGTCACGTTTTTGTCCTCTGGATCTTTCCGTCTTTGCCGCTTTGGAGGTAGTAGTGGCTTGTCTTGGGCAGACTCGTCGATACGACCACGCTTCGGCCGGCCGCGAGAAGCAGAGGCGATGCTGCGATCTGGGTCTGGCTTTTTATTGGCTCCGACTCCCTTGCATCGTCCCTTTGTGCCAGTCTCTACAGCGGTAGAAGAAGCGTTGGTAGCGGACGGGTGACTGTCTTTGTTCCCCACCGCATCAGACAGGTTCCTTCCACCTCGAATGGACCGCCGAGGTGCTTCAGTTGTCTTGTCGGAGTTACTGTCGGCATCCACAACAGAAGCATGAGTCAGATCGCCGTGAATAGCCGCATCAGGCGAAAGAGCCGCAGCAGTAGCAGTAGCTTCCACGGCTGTTCCTTCCTCAGGTTCTTCTTCTTCAGGATCTTCATGGTGCCACGTTAACCCTGGCTGCTTGCCCCATTTGTGATTCCAAATCCCATCCTCAATCCAGTTCTTCTTAACGCTTTCGTAGGCCAAGGCATCGAGGTCGATGGACTTGCCGGGCGCCTGAAAGTCAAACTCGTCTTTAAGCCATTCGCGTTCCTTTTGGATTTGATACTGGAATTGGCGATAGGGACGGGATGCTTCTCGGTCTCGTACGACTGGCCTTACGAACCGCCGTTTTGGAGGCCCGGGAGTTGTTAACGAGTCTTGATCCACCTCCGCCCCTTGTTCCGGTTCCGGTTCCGGTTCCGGCTCCGGCTCTGGTTCCGACTCTTCATGGCCCCAAACGTAGATATGGAAAGTCCCGTCATTGCCACGAGGACCAAAGGGGTAGTCTTTGGGGAGCTGGCGCGTCCAGGCTTCAGTACTCTTGGGCCAGCCAAGTCCCCAATCGTCGCCCCAAATCCCCTGCTCTAACCACCGGTCCCTGACATTGTTTTCAGCCTGCTCTAGGTCATTGAGATTGCTATCGTCGTATGGAAGGGTCTGTCTCCGCCCAAGGTGTATGGACCGCGCCTGCTCTTGGAAGCGTGCTCGCTCGCGCCTGACCTGCGCTCTGAACTGGGGTATTGGCAGAGACTTGTTCCGAATCTCGCTCCGTTCACGCTCCTTCCAGCTAGGATCCACGGGCGGCGGGGTTTCGTTGGAATTTGTGGTCACGCCCGATACCGACTTTGAGGATTCTGCGTACGGCGGAGAGTGGTAACGGGTTTCCCTCTCGTGCTCAAGCCGATCGGGATCTTGTTGCAGTCGCTCTAGCGCTTCGATAACTTTTGGTAAAACGCGGCGGTGGGAATTGAGGTAAACGTCCATTTCTGCGGTTTAGAATGAAATAGAAGAGTGTACACGGATGCTGAGGGACATGGTATCGGAACCATGAAGACGGGAGGGGTGGATTTATGCCGCGTCGCACGCTGGGTATTTTACTTGCGCTAAGTGCAGTCAGGTGGCCCTGTGCTGTAATCGCTAATTGGTCGGTTGTCGTAGGGTCGCAACGGACGATGCACTTGGCGGCAACCCACATTCGAAGCCCCTGGGAAAGTGGGGGATCGGGAGCCAAGCCGCCAAGAAGCGCGGAGCGACCGAGCGGGAACCCGCAGGTGAGAGACGCCCGCTTGCAAATTACCTTTCCCCCTGCAGGTTACCTACTAGACTACAATCCAACCCTGGTTTGTTTGTTGACACCATACAACTGGTCAAGATTTTTCCAACTCCACGATCAAAACCATCAATTCTTAAATTCAAAAAGCATATGATGCAGTTCATCTTACCCAGCTTCCCAATGGTTTCCAAGTTTTTAATTCCAAATGTGATGCTTTGGTGTTTTGCTGTGATGATTTGAAATTTTGGCCAGACCTCTGTCTTTTGAACCTAACTAACTAACAAACCAGGGCTAGATTGTAGGTCTAGGTCTAGGTCTACTAGAGTTACTAGGTAGTTGCTCACCTATTTACAGCCACCGGGCGAGACGCTGGGTAGCCTAGGCAGATGGGCCAACAGAGATCCCAACCGGGAATGGGAGGTTCCTATGCCGGGCAAGACCCCAGATGGTCCAGGGAAGAAGGCATGTCAATGCCACAGGCAAAGTGCTTCTCGTCCATTCGTTTGGCCGCCCCAGCCTGGAAACACGCAAATGGATGAGTAGCAACTCCCGGCTCCCTCGACAGTGAACAGCCTTCAAGATGGACAGGACGGCATGTCTTTAGGTCCAAAAATCCAAGGCCTACACCTTTTCTTTTCTCCAACGCCAGTTTGTCCTTGTCATCCCATACTTGGTCCAAGTCTCTCGTCCATCTCTTTCAATCTTCCGCGGAACCGGTACCCCTGCCTGGTAGTTGCCGCCATGGTGCGAACACTCGATCCCAGCGCCATGTTCTCCCTAGTGCGTCTGAACTCCCGAGCACAAGACTTTGTCAATCATTGGCGTAACAAAGCTCGCGTCTCAACTTTCCCAGATCCAAAGAACCCAACCGTCTCCCTTGTGAGCCTCGAAGTCGGCCCCGACTCAGAGGGTAAGGTACGCTCCACGCTTGTCACTATTGGACGAGAAGGTGTTGACATTTATGTCCCGGGGACGTCCTCATCGCGTATCCAATGCTCCTTCGAGGCCGCCACCGAGGACATGTGGGAGTGGATGCTCCACGATCGATCCTCCCGGCGCACAACACAGTTCTTCGGCGACAACGCCATCCCTTTCGAGAGGGACCACCCTCAACGCCGGGTCGTCGTGGACTCACGCACCAACACCACATTTGGGTTTGGTGGCAACGACAGAAACCTGTTCCAATTCCGGATCGTCTGGCATTTGGATGACCCTGACGAGAATAAAATCATTCTCCGCAATCGAACCAAGGATGATGCTTGCCACGCCCTGACCGGACCGACAGACGCAGCGGGAGCTGGCCTAAATGTCCCAGATTTCCCAGAGCCGCCGACAGCCGTACCATCAGGGCCCACGATCCGGCTCGTCACCCCTGCCTGTAGTCTGAACGTCATAAGATACGTGCGCCGATCCGAAATCGGGCAAGGGGGTCAAGGCATGGTTTACAAGGCAGTGGATGCCGATTCCGGCCGGTATCTCGCTGTCAAGATCGTCAAGAAGCCTGCAGTAGTGGCCAAGCCCGGTGATGCCACCCCAGAGACTGACAAGGCTAAGCTCCGCGCATACCACCTCTTGAAACAAGGGGTACAGACATTGACCAAGGTTTCTCATGCAAGTACCTACTACCTACCTTCACTGAGGACGAGATTTCATTTCAGCTGCGTGCATGTCCAGCTAACTAAGTTTGCCACCAGAAACACATTGTGGAGTACATCAAGACAGAGGTCAAAGACGAACATGTCGAAATATTTATGGAACTCAAGTCCGGGAGTGTGCGTAAGTTAATGGAAACAAAGTTCTTCGAAGACCCAGGGACTTGGTCTCTCGACTGGCCCCACAGATGCTACAGGCTCTCGACTACCTCGCTTCAAAGGACATCGTCCACCGAGATGTGAAGCCCTCAAACATCCTCTACACGGAGCTCCAGAACGGCCTGCTTCACTACCAGCTGACAGACTTTGGAATGTCGCACAATGTTCGCGATCTAGATGCCCCCAGCGGCGGAACAGTCAACTACATGGCGCCTGAAGCATATCGGCGCTCCCTTGACCATACGACCAAGATGGACGTCTGGCCGCTTTTTGTTACTATTGCTAGCATTCTGAACGTTGACAACTTTCGTAAAAAGCGCATGACTCCGCACCCACTCAACGTTATTGCAGCCGAGGAGGCTGCCGTCTTACTGTCAGCCTATAAGGAGATGGCCGTTGCCGACCCCCAGAAGCGAGCCTTTGCGGGCGACATGCGAGACAAGATTTACGATGGAGAGGGGCGCACCACTCGGCGCACCACCGGCAGGAAGACAGGACTTCGGGTGGCGACACAGGCAGCACCCAACAAGCGGCGGCGGCAGCAGCAGCAGCAGCAGCCCCCCAAGCCAGAAAACAAGCCAAAGCTCAAAAAGACTATTATGTCGCTGAATGAAGGGTTTATTCAAATGGAGGAGGTGACCATGTTGACACAAGAGTCGCTACAATACTCGTCAGTATACTCGAGCATGTCCAAGTTCAACGCGCCGTCAGAAGATATGTCAGAGTCAATGCCTTCTTCGCACTCGCCAGGGTACGTAACCGTGTCCGGGGCCGTCAACGAGTTGGCAGATGTCGATATGATGGACGTGGAGACGCCTAGCATCGTGTTCCACCCGCCGCCTTTGTCAAGGAATATGTCTCTGTGCTCCTATTGAGTCTCCCTGCTTGAAGACTCTTCCTTTCCCCACTTTTCCCTTTCCTTTCGTATAGTAGTTAACACTAGGCGGCGGCGGCGCATTGTTTTCCCCAGGGATTGATTCTCTCTGTCAGGCTTTATTTGTCTCGCGTCTCGCATGTACTGTTTGTTCATCGTATGGCACGGGGTTATCGGGGTTTAGTTTTCGCTTATTTAGATGCCATCCGATCAAAAGCCCCGTCCGCTAGCCCGGCCGGTTTCCGAAGCGCCCTTTCCTTGAGCTAGCTACCAATTCACATTGCCATCTTTGCTATTTGTCCAATTGTCACCTTGCTCCTAGATATTGTTCATGTTTGCCCCACTTATCCTATATCTCATATCGAAATACCCTCCTCGAAAGTAGAGCTTTTGACAAGGGGAATGAAACATTTTCTCACACGACATTATGGCATCTGTGATGATCGGGGCTACAGGTGAAGGATGTGACCCACTAAATTACAGTGGAGAATGTATGTGCGGGATACGCAAGCACGCACGATTGTGGCGGGCTGACAGCCCTGAATGCGGGGAGGGGGGCAGGTGCGATCGGTGTGCCCCTGTCAGACATGGCTGACGCTGACGCTGACGTCAAAAGTCGTTGTGGAGCCGCAAAGTGCCAGGGAAGATTTTTGTTGAAGTGGGACGCAAGAACAGCCAAAGACAAACACACCATGCCAAGGAGACATAATTTATATAACACTTTGTGATGCGGCGCTGCCTAATATTTCTTGTCTGAAACGCCCACTTCTCTTCCAAATCCATCTCGCTCAAAACCATTCAAAAATCGGAAAGTGCAAACAGGAAACATCTACCATATCTCCACTTCGTTCAACAAGCATGACAATAACCCCAGGATTCTCTTCTGCCTTCGGTCCAGCCGTTTTAATCGCTACGCACTCGCCTATCCCTAATTAACACGTCTTGGCCTACCCCTCCTCAGCGCCGACGTAACGTCTGGCCCACCAGCTTTCCCTGGGCGACCTCGCTTTGCGGTTGATGCTACCTGGGTCTGATCAGCCCTTTTTGGCCGACCTCGGTTCGGCGTTTTTGGTTCAACGGTAAGCGGAGTTTTGGCCACTTGTCTTGGGCGCCCCTGCTTTGGCTTTGACGTGGCGTCAGGCTGATCAACTCTCTTTGGACGACCCCTCTTTGGCGCTGCCATAACGTCAGACTGGTCGACTCGTCGTGGCCGACCGCGCTTTGCCGGAAGAGTCTTTGTGGCAGCCTTGGCAGATGTCGACTTTGGCTCGGCCGTGGGGGCAGGTTTCGGCTGCTTCTCCTGCTCCGAGACCCTGGCGCTGCGACGGAGAGGGGTGGCAACAGTTCCTGGTCCACCACCTGCAATCGCTGTCGCGCTCTCCCCCTCGGGCCCCTTGCGTCTTTGTCGCTTTGGAGGCAGTGGCTTGTCCTCAACAGGCTCGTCGATACGGCCACGTTTTGGTCGACTACGGGAAGCAGAGGGGACGCTGCAATCCGGGGCTGGTTCTTCGTTGCCCGGCCTTCGCTCGGGCCGTCGTTGTACGTTGGCCTCAATAGAGGCAGAAGCCTCGGCGGGGGACGGGTGGCTATCATTATTCTCCACCGCATCAGACAGATTCCTTTCACCTCGAGCAGATCGCCGAGGAGCGTCTACTGGCTTCTCGGGGCCATTGTCGACAGCTAAGACAGAAGTGGGAGCCGGATCGTCGTAAGCAGTAGCATCGGGGGGCCGCAGAATAGCAGCGGCTTCTACCACTGTTTCCTCCTCGGCCACTGTTTCCTCCTCGGCCTCTTCAGGCTCTTCGTGTGGCCACGTTATTCCCGGCAGCTTTCCCCATGCAAAGTTCCAAATCCGGTCTTCGATCCAGGTATCCTTGACGCTTCTAAAGGCTAGGGTATCGATGTCGACGGCTTTGCCAGGCGCAATAAAGTCAAACTCGTCCCTTAACCATTCACGCTCCTTTCGCACCTGATATTGAAACTGACGGTAGGGGCGCGATGCTTCACGGTCTCGTACGTTGGGTCTTTTGTGCCCTATTTTGGGGGGTCCGGGCGGGGGAATTGTCGATGAGCCCTTCTCCGGCTCCAACTCTTGCATCGGTTCCGGGTCAGATTCTTCGTGGCCCCAGTGGTAGGTAGTCGAGATATTTTCGTTGCGCGGGGGGCAGAAGGGATATGATTCGGGGCGCAAATAATTGTCATGCGAGGGCATGCTTTTCGTAGGCCACGCATCGCCCCAATCTTCGCCCCAGATCCCCTGCTCTATCCATCGGGCCCTAACATTATTTTCGGCGTTGGCGACATTATCCCAGTACGCCTGGTCATAAGGAAGGGTTTGCCTTCGCCCACCGCGAACATTTGCCCACTGCTCGATAAATCGTGCTTCCTCGCGCTTGGCCTGAGCCTTGAACTGGGATTCTGGCCTCGACCTGTCTCTCAACTCCCTCTCTTCACATTGCCGTCGAAGCTTTTCAGCAACGGGATCCACGGGTTCGGGAGGGGTTTCGTCTTCGTCGTACAACTGCGTGGATACGCTTGACCGCGCTGGAGAGCATGGTTCGGGAGACTTGTTGTAACGTCGTTCCCTCTCGTGCTCCAGCTCATTTGGATCGCGCTGCAGTCGTTCTAGCGCTTCAATAACCCGTGGCAAGACACGTTCGTGGGAGTTTTGTCGCATCTCCATCGCTGAGGTTGGAATCAGAAGAATTTACAAAAATGATGATCCGAGGAGGGGGGGATTGAGGCCGCGATACACACACTATTTTACATGCGATTCGCGAAAGTCAGCCCTGCGCCGGTTGGCTTGTCCAAGCGGCATGACAGCAGCGCCAACCCGCATTTGAGACCCCTAAAAACTCGAAAAGTGGAGCGGGGAGGAACCCGCCGGGCGGTTACCCGCAGATGAGAAGCTCGCGATTGCAAACCTCACCTTGGGCGAACACCTGGGGCTCCGCATCCCAACTTGCCCCCCCTCATCACAACTGGGCTAGACGCTGGGTAGCCCAAGCAGATGGGCCAACATAAATCTCAACTGGGAATGGGAGCCTCCTGCCGCAGATGAGAAGCGCGCGATTGCAAACTGGCCCTCCAGAGTCCAGGCTCGCTCCCAGCTTGCCTCACCTTGGGCAAACGCCTGGGGCCCCGCATCCCAACTTCCCTCATCACAACTGGGCGAGGCGCTGGGTAGCCCAGGCAGATGGGCCAACAGAGATCTTCACTGCGAATGGGGAGCCTCCTGTCGGGGCCTAGACAGAGCCGGTTTTGGGAAGCAGCCATACAATGTCACAAACAAGGAGCTCCTCAGCCATTCGTTTTGCTAAACCCTGGAGGGCATCGATCGATGGCTGACTCTCTCTCAGCGGTCCGAGAGGTTAAAGATGGAGAAATTGGCAAGTCTTTCGGCTCACCACAAATCCATCATTTTTGTCCTTTTTTCAGTGCAGCGTAAACACACTCTTGCTGCGTCTTTGCCAGTCCCTTTCTCAGATTGTTACAAAGTTCATCCACCTTGCTTCCGTCTGATCATCAGCCATGGCGCCGCAACAACTCAACCCTTTAACCTTATTCTCACTTGTACCTGCCAATGAGCGAGCCATGGCAGTTCTCGAAGACCGCCATCACAAAGCCCGCATCTCGAGTTTCCCTGACCCCAGCGATGTCGGCCAACAGAACAAGCTGGTGGGCCTCGGCCTCGGAGTTGGCCCCCAATTCACCACAAAGTCGCGCACCACGCTTGTCACCATAGGACGCGAAGTGGATGGAAAACACGATATTGTGGTTCGGGGATCCTCTGTCTCGCGCATCCAATGCTCGTTTGAGCTTACCGACAATATGCTTTATGCTTGAGGTTATGCTCAGTGATCGTTCGACGCATAATACGACCCAGGTTTATGGCCAGGGGACTTTGGGCTTCGAAAATGGGCGCCCTATACGTCGAGTCCTCATTGACCCTTACACCAAGTCTACGCTGGCGTTTGGTGGCACGAAGAACACCTTCTACTAGTTCGATATCTTCTGGCATTCCAGAGCCTCCCCGGACTTCTTTGTGTTTCGAGCCCCAGACGACTTTTGCAATGCACGAACAGTGGTTGGAGCCGACGAGTCCGAAGCCCTGGTACCGCGAGTCCCAGAGCCGCCCACAGCTGTACCATCTGGGGTTATTACTCGAATTCGTACCGTTGCCTGTCTGGAGAGGCCGAGGTACTACAAGAGAGCACTCATTGGGGCAGGCGGCCAGGGTGAAGTCTACATGGTCGCCAATGCTGATTCCGGAGACTATCTCGCTGCCAAGATCCTCAAAATGCCAGATGTTGTCGTAGCTTATGAGGTCACCCCGGTTCAGGAGGCTAAGATAAACGCACTCAAACGCGTGAAGCAGGAGGTGCAGGCTTTGCAGGAGGTTTCCCATGTAAGTTGAAAAATCATTACCTCCCGATAAGGAAGTCCATCCTCAAGCGAACGTCAGCTAAAACCAAACCCAGAAACACATTGTGGAATACAGACAGACGCAGCTCCAAGGCGATAACGTTGAAATATTCATGGAACTCAAATCTGGGAGTGTGCACAACCTGATAAAGAATAATTTCTTCCAGAATCCCTAGGATTTGGTCAATTGTCTCGCTCCGCAGATGCTCCAAGCCCTCGATTACCTCACCTCAAAGAACATTGTTCACCGAGACGTCAAGCCCAAGAACATCCTCTACACGTATCTCCCAGATGGCACGCTCCATTACCAACTGGCCGACTTTGGTCTGTCTCACAATGTTGGCCTTGCGGATGCCTCGGGCGGGACAACCGTCTACGTGGCGCCCGAACTCCGCCAGGTCACGATGGAGCAGACGACCAAGATGGATGTCTGGTCGCTCTTTATCACCATTGCCTAAATCTTGAATGCCGACAACTTCCGGACAAAGCAGATGATCCCGTATCCGTGGAACGTCTGGGCAGCTGAGGAAGCGGCCGCGATCTTCACCGACTTTCAAGATATGGCCGTCGAGAACCCCGAAAAGCGAGCATCGGCAGGCGACATGTTGGACAAGCTCTACGGCGGAGAGGGGCGCACAACGTTGCGCCCTGGCCAACGGACGACAGGGGTGTCCAGGAGGCGGGCATCGTCGACCCGGGGAGAGCAGACAAGACCTCAGGTGAATACCATGTCGTTGCTGAATGTCGGGTTCACACACGGGCCCCCGGTGGCGTTGCCGACGCCGCAACAAGCTCCCGAGGACGATGTCTTCTTGACATTTTCCCAGTTCAACGCACAGTTCAATGCACCGTCGGATATTGACATGCTCGATGCGGAAACGCCTAGCATCGTCTTCCATCCCCCGCCTTTGTCAAGGAACATGTCTTTGTGCTCATATTGAGTCTCCCTGCTTGAAGAATCTTCCTTTGCCTCCTTTCCCTTTCCTTCTGTATAGTAGTTTAACATTATCTAGGCGGCGGCGCACTGTCTTTTCTCAGGGATTCAGGCTCTATTGTCTTGCGTCTCTCACACCTACTGTTTGTTCATCATATGACTCGGGGTTATCGGGGTTATCGGGGTTCAGTTTTCGTCTTATTACTGCGAGTATTCCGTTTTCTGTTTGTTTTACTTGTATGTCCTTTTCAATATGGTTGGCATCAAACATCTCTAATTCCTATATGAAAGGGGTAACTGTGACAAAGAACCACCAGAACAGCGAACAATCATTCAATGGAGAGTAATAAGTAGGCATGTCCGCAGTCCATCAATCACTTGATCCGCGTAGTGAAGATCATTTTCCAGTAAATAGGCAGTCTATTTCGCCGGTAGAATGGTATTAATGACACCCACACCCACGCCCACACACAACATTTTAGTATATGCCCCTATTTTAACACCAAAACAATACGAAACGCCATGCCAATGCCAAAATGCCAAAACGTCAAATACAGACAAAGCCATCAATCCGATGGCTCAACTTTCTGCTCCCTTCCTCCCTCCCTCCCCCCAAGACAAACAAAAATTTTAATCCCACATCCTAATCTCTCCCTTGACGCCCGCAGTAAACAGTTTACTAGTCTCCTGTTCACTCCACACCACGCAGTTGACCGCGCCGCCTCCCACATCGGCCTGGATCTTGTGGTACATCTTGCACGTCTTGAAGTCCCAGAAGCAGACGTAGCCGGCCGTGTCACCCGACACTACGAACTGGCCGTCGGGACTGCAGGTGAGCCCGATGGCGGAGCCGGCGGTATTGTGGCCGCGCCAGGATTTTTTGCGGTTCTGTCGGAACTTGTCGGACGCGGCCGAGTAGACGACGATGCTGTTGTCGCTGCATTGGTAGAGGACGTATTTCCCGCTCGGGTGCTGGGTGGATTTTGTGAGTGCGAACATGTCGGGTTCGCTGCAAGCGGGTTAGCAATCGTTTGAGGACACGACGGGTAAAACGAGAAAGGGGGGGGGGGGGGGGAAACATACCTGATTGTCTTGATCTCCACGGGGATGCCGTATTCCCACACGCGAAGGGACCGATCGTCTGAAGTGGACATAAAGCGCCGGCTGTCGTCGACAAACTCGAGCGTGTTGATGGCACCCAGATGGTGATCGTACTCCTGGACCGTGTCGTTGCCCGCACGACTGTCGTACTGCAGGATGCGGTTGTCTGACATACCCGCGAGGAACTCGTGGCCGTTTTCTGCCGACGGGTTGAACTTGATGACGTGCGGCGTCTTGCCCGGATTGAAGCGGTTGACGCACTGGCCCGTCTCGGTATCCCACAGCTTGATGCGCCGGTCGAAGCCACCCGACAAGAACCGCGTGCCGTCGACGTTGAAGGACAAGTCGGTGATCGCTTTCGTGTGCCCAGAGTATGTGCGCAGCAGTTCTTTGGAGCGGTAGACGTCCCAGATCTTGATGGTGCCGTCGGCGCAGCCCGACAAGCCCAGGTGACTGGAATTTGGGAACAGGCGCAGCGATGTGACGGGATGTTTGTGGTGGCGCCACGTGTGCATGAGCTTCTTGGGGATGTAGTTGGTGACGCTGCCAACCTCCTTGGTGAGGGAGATGTCGAGGTCCTGCGGGACGTGCATGTACGTGCGGCCTAGGTAGTCGTACTCGCTCTCGCCGTGGAACGTCGTGGTCTCCTCGCCCTGCTCTTCCACTTCTCTCCTCCGCGCCAGCGACCCAGCGGGAGCCTGGATCACGGTACCACTCTCCACAACGTCGGCCTCCTCCTCCTCCTCCTCCTCCTCGACAATCTCGTATTCCTCGTCGCTGCCCAGCTCCGCCAGGTCCACCTCCACCTGCTCGTACTCGGGCTTCTTGTACTTTGCCCATGGGCCGACGTATGCGCCGTCGCCATCGGCAACGGTAGCCTTGCCCTTGTTTTCGCGCGTGGACCGCAGCTTGGCTGCCTGCTCCTTGGCCTGCGTGTTTGTGATGAATTCGCGCTCGGGGCCGCCGTTTCGTTCGACGGCGCGATGTTTGCTTCTAAAAGTGTGCTCACTGATGTAGACCTCGGATGCGTGGCCGGTCAGGACGTTTTTCCTCTTCTGGAGCGACTGCTGGGTCTCGTCTTTGAAGGGGTTCGAGGGGCCGAGTCGCGGCCGGTTGAGGTCTTCGCCCGTGTATGGTACGACGGCATGATCGGCGGTTGCGTTTTGCCGGACCACAAGGGCGTCTCTGACAGCGAGGTTGGGGGGGTAGTCGCCGAAATTCGCCATGGTGTCGAGTGTGATCAAAGTGTTGCGCTGAAGATACAGAAGCATGGCTCTCTCAGGTGCATTGACTGAACGTGGAAAATGTTAGTGGAGCGGCAGATGCACGGGCCGTCTCTTTAGTACCACCATAAATCAAGCTTTCCAGAGCTTGGGTTCAAAGCTTCAAGTCCGCCTGATGGATGGAACCTGGCAAGCCTGGGAACCGTTGGTTGAAACAATTTAGGTAACTAATAATTTGCATTTCCATGCCTCTTCAACGGAACCCGAGATATTGGAAATGAAGACTGGAGCTCAGAGATCCAATGGTCCAGATGAAAGAATGATATAACTAAAATCACCATAAAAACATACAGCCTGGTATTTCTAAACTGCACTCCGCCTGGCAGGACGAGACACACATTTCGCGACCGCCACCCTGTGACCTGACTCCTGGTGTGTGGGAAAAGACATATCCGCCATTTCACATTGTTCCGTGATTCGCCGTCTTCTTCCGGACATATCTAACAGCTCCCTCCTTATCCAGACTCTCGAGCTGCAGGGTATCTCGTCTCCTCTCTCCCTCTCTCTCTTCTGCCCATTATTATAAAGCCAAGTCTCCCGAATCATGTCCGCCATGTCTTCGTGTCATGCCATGCCAGGCCATGCCAGGCCAGTTCAAAAACTCCCCAAGTTGGCCGCCAGTATCCGTCTATCTGATGATGCCATCCAGTTTCGTGCGCGCGCACGCAAGGTGGGGGAAGGAAGGCGCGCCGACTCTTGCCATAGTATATACGCAGGGATTCTCGCCGAGTGTGTCATTTGTGAGGAAACAGGGTCGGCGGCCTCGGGTTAGGTAGAGGTCACCGCTTAGTGGGCCTCGTCCTTGATCAGGGCAACGATCATGCTGTATAGGTAGAAGAAAAACAAGACCAGATGGAAGCCGAGCTTGGTGAATGATTCCTGCGGGGGCACTGTCAGCAACCTCGGCGAGCTGAGGGGGAATGTGCCACCATTTGGTCCATACCTTCTTGTGCACGTTCAGCTTCCGGAAGATCTCGGTCGCATCCAGGAGGTGGGTGTTGTCGACAATCCTAGTCCATGTTAGCAAACCGGGTCTCGACTGCTTCCAACCATCAAAGGCCCCGCAACGGTCCACCTACTTCTTGACGTTCCAGACCAGGAGCGGCAGGTTGAGAATCAGAGGTACCCAGTATCCGTTGATGAGGAAGAGGAATGTCATGAATCCATGGACGGCAACTTCGGGGATGATGTATGTGTTGAGGCGGTTGCAGAGGTCAATGGGGTTGATGTAGTCGCTGCACGAGAGAAATAGTTAGCATTAACGTCGCTCCTCCGGGCGATGGATGGAGCGCTCCCGCCGTCGAATGGTCATCGCCATCGGCGTGTGCGCGCAACTGCGGGGAGGGGGAGAGGCCGTACCATTCGAGGTCGCTGTACATGATGGTGAAGAACACCTGGAGGAAGAGGTTGACGGCATTTATGAGAACGGCGAAGAGGTATAACCACGCTTCGCCCGACATGATTGCGGTTGTGGGGGAGCTGCAGCCGAAAGGGTGCTGGCTGTCGTGGGATCAAATGCGTTGCGTTGCTCGGGATGCCTTGAGCGGGTGCGGAATCGGTGTTTTGCGATAGTGTGCGATTTGCGAAGAGGGCCTGGGCTTGTTGAGGACTCGAGAGAGAATCTTAGGGATCCCTTGTGCGCCGATGTCGGGTACTGAGGTGTTCGCGAGGAGGATAAAATTGCGGAGGGACGGTAGAGATTTCGATCAGTCGTGTCGTTCTGCGTGGCTGGAGGGGGAGAGAAGCCCTGGAAATGGACTTGAGGCTTGTCACACGTGGTGTGGGAGTGTGTGGATGGATCGTCGAGGTTTGGTGGTCGGTGGCCGGGGCAAGCCAAGGTTTGGCCAGATGATGGCGGCGGCTGGTTTTTTGGCGAGTGGCCCAAGCTTCTTCAATCCAACCTCGCCGCAACTGGCTGGCCAGGAGGGGCGACTGTGGGGGGGGGGGGAGGGGGGGCTGACAATCAGTGCAGCCCCAACCGCGGAAGGCGTTCCCTGTCTCAGATAAGGTGATTTTGGTACATGTACTGATATGAGATCGTTGCAGCTTGTCCATGTCGTGGGCAATAAATTTTTTTACCAACTGTTTGGCAGCTGATACATAGTCAATATATACCATCATCAATTCTTCTTGCATCTTCACATAATTGTGGCCAGACAGCTAGCTAGGTCTTGGTCTCATCTTGCCGGCTCTTAGCACTGTTCAGCAAATCCTTTGTTGGGCCCTGCCGATGATGGCATTGCTCTGTTGGTTGTGGTGTAGGATTCTCACCTTCGTTCCTCGAAATAAGACCACCAAAGGGCTCGGGACCCACGGATCAAGTCAGCACTATTCTAGCTGATCGATCATCACATGCATTCTCCCAGCCGCAGCTAAAGACCTCAACGTGTTTCAAAATATCAACCTCAAATATTTACTTGGGGAGCGTAGCTGCACTCATAACACTGTCACCCTACTCTCCCGCTCAGGAGAGCAAAGGCAAATGAACACTTGAATGGTAACGCTATGAAGCGGCCCTCGTCTCGAGAGCAACGGTCTAACTAGATGATAATGATGCTGAGCTTTCAGTTGGGTATTATGGGCCAGTTTTAACATGAGAAGCTATCATGGGCGTCTGTCTCCCAAAAAGAACAACTCTGGTTTTGCGCGTTTTAATTCGAAACCTGTTTCCCAGTAACACTTGTAGGCTATCCTAAATTGTATTTTACGCAGCCGGGGCCGTCGGCATCGGTATCGGGCCTCCAGGTGAGTCAGCTGTTCGCGCTGTGAGGATCTCCACGCCCGTTTCCGTAACCAGTAGTGTATGCTCTGTTCCAGTACGTTAGACATCAATCGTTTCAACAAAACCAAGAAGCAAGGGAGCTTACCGAACTGGGCTGTTTTCTTGCCATCAATAGTGGTGCTGGTCCAGTTGTCGGGCCACGTCACATCGCGGTATTTCCCGAGGGCAATCATGGGCTCGATGGTGAAGGTCATGCCTGGCTTGCACTCGCCGACCGCCTTGTTCTTGGCGTAATGCGGAATGTTGGGCGGGCAGTGGAAAACGCTGTTGATGCCGTGTCCAACGTAGGTGCGAATGACGCTGCAGCCCTTGGCTTTGGCATGTTTCTCAATAACGTTGCCGAACTCGCGGAACAGGGTGCCGGGCTTGACCAGCTTGATGGCCTCTGCCAGACACTCGCGCGCAGCCTCGGTCACACGGACAGTGTCGGGATCCTGCCTCGCCTTGTCGCCAACATAGTAGGTCTCGTTCAGATCTCCATGATAGCCCTCGTGGTACAGGGTGACGTCGAGGTTGACGATATCGCCGTCCAGGAGGACTCGGTTATCAGGAATGCCGTGGCAGATAACTTCGTTGACTGATGTGCAAACAGACTTGGGGAAGTGGTTGTAGTTCAGGGGCGACGGGTACGACTGCGCCACAGGGGGTCAGTTTCCTCGCCCAGCGCTCCAGAGTAAGGGGTGTTCTCACATTCCGCTCGATGCAGGCCTTGTGTACGATCTCGTCGATCTCGTCGGTGGTGACGCCCGGCCGGACCGCGGCAGCGGCAATGTCCAGGACCTCGCGCGCCAGGCGGCAGACTTTGCGCATGCCCTCCTGGGCCTTGGCATCGAGCTGCTCAATCTTGTTGGTGCGGGTTATGGACCGGCCGGTTTTCGGGATGCCATCCGCGGCATAGTCGGGGTGCGGTATCGACTTGGGGACCTCTCGCCTTGGGGAAAGGGGGTAGACGGGGCGAAGAGCACCAGTGTAGGCGAAGGTGGGGAATGGGTCGTAAAAGCCGGTTTCTGGATCAGGTTTAGATACGACCTTGGGAGGGAAGATGCGGTTAAAAATACTGTTTTCTTGCTTGTGCATTGACTTGTGCGTGTTCTGTTGCGGAAAAGAGTCAGCATTGAGCACTGGGGAGAGGGCATCTAGGAGCCGAGGGGCGCGCGCCCACCAGGACCTATGGAAGGCATGTCATGTCTGTCTCACCCAGTTCTTCTTGAAGCAGTCCTGGGAACAGAAAAAGCTATCCTTGACGCCCAGACTCAGGCATTTGGGGCATTGCAGGGTGCCGGCGTCGTTTTCGCAGTCGGCGCCAAGGCACTTTCTCTTGGTGGGCGGTTCCTCGGCCATGGTGATCGGGTTTTCGACGGTTGTGGAGAGAGGGGTAGCAATGCGAGCAGGGCGTAATTATTGGGACTCGAGTGAATGGTTGAACACCGAGTGTGTCGTTGTTAAGTAAGCAACGCCGAGCAGTGGACAGTGGGAGTAGCGGAGTGTGTCGTGTCAATACGAGAGATAAAAAAAAATCAGGCGCTGCCTCGTGCAGCAATCCATGAAGCCGCCTGGAGTGGAACATTTTAGGTGGGCTTTGTCACCTCTGAAAGGGCGCAAGCACAAGGAAGGTCCAATGGGCGGGATGTGGCCCGCGCTCTCGGGAACGACTATGCACAGCGGCGGGGTCCAGAAGCGTGCTTACCTAAGGTTACTGGGTCCAGACTCCAACGGGGTTACGGGACTGCAACTGCCAGTCTGAAACCACTCCGACAGTAGCCGCGCCGCTTTTCGCTGACAGTTGGCAGGCTGGTTGGTTGCTTTTGCTAAGGGACCCCTGGACGACATCATCCCACCTTCCCCCCTTCCCTTCTTCAAACACTGTACCACCAGCTTTGACGCCAATCTTCAGGACTCGACATGGCTCGAAGTCGAAAGGTTGTGGTCGTTGGCGCCGGCCCAGTGGGCTCGCTTGCTGCGTTATACGCAGCAAACAGGGGCTACGATGTCGAGATTTACGAGCTTCGGAGTGGTGAGTTGAGAACCTAAGATCTTTCTTTCCTTCATTAATCTCCATCTTCCTTTTCTGAATCATCATTGGCCCCCTTCCCCGGCCACGATCGTCGGCCCATCACTTCCCCGTCTTCTCTCTCATTCGATCTTCCTCAATAGCCCAATCGTCTTTCTTTGTTCTTGTTTGCTGTTTCTGTATCATACTTCTTGGCATTTGCTTCCTCATTGCTGAATTCTGTCGCTCACCATGACCAGACCTGCGGGATCCGTCCACCACCCCCCTCAACTTTACCAGATCCATCAACCTGGCTCTTTCAGAGCGAGGCATCAATGCTATGCGAAATGCCAACCAGCCAAAGCTTATCGACCATGTCATGGCTGCCACCATTCCCATGCGGGGCCGCATGATTCACGGCAAACAGCCAAATGGCGAGATGTATGAGGAATCGCAGGACTACGATGTTCATGGAAGGGTTAGAATCCCCCCCCCCCCCCCAATGTGTATGACAGGTGCTAATTGCTGTTAAGTCTATTCTTGCCATCGACCGTGGTGGCCTCAATGCACGGCTCCTTGACATCCTCGAGGACATGCCCAATGTTACCTTCTTCTTCCAACACAAGCTGGCCGGCGCCGACTTTGGGAAGAACAAGGCTTGGTTTGAAGTTCGTCAAGAAAAGGGCTCGGAGCAGCCGCCTCGTGAGATCGAGATCGACTTTGACCTGATGATTGGTGCTGATGGCGCCCATTCCGCTGTTAGATACCACATGATGAAGTACACTCGGATGGACTACCAGCAAGAGTACATCGATACACTGTGGTGCGAGTTCCAGATCCAACCCACTGATGGCCAACTCGGCACAGGCATGTCCACTAAATTCAAGATTTCGCCCAACCATCTGCACATCTGGCCTGGCCGCGACTACATGTTCATTGCCATTCCAAGCGAGGTAAGTCGTGACTTTTGAACTCAATTAAGCCGAAACTCCCAACTGACAGAGCCGTTTAGGATGGCTCCTTTACTTGTACACTGTTCGCACCATCCGCTGTCTTCAAGGAACTTGAGGCTGACCAGGAGGGGACACACATTCCCGTGTTCTTCGACGAGCACTTCCCCGGTGTCACCTCGCTCATCCCACCCGAGGACCTCGTTGCATCTTTCCGCCAGAATCCGCACCTCCCGCTCATCAGCATCAAGTGCAAGCCATACCACTTCTCGTCCTCCGTTGTTATCGTTGGCGATGCTGCCCACGCCATGGTTCCATTCTACGGTCAGGGGATGAATGCGGGGCTCGAGGACGTGGGCATTCTCTTTGAAATCCTCGACAAGCACTCCAGAGTGGACGCCAGTATCTTGGAAATCGCAGGTGAGTCGGCTCTGCTTGCACTGACACCCGACGTCTCTCAGCGTGAGGCTGCGCTGGCCGAATACACGGCTATCCGCGTCCCCGACGCACATGCAATCAACGACCTGGCGCTGCAGAACTACATCGAGATGCGGGCTTCGGTGCTATCGCCCATCTATCGGTTCCGGAAGTTCCTGGAGGAGTCACTGTCCGTGTACATCCCGCGCCTGGGCTGGCAGACAAAGTACTCGCGCGTTTCCTTCGGCAACGAGCGTTATTCAGAGGTGGTGGCCAAAAGTGAGCACCAGGGCAAAGTCCTGGTACGCGGGCTCAAGGCCATGGTTGGCGTTCCGCTCATCATGGGCGTTGTGTACTTGATGTTTCGGGAGCGAAGACGTACCGTCGATGTCGGCCTTCTGCGGCGAGGTGGGCTCTTTGGGTTGCTGTAAATTTAGATATGTGACAGATTTTGTCTCAATGCATAGGTAGTAATTCAAAATGCGTCAACAACACTGGTCTCTTGTTCATTTGCGGCCCGTTCAGAACCCCTGATCATAATGACGGGGGGGGGGGGGGGGGGGGGGGGGGGGGGGGGGGGGGGGGGGGGGGGGGGGGGGGGGGGGGGGGGGGGGGGGGGGGGGGGGGGGGGGGGGGGGGGGGGGGGGGGGGGGGGGGGGGGGGGGGG
>JAPDFK010000029.1:0-236892 GCA_027569635.1 Lasiosphaeriaceae sp. G1095 | reverse complement strand
TGGTGGTGTGAAATAAAAAGTTAATTTTTTTGAGTTCATTTTTTTTTTTCATGGCACCAAAAACAATTTTCTCCCGCGGTTTTTAAATTTGAACTTCTTTTATCCTTAAACACTTACGTAAGGGTTATAATCTAAACTTTTGTTTCTTTTTAATAAAAAACTTATCTCACCCCCCCCCCCCCCCCCGAGTCGGTAATTCTCACTCGCTCTCTCTCGCTTTCGCTTTTTTTTTTGCCTTGTCCATCATCGTGTCTTTGGCCATTGGGGGGTCAGTCGGTTTATGGCGGCATAACTTCCCATTGGTCGACAACTTTTATTCTTTCTGCGCCGTACTCGCGGGCGTGTTGTTCGAGGTTCTTTGGTTGTGTACTCGGCTTTGGCCTGCTTTATGGCCGGGTCGGCGGCTTATAGTATGATCGGATTTTTGATGCAACACAGTTGGGAGTTGCCCCCGCCCACGTGTTTGGTGTGTTGGGTGACGGGTCAGGTGAAGCAAGCACGTGATAAGGTGAAACGCAGCGGTGAGGCTAGGCCACGAGGTGAGAAGGTGAAACGGTGAAGCTCACCAGGGTGAGGGGGATCACATGTACTGAATGGGGTCCCCTTTTTGGGACGAAACTTTACTTGGCGAACTGAATTTGGGTCCATGCCTGGAACCCTTTGCAAATGTACTGATACTTGCGGTTAGTACATTTACTTTTCTCCCTTTCCAAAGAAGGTGGCAGAACATGAGAGGGGTTTTGGGAACCCTCGCCCTTACCTTGGTCAAGGAGGTTGTGAGGTTTGTTAAAGCGTACACGTACAACACCAACACCAACACACCCCCCCACCCCCCCCCCCCCCCCCCAAGTAAAAAAAAAGCCCAGACAATAACCTGATGGAGATTATTCTACGGAGATTTCATCTTTTCTTTTTCCCCCTTCGGACCATGAACTTGCCAGATGAAAGGGTACCTTTGTTCGCCCCAAAATATACCTGTCAATCAATCGGGTTTGCCGTCCCTTTAACTCGCACAAACTTTCGTGTTTGACTTTACCAAAGGAATTTTTATTTTTATTTTTACCACCTGTGGAACTTGCCTTCTAGTTGGGACGAGCCGGACAAACCTGACGACGAACGAACCTAAAAAAGTAAAGAACGATCACACGTGGTTTGCGAAGGACGACGCATTAACTCCAATTTGGCAGGCAGGCCAAGACACCACCAGCGTGATGCTGATGCCCTTGGCGGGTCAGGTCAGGTTGGGTTAGGTTGTGATGCCAAGCAAGGAACAGCAACATCTTGAACGCCGCCGCGTAGGCGTAAAGGTCGACGAGCCATTTCCCATCTGTGTATGCCTCGGCGAGTAAAATCGTTTCCATATTGTGTTGTGCTAGAGTACGTACCTGCCATTTTGATAAGGGAAAATGTCTGACGTCTGTCGTACAACACATAGAGGTATGTATATGTATGTATGTGAAAATTTTCCACAAGGGCCATGAGAGAAAGTATTCGATACCTCACTCAGCTGGTTGATGAGAAGCGAATCAAGAGGAACTGGACGACTTACAGATGCAGGACACTCACTCCCAGACAGCGCCCCCCACGCGTGAAGAAAAAAAAATTAGAAAAAAACATAGGCAATGCTACGTTTTTTTGCACCCTAATCAATAAAGAAAGGGGTGGAAATTTTTGATATGTTTGGTTGTCTATTGACTGTTCGTCCTTTCTCTTTGCTCGGTTTCCCGAAAGTGAAGTTCCCGTCCTCACTTACAAGGACTGTTTGTATACCGTACTGTACACTATTTTGGGAATATGGCATGATCAAGGGTTTGGCGATCACCGAACCGTTTTTCACGGGAGACGTCCGTCTCTTCCAGAATGGTTTTGCGGGCTTTTTTTTTTTTTTTTTTGGATGGCTGACTGGCTAGCTGGCTGCAGCAACCACTAAACCGCCCCATCCCCATGACTGACTGGGCCGGCCCGAAAATGTTAGCATGTATATTGCATTATTCATTGGGGGGGGGGGGGGCATTTCTAGGGTTTGGATAAAATACGTTCATCGGGCTGATATTAGAGTCACTTGAAGAAACTGAGAGGATCAAACGCGGGAAACGAACGAGAAAAGGAAGGAACAAACGAACAAGGGAGCAGAAATTCTTGACATTATTCGCCTCGTTCAGTCAGCGGGACTGATTTGCAAGAAGAGCCAAGAGAGCTCTCATACTTTGGGGGGAGGGTCTTGAACGATCCCCCCCCCATTTGTCTGAAGATCATGAATCAAACGGAATAAAAACCGCGCATAGACAAAAGTCTCTACGGAGAAAACTGAAGCCGCATTAATGGAAGTCGTCCATAATGGCTGCAAGCTGCTTGGCTGGCTGGCTGGCTGGCTATGATGCCGAGTTTAGTTTAGCGAACCCCTCCCCCTCTCAAGCTCCCCCACCCCGGCTTTCCCACTACCAACCATCCATCATTCATCATCACCGCCGTCAACCAGCCGGCCGGGTGCAGTAGGTATGTAGGTGTGACAGAGCCCAAGTCTAGTGTAGCAAGACAAGCCAGACTACAGGGCCAGAATAGCACGTCATCATCATTATCCTGCCTGCCTTGCCTGCCTGCCTGTCTCTTTCCACGTGGTAATTGTATCATAAACTGGCCGGCTAATTCCCATTACCATGATTACTGCGCACTCTCTATCCCACAATTCCCCAAAAGAAAAGAAACCGGAAGAGATAAGCTGCAAGATGATGCAGTCCCCTCCCCCTCTCGTGATTTCCCATGCAGAATGCGGAAAGAACTGGCTGGATTGGAGAGAGAACGCACGCACGCACGCTCCTCTCCCATCCATCCCTTGACCAACAAAACGTACTCTACAATGCAGTATACATACGGTGATTGACGACTCACCACGGCCATCAAAATAATTCTGCCAACCGAGGAGAGGAGGGGAAATGAGCTCAAGGCACGTTTATCAAATAAATGGAGGGGTAAAACCTGTACATGTATGTACATGTGTCCTCCCAATTTGACGGGGGCCAAGCAGACATTCAGACGGACAAGCGATAACCCCCCTTCCCCCTCTTTGGTTAGCCGCCAAAGCCGTCAAAAGTGGTGTATACATATACCTACCTACTGTCGGAAGAAGATGTGATGGAACCGAATGGAAATATCGCTACAACACACACTGATATGTACATGTATAGGTAGGGAGACAATCCGTAAAATAGATAGCACACGACCACTGACTGACTGGCTGACCTGAGGTGAGGTGACATGATCTCGGCGGCGGATGGACCCCTTGATTTCTTGGGCGGAAACTCGTGGACAGTGGAGAGAGAGAGGCTACCACTCCTGCCCACGCTACGCTACCAACTTTGGATAGTAGCGTGCAGAACGAGTTTGTTGGTATTAAAATAGAACGCGGGGCGTAAATGGTAAGCGAGAGAGAGAGAGAGAGAGAGAGAGAGAGAGAGAGAGAGAGGAGTGAGGCGATACTTGATAGCGAAGAAGATGACGGCCCCCAGAAAAAAAGGCGGGGAAGAAGACAAAACACTAGAGTTGGGTGGGCTGGGAAATGACGGCACGTAGGATGGTACATACATGTATGTATGTACCAGCATCTCTTCATCGGTCGTCTCTTGTCTGTTTTGTTATGTTACACTGTGGGCGGTGAGTGAGTGAGGATAGATGTGATATCTAAAAAGAACGGGAGACCGAAATATCCCAATTGTCAGGTCAGGTAACATATAATCTATAAATGCAATCAATGGCACACTACAAAAAGAAAAGAAGAAAAAAAAGAAAAAAAAGGAGGGGCAATGACCTCGGCTGCCACGGTAAGTCGGTACCTATGTGAGGCGAGCGTTTTTCTGCTTTCTGGTGAGACGTCAGTTGGAGGGGTCACCACCACCACCACACCACCATTTCAAAATTGCCCCGGCGTCACCGATCCGATGGAACGTGAGTGCTATACTAGTATACATGGTACCTCACCCGTGGACAAACCGTGGAAAGGGGTTGGTGGACTATAGGGTAAAAATTCCATCACATACGGCAGGCAGGCAGAAAAAAACTTGGAACCTCCAACACACCTCATGTGATCAAGGGTAGTAAGGTAGCTTGGCTGCTTGGCTTGCTTGGGTAGTTGGGTAGGTAGGTAGCCTGTGGGTGATGATGATGGACGATATCACTAAATTCCCCCTTGCCCGTTGCCGAACAAGTAAAGTAATACAGAAAAGCCAAACACGGAGAAATTGGCTACCCCTCCTGAATTTGAGTGAGTGAGGGGGGGAAGCGAGCACCCAGGTAGGCAAGCAAGGCAAGGCAGTTCAGGCAGTTACCTAAGTTACTCGCTGAGGATGGTTGCCGCCCGCCTTCCCGCCTGCCTGCCAGCTCGCTCCGTGGTGTGATGCTTCACAAAATCACAGCCCGTGCGCGGGGGGGAGAGTTTGTGTTGTGTGCCTTCCATGTTCTCTGTTGCGGAACTGTCATGTAACCTATTGTTATCAAGTTAGACCGTTTGTTTGCTTGAGCGAGATGGCTGTGTGCATTTGGGCAAGTCCACCAACCACGTGGACTGCATGGAATCTGTAACCCCTGACACTAGACCCTCCCTGCCTGGCCAGAACTCGGCTGGCTTGGGGCACATTTGTGAAGCCTCTCTCTCTTTCTCGAAAAAAAAAATTTCAAATTGGCAACTTAAAGTCAATCTTGAATTCTTATCTGGGTCGTTTTTCTTCTAATGCGGAGATGAACGCCTGAAAGGGGCCAGCTAATGATGATATCACCCTCACACCTTGTGAGGGAAAGGGGCCTGTGTGTGTGTGTGTGTGTGTGTGTGTGTGATATAAGCAACCCACCACATAGGTCTCTTCCCCTTTTTGAGTGTCGGAAAATCACAAAAGCAACCCTCCATGCTAATGTATGTTTTTATATAACAACATCAAACATTTGTACGGGTGGACTGCAACGAGACAAGCTCACGTTGTTGGTCCATTTGGTCCTTCCTGGTGCATGGCCATCGTGGATTAAGAGAAACTAGACCGCAGTTGTGCGGCCGTGGCAAGCAAAACCACAAGAGATAGGAATAGAGAAGAAGGAAAAAAGGAAGATAAAATGCATGCAAGCCCGCCAATAATGGAAAAACACCTGGCACCTTGCCCCTTAACACCGAGTTGCTTGGAAAACCGGTATCGTATGTCCTCAACGCCAGTGTATGCTTCATGACGCCCGCTGGTTGTTGTCTCTAGAACCCATTACAACAAAGTAGTAGTTGGAAAGAAGCACGCATACGTATTATACACCCTGATTTCTCAAAGTGCAGAGACGGTGCTGCGATGTGCAAAACCGCCGCTTCAGTAGCCAGCGGAGCCGGGCATTTTGCCCAGCGAGTGCGAGGTAATTTCTTTGGGCGGCAGGTGATTGTGGCAGAAAATCTTCCTCTGGTTCCCACGGTTGAGAGTCGCCTTCTTTGACGCGTCAATCATCCTCGTGGGATCCTCGTAGCTCTCCAGCTGGCAGCATTCAATCATCTTGACCCATCTATTGTTGACCACGTCGGCCATGCTCACACGCTTGGCCGGGTTGGGGTTGAGCATCTGAAGGAGGACGCGGCGCAGAGCGGGCGGCTTGACAATGATATCAAATGCCTCAAAAACGGGATAGTCAGACTCGGTCATGATCGGATCTTCATCGTTGATGTGCTTTTGGTTCCACTTGTCCCAGCCACGGACTAGCTTGGCATATTGTGGCTCGCTTTTGCCCTTGCCAATCTCGGCCCGATGCCAGAGGGGAGCGCCGAAGATGAGGTTGACCATAACAATTGCCGAACTCCAAACATCCAGAGCGCGTGGGTCGTATTCGTCCTGCTTGCTAATAACCTCGGGAGCGATATACGGCATGCTTCCACAAATGCCAGGCGAGCAGCGACGAATCTCGCCCATATTTTGGCCACACTGACCGCCAGCTTCCCTGACTCCAGGATGAGTGCCAGAGAATACCTCGGATACGCCAAAATCGGTGATCTTCAACTTGCTGTCGGCGCTGATGAGCAAGTTTTCGAGCTTGATGTCGCGGTGCGCAATGCCGTTTGCGTGAAGGTAATTAACGCCCTGTACCAGCTGCTTGAACAGACACAAGCGGTCCTTTTCCCGGTCGTCGGCATTGAGGTATTTTTTGTTGACCAGAGAATACAAGTCGCCCTCCGAGCAGTACTCCATGACGTGGTTCCATCGGCCGTGGTCGGTGCACAGGCGGATCGTCTCGATGATGTTGGGGTGGTGGAGACTCTTCGCTACCGTATATTCCGACTTGATCTTCTTTTCGTACTCCTCCTTGGTTTCGCTCGACGATTTGCCCCGGAACTCCTTGACGGCGTAGAGCTCGCCGGCCACCCCTTTTCTCGCCATCAACGTGACCTTTGACGTGGCACCCTTGCCCAGATGTTTGCCGTGGCGGCCGAAGAGTTTGTGCGTGTACTCGAATTCGCTCAATAGCTCCACCACGTCCACGGTGAAGTTATCAGGCAGGCTCAAACTCATGCGGCGAGCCTTCACACCAGTACCGGACTCGGCAGGCAACCCCCAGAGCGACCGCTCCATCTGGATCGGATTGCTGGGATCGGCCAGGTCGGGGGTGGTTTCCTGCTTCAGATAGTCGAAACTGCTAGCGCGACGTCTGACTGGATGAGGCAGATGTCTCACGTCGGCCGCGGGGGTTTTGCGTCCGGCACCGCGTGAGCGCAGGTTGAAGCCGGTCGAGGCGCGCGGCTTCTTGCTGGTGGCTTGCTGAAACGCGTCCGAGTTTGGCACTGTCGGGGTCGAGGCCTGTTCCTTGCTCTTGACCTGCATCTCGAGCGGCGAGCCGGGCGAGGGTGGTGTATTGGAGCGGGTAGTAGCCGAGCTCCTGTTCATGGACCACCGGCGCGTGGGCGTCTTGCGGTTACCGTTAGCTGTTTGCTGGCCAAGACGGATGACGTCGGGGGCGGTGGCCGTATTCGCGGGGCCCAGACCAAAGGCCGCCTTGTCCGTCTGCGAGTTGGAACGTCTGAAGAAGCTCGACATGGTGCGCTTAAAGTTAGAAGATGAGCCTCGGGTTGAGCGTCTTGACAGAGGGACGGGAGTGGGCTCTTGGTCGGCCGAGGGAGTGGGATTGGCAGCAGGGGTGGTGGTGACGGTGGTAGCGGAAGGTGTGGGCGAGGCGGGGACAGCAGAGAGAGCAGAGGGAGCAGCAGGGGCGGGGCTTATAAGTGGTTCTGGTTTTTGGCTTGGTGGCGGGGATGCTGTGTCGAGCACCAGGGAGGGTTTGGAGCCGGGCGCAGTGCCTGGCGGCACGGCCGAGTTCGTGTGGTCAGCAGCAGCGGCGAGGGACTCGTGGGCGGTGTTCAAGTTCTCGGGATGATGGTGGTTGTGGTGGTGGTGGTGGTGGTGGGTGGTGATGTCGTGATTTACAAGGGTGTGGAAGTCCTGAGACTGGCGACCACTCACTGGCGTGACGGGCTCGTTGGGGGGTTCGCTCTCGGTCTCGTCGCCCTCTTCGAGAATGGGGCTGGTCAGATCGGTCGGGAAATTGCGGGGAGAGGAAGAGAGACTGGAAATGGTAGAGTCGGGTTGTTGCGATTGCGAGCCTTTTTGTTGGTCTCGAGTTAGAAATTGTGATTGCTGAAGACGATGATGATTGCTAATAACAACAGCTGGAGTTGGAGCTAGAGGGGCAGAAGAAGAGTTGGAAGAAGAACGGGCAGAGGAGGAGGGTTGTGTGGGAGAGAAGGTGATAGCCTTTCATGGCTCCAGGTAAAAAGAGTGAAGATACCTAAAGCAGAGGACTGCGAGGCCGCGGCAGCTAGCACCGAGACCGCCATTGTGGGAAGAAACAGGGCAGGCGGCACACCGAGCAGAGTTCCCAGCGTCTTTGATGAACTAGGACGTCGTCACGTTCGGGCGGGCCCGCCAGCGGTTGGTTCGCTAGCCTATATAGAGTTGGCTGCGCAATGACCGAGGAAGCAACCTAGAAAGCCGAAAAGCCAGGAACAAGAGCGGCGCGAGTAGTGCCCTTTTTAGGGAGGGGTGGGAGAACAACAGCCCACGAATCTGATACTGCCCTGGCACTTGGGGTTCTGGATTCTGGATTCTGGATTCTTCAACGAGCCAAAGGCAAAGCCCAGGCAGGGTGGTCGGTGTAACCGACAGCCGATTGACACTCAAACTCTGTTGCACGCCACGCACAGCTTTCTGCAAGGCACCACGTACCAATTTGCCGAAAGCTTGTTGTTTCGTTCTTCAACAACGGGCAGCTGAGGGCGTACAGAGGCTCCAGAGCTCCACCGACGCGACCTAAACCAAACGACGACCCAAGTCTAGGCGACTAAGCGACCTAGGAGAACGGATCTGTGACGGCTGGCTGCTGTTGGGGGGTGCTTGTTTGTCTGCTTGCGTGCTTGCTTGCTGTGTCTCTCGCTGACCACGGAATCAACCTCACACAGAGGCACCTGAAAGGCCGAAAGAAGGGGGGGGAGGGGCGCCAATGGGGGGTGGCCTCGTTTTTATATGTGCGGGATTGCACTTGTATGTACAGTAATGTACGCCGGAAGTCCCTGGGGATGGATGAGTGGGTGCTGGCATGAGGCAGGTACCGGTAATGCAGGGCAGTGAGTCGCTGCGTCCGTCGTCGTGTCCGTCCTTCCGCCTTGTTGTCCGTCCGTTCTGTCTCTCTTGGCTGGCAACCGTTCCCTGCCAAGCCCAACTTTCACCGCAAGGCGAGATTTGTGTAGCCCTGCGCAGCAGGCGGTGCCCTGTCGTAAAGGCACAAAAACGGGCGAGACCTACACTCTGGGAATACTGCGGCCTCTTGGCGGGCCAAACGGGATATGTAGTAATAAAAAAGGGAAAAGAAGAAAAAGGAGAGAGAAGAGGTGGTAAGCTTTCGCCCGCGGGCCGGGGGGGGGGTTAGAGGCTTATAACGGCATGGTCGAGCGGAGATGCGTCTGCAGATAATGGCGTTCCTTTTTTTCTCTTCTCCTTGCAGGAAAGCGGTTGTATAATAATACGGTAAGCTGGGGGAAGGGAAGAGCGATGTGCAGCTGGATCTGAGGGACTGATGAGGGCTTTTGGGGGATCTTGATTGAGGAGGAGCCGGGAGGGGGGGGGGGGGGGGGCGGGCAACAAGAGGAGGGGTGAGCCTGGCCTGAGCAGCCCTGGCACTCGTCAAGGTTAGTGCGCGTTGTATGGATGTATCGATGGATGGATGTACGGAAGAGAGTTCTGTAATCTGGGCACTACAGCGGTATCCAGGGCGGGGCACACATGGGGGTCAAGTGGGCTGCTGCAGACTCAGACTCAGTGGAGTGTGCTTCGTCTGCTTGATCAAGCATTGGAGCATTGCAGTGGGCATGGGGAGCATGGGAAAGCCATCTGCTGCTGGAGACCTGAGTAGCCAGTACCTGAGTATGTACATACATACATACATACATACCGCTAACCCGTACCTCACGACAGTCGGTGTCTGAGTTGGGAAGCCGCCTGAATCGCGGGCGCGCGTAGAGGTACTTTGAGATTACAGGCGCCAAGGGTCCCACAGAAGTTGGAAACCCCAACCTCTAAGAAGGCAGGCTTGAGGGCCACCAGCCGTGACCAGTGAGGCCCCAGTAGAATGATGCTTCGGGCGGTCAATTACTCTATACTAGGATAGGGTCGGGCAATTATACCAGTAGACCACCAGTCGCATTGTTTGGAAGCGCTGTGGGAGGGGTGTATAAGAAGAAGTTGGGACTAACAAACAGCCAAGATTGACACAATTCAAGACTTTAGAGAGCAGAGAGACAGAGACAGTCAGACATATACTGGACCGACAGTGATGAGTCGGCCGGGCCAACGGCCATGATTGGCATCTTTTTTCCTTTCTCTTTCCTGGTGCTGGAACCAACGTGGGTGGTGGTTGCTGTTGGTCAGTTAGGCGATGAAACCGACCGCTTTGGATAACCATAATCTCCTCGCACCTATACGTATATAACTCCCCGACGGCGGCCGGCGCGCCAAGTTTGGTTTGGTGCTGATGATGAGATCAGAAGATCATGGGAACAAAAGATGACCGGTGTGCCCTCTTCTTGTCGCCGTGCCTTGCCGCACGCACGAAACGATTTGCTCACAGAGTGCCGGAAACAACAGCAAGAGAGGCACCCCGTCTTGTGTGTGTGTGTGTGTGTCTTGTGCCTCGACACCCAAAAGTAGTAGTGTACATGTACTGTAGTACATACATACCATAGGTATCCATTCAGCTGGAAGCAGCACGCACGTCCCCCATCCCCCTCATTGACATGGAGGTCCTGGTCAGTGGGGCATGTGTGGCCGGTAGAGTAATTGGTGCTGGACATGTACATATACATGTACTTGTACCTGGACATTGCACATTCCTAGGTTCCCTCTATTCTGTCAGTTCAGTTTCTTGGGCGTCTCCTCAAGTGTTTCATGCTTGACCACGAGAAAATATTCCCCGTTTTCTTCTTTTGTAACCAAAGCTGGAGTCAAGCATTGAACGTGCAGCACACAAAGTGGGATGGATGGATGGGTGGCTTGGGAGACCAGCAGGCAGGGGACCACACCCCACCCCCGAAGGGCCGAGGAAAGACGAGCTCGGCCTCAATTGACGAGACTTGATTCGCCGAGGCTGGATACTCAACAAGGACGGCAGACGGGGCAGGCTTGGCGCTTCAGCTTGCAAGTTGCAAGCCTTCCTGCTTGAAAGCCGTCGACCCGGTGTGCAGCCATTCCGGGCTGTTAATATTTCCTTGGATGTTGACCGCGCAGAGCACAGTACATACATTTACATGTGGTGTCACTGGAGTGCCGTGCTGAGAGTTTGTCTGCAGGCTTCGTGGCATGTCTTGACACAGAGTAATCCATGATCCCGTACGTACATAACTACATATATTTGGATTTGTGTTTTTTGTGACTTGTCTGCCCAGATTGCCCCCAACGGAGGCGAGGGCCTCTCGGGCGTTCTCCGCCGCGTGGGCTCTGTCTCTGAGACCCGTCCTATCGCGGGCCATCGCCAAGACAGCCCGGAGGAATTTTAAAAGCCTGGCCGGAATATGGCGCAATATCGGGTCCGTGTCGGCTCCTCAACAAGGGGTGTGTGTCTGTTGGTCATCGTCGTACACTACCTATGTATACGAATCACACAGAGGTCCACAGCAACGCCGAGTATTTTAGATGCAAGATGGTGGACGATCGACTTCTTGGCAGGGTGGCCGATCGTTCTTTTTCCGTGGTGGTTTGCGTTCCTTTAACCTCTTGGCAAAGACGCTCAAGCTCCGCCGCCGCCGATTGACCGCTGGTGTGCCCGAACGCAAGCTGCTGCCAAGTTCTCAAAAGTTCTACCCCCACCAGGCAAGTGAAAGTCACTAGAATCCCATTGTTGACTGAGGGGGGGGGGGGGGGTTTACAATGAGAAGTTGGGAAAATCAATTATATATGACAAACTCGGCTGTTGGATAGTCCCAGCTGGGCGGATTGGTCCCGATTGACCGTTGAATAAGGGGTATTAGCAAAGAGTTCTGGAATCGTTCCATGGTGGGCAAAGGGAACGCGAAGTAGCGATACATGATAGCCAATCCCTGCCAAGCTGGGTGACGAGTGCAGCGAACTGCGTCATCGCCGAACACACTGAAGTTGTTTTATTTTAGTAATAAGAAGGTAAGTAAATCCTTTTTCCTTCCCCCAGAACGTCAGAAACGTTGATGATCCATTTCTGTGGGTTTGTAATTTTTGCCATTACTCAGGTCAAATGCCGAAACAGGAAAGGTTCTAGACGAGTTTACATCATATTCGTTTCCTTCAACCATCCGAGCTGATGAGTGATGAGCGACGATACAGATTGACGGACAGGTTGGACTATATTAGGCAAGACAAGACCCAGTGGTCAGGAGCCAGGAGCCAGGAGCCAGGAGCCAGGAGCCAGGAGCCAGGAGGCTTTGCAGGCAGAAAACCCATAAGGCGGGTGGGCAGGCACTGAGGCTCAAGAACCCCTCTCATGTTTGAATGCGGAAAGGATTTCCATGCCATGACATGACAGAGCCAGTCATGCCTTGCTTGGTGTTTTGCGCCATCCAGATGCTGAACGCAACGTTCGTGTGGCCCGACCCAGTCGCGAGAATAAAGTATAGCCTCTCATTCGACAGGTTGGATGGAGGATTGCTCATTTGACGCCTTGTTTGTCCCGCTTCGGGTGTCATTATACTATCTGTTTGGTAACGTGGTGTCGCTGTTCATATGTAGGGATTGGAGGAACTTGCAGAAGCCGACTACTGGAAAAGGTGAGCTTGGTGGCTCAGGTGGCACCAATCTTGCCTCCCAGAGCCCCCACATTCGTTGACCCAAGCGCTATCGGGTCTCTCGACATCGGAACCATACGGCATCAAACTCGTGGTTCAAAAAAGGGCCGGTGATCACCTCATACCGATATCTGGGCACATCCCCGGCAGACATGCCGACCTGGTGACGATCGGGACATGGCGTTTTTTTCTTCTTTTTTGGGTCTGCTGGGGCTTGTAAGGCACTCAGCACACAGCCGTTGCCAAGAGGTCTCGACCTCCGTCATCCCAGACGCTCTGTGTTGCCGTGGACAGCAACCATCAAATGATGCTTCGAGCCAAGATGCATATATAGCCGGTTTGTTGAATACAGCACAACAACGGTGCCTGAGTGTTATTGTCAGCCAGCAGCAAGTCCCCTTACCGACGAGTACTTTTTCTATGCCACCTTGCTGCTCCTGCTGTTGGCTCCCTCCTGCTGCATGTTCAGGACAAGTCTCTCACTTCTGCAACCTTATTATCTTGTGGGTGCGATTTCTCTCTCTCTCCAAGACCTTGGGCCAGCTCCGGGAGAGACCAAAACGGCAAGCCGAAGGGTCCAAGGTACATTATCGACCTCGGTTTCGCGAGTGAGCTATGTAGTACACTAGCTCGGGATTGTGTGTGTTTCTGTTTCGTCTGAGCTGACACTTGCCCAATGCTCGGCGGCCCCCACGTATCGTCGTCCACAGCGTGGTTCGCTTGGAGCGGTAGCGCATCTGCAGCAATCCCAAAAAGAATGGGCCTGACGAACCATGCTTGTCGTTCCTGGGGCCGGCGGCTTGGGCGAGTCCTTGCGCACACTCGCAGTTCGACGAGGCATACCTAAGCTCAGATTACAACCTGACATCCCTCTGCTCTGGGCCTGCATGACAACATGCTGTTGCATTTAATATTAGTCCACCACGTCCACTACTGGGCAGACGCGTTGCCGGCGAGCGACTTGGCACCCCCAGACGAGATGAGCATGCATCGGCCGGGGATTCTGCCGCGTTCGGGACGGAAGAGACCGGGTGCCAAAATGAAAAGGAAAAAGGGGTGGGGGTTCATGCTCCTCAACAACATGCTCCTCACGGCATACTTCTCTCTATTCGTGCTCGGTCGGGGTTCCCCCAAGACCCAAGACCCAAGCCCAAGACCCCCCAAAACCTCGGAACGAACACCAAACACAACACACCCTCCCCCGAGTCCCTCAGGCAGCTCAGCAGCCAGCTGGACAGGGCTCCAGGTCCCTTGTGCCGTCTTGGCGTCGCGATCTCCCGTCTGGGCGGTCTTGATGTCTGTCTTGGCTTGACTCGATTTGACTTTGATTTGGCTCGATCGCGCTGCTATAGTTAGTTACTTGGTTCAGATGCCCGAAACCACTGATCAGGCGCCGCTCTGGGGCAGGCAAGGGCTTCCTGTCACCCAACAGCATATTAGGTGCTGAACAACATGGAACAACTCACGGTTCTGGCGGGTGGATGTTGCACGATTAACATCACACTGTTGTCGGCTCGTCTCGACTCCAACTGACAGCCGTGACGCCGTCAGTCTTGTTGGATGCAGCCTGCCTGGAGAATTGCTTCGGCTCCGCAGCCGAGCAAGCCCTTGGTGGTTGCACTGCTGCGCGTTTGCTTGTTTCTCGTCTTTCCCCGCCCCCGCACTTTTTGCTCGCATCCCAGGCCATTAGGTTATTATGTACCCCTAGTAATATACTCTGTAACGGCATCAGCCTGCCTGTGCTCTGCTTCAAACCACCCTCAACCTTGATGCCTCCTCCCTCCACTCCTTCCAAAGCAAAGCAACAGCACATAGCCTGGAAAGCGCCGCATAACGAGGCTCGCACAGCATGAAAGACACGACGGTTCCTTGGCGAAGCTGTACATTCATCCCTACCTAGGTAGGTACAGAACCAGCAGGAAGTGAGTTATGTATGTAGCTAAGTTCGGATCATTAGGTAGGTACCACCTCCTCCTCCTCTTCTTCGGGCAGTGGAAACGGGCAGATGCAGGCAGTCTGGAGCCTTGGTTGGTGCCTTCCCACGACATCAACAAGCATTCCTCAAGAAGCGGTGTGGACACGGGCTCCTGCACGCATGCACACGACTTCCTTCCTCCTCTTATCTTACCCATCCTTTGACTCGTCAAATCCAAGATTGTTACTGTATTCTAGGGTACGAGACCCTGTCACGAAAGCTGCCTTCCACTCCTGCAATGAGGAACCGCATCCGACCCACCGCAATTATTATGCTGGCATTGCTCGTGTGAGCTGCTTGGGAAACGAAAGAAATTTTTTTTTTAACTTTGCCTGCATTTGCCTGCGTTTCCTCGTCTTTGAGTGGCTTATTTACTTCAACGAGTTGCCCCAATGCTTGGCAGCCTCGATGAGATGCGCCACGAATTCCATCACGATGCGGCAGCATCTTTCCGCAAAAGGCCCAGCGGACACGGAACATGGTCCCGCGGGTTTTATGTCACGGCAGACATTTCCTTCTCTGGCCACTGAGAGGAAAAGAAAAGAAAAGAATGGGGTCGGCCGCCCCAGGTGCAGATCAACTTGCAAGCCATAGCGAGGGTTGTGGTTGTCTGGACTCTACCTCTGGCGGCTATTTGTTCATCCAGAGAGGGGAAAAACGCAACAAATCATGCATTCGTTCTGGAACCTGACAAGAACAACTTGGCACCACACACACCTCTTTTTTTTTTTTTTTTTTTTTGGCTCTCTGCTGTCCCGTCATGGCCTGATGTCAATCAATTGAGAGAGTGTGTTCAGCCAGCCCCAAGGCCAAGCAAGTAAGGCAAGGCAAGGCAAGGCGGCAGGCATATGAACACCAGCAGTCGAGGGAAAATCCCTCACTCACCTTTTTTATTGGATCGGACCGTAAACAGACATGTACCAGATACCTTTCTTGTCTTTTGGCGATACTAGCTCCGTGTCGTTTCTCTTGTGCTTCCATCCCGAAATAGTTTCACTCGGTTCTAGGTCCATCAACACTCACTGCGGCGTCGTTGTTTCTCGTCGAAGCACAAGTCTAGTGGAGGCAGGCTGGGTAGGTATGTACCTCGTTGACCAGATACAAAGAAAGTAACAAATGCAGCCGAAACAGGTCGACAGAGAAGGGCGAAAACGGGGGCAGTTCTGCCATGATCAGTTTATGTGTTTCCCCCTTTCGCTCCATTGGCTATAGTTGGTATTACGCTTTACCACCAAGAATTCCAGACGTGGAGGGAGTCAAGCCCGCTTGGCGACGCAACAATCAACATCTCAAAGACAAAACAAGCTAGCGCCGCACCGGTGGCGAGGCTCGCGAACAATGGCACAAGACGCTTGGATTCGCTTGGTAACAACTGTAGGAAAGACATTATTGGATTTTGGAAATAGGGCCCGCCTTTTTTTGTCATTTTCCCTTTCCTACCTCCCACTCACCCACTTGCATCATTCTTATTCCCGGCCATGCCGAGCTTTCCGGGGTCGAGAGAGGACCACACCCACACACACCACCGCCGGTCAACGGAGTGGCTGGGCACGGTGGATGGGACCGTGGGGCCGAACCATCCAATTCCAAGTCTCCTTCAAGCTCTAGGCCCGTCTTTTATTTCCCCGATCTCGGAAACTAAATTCCCCCAGCCCCCCAACAACTGGCAAATGCCTTGTTGCATTGTTGGTAGCTCACCCCTTTTTCCTCCGTCTGGAGAGGAGAGGAGAGGGGGTGTGGACAACAACAACAACAACATGATATTCAGGGGCAAAACCTTGTCTTCCGAGACCATAGAGAACATGTCCAAAACTCGGCCTATCTACCGCACACCGTTATCCGCCAGCTGATCAGTGGCTGCGATTATGCACGTTTTCTAGAACAATAATATCCCGATGCCTGTGGCGGAAAAATCCATAACATCCAGATCACGTCCATCTCTTGTGAAGTCTTCTTGTTTGGGCGGGGTGTGTGTCTCGAACATTTACTGGCATATACCATACCATCCCATCCCGGATGAATCGATCATGGTCTGGAAGTCCTGTGCTTCCTCAACTGTCTAATTTGTTCATCTATTAGTGGATGGGCGTTATTCCTCCTTTCTTCAAAAGTGGCGAGACAGGTTAGCCATTTTATTACCCCACGATCTGATGAGGTAACGAATTGACGCTAGAGGGGGGTGGGGGAGAGTCTCCACGTTCAAAAACAAGATGATGTTATGTCTTGTGTGTCATTGCCATGATCGTTTATAGCATCTCTGGGTAATGAGCGGAGGCTTGTAGTTGTTTTGTTTTGTCATGAGTGTCGTGATCTAGGCAATGTGTGGTGGAGAGCCCGGGGTGAGGTTGAGGAGAGCTGTTGAGAAGGGTGAGGAAGGTATGCAGACATACATACCTCCGAAACTAGGGATAGGTCAAGACCGTTCCGAAAACCAGCTGGTACCCGTAAACTGATAGACAATAAGAGCTGGAACAAAACGTCTGCTCAATCTCATTGTGCTTGCTTGCATGTAGTTTCAGTCAAATTGAACTGCAAGGTACACTTCTCAGTCAGACCAGACTCTCATCGGTATTTTTTCCACAATAAAACATCCTCGATATTTGATTATAGTTTTATTTTCGTTTTACCACAAGACTTGACAGACTCATATATATATAAAACAAAACCAAAAAAAAAAGGAACGGATGATGAAGGTTGATGTCCACCAAACTCGGATTGCCGAGTGAGAATCAGCAATGATACCGCTACACCATACTCGGTGAGTCGTGTAGGGGTTCGAACTTCTTGATCTCGACATCAAAATCTCTTTGGATAAGGTATACAGTGGAAAGAAAGTGAGTTATGTGCCAGACGCAGAAACAAAACAAATGCAATGCGTATTGATCGCAGTTTCTTGTGTCACCTTGCTATTATTGAACACTTGCATTAATGATACCAATATGATCTGTCATGTTGGGCAAAAAGAAAAAAGGAGGAAGCTCGAATCAAGGACTGCAGATAAACAAATACGTTCAAGTCACCTAGCAACAAAGAACATCTTAAGATGCTACCTCTGACGTCAAGCGATAAGCGAGTCCTGAAGAGATAGATACCAACAGTAACCCAACGCTTTCAGATCTCAACTGCCCCGATAATGACTCAAGTAACGGTAATTGAGGCAAAAGATTGAACTTGAAAAAGGCACAAGGGATGATATGTTCTCCGTGTAATAATAATATATTGACTCAGATGCTGCCACCCGCTGACAAGTAAACAACACAGCCCCGGAACATCATATACGGTCAGTCTCCACGCTATCCATTTACTCCGGATTTTTTTTTTCTTCAAACCCTCAACTATTCTCAGTTTCTCTGGTATGTTTTTGCCATGATACACATGGGTGATATTAACCGCCCTCTTGCGAGTCTCAGTGCTAGTTAAAGACTTTCTTCACATAATGGTCCCACATGATGATGACACACATTAAATAGATAGGGGGGATATACAAATCGTTCACCGTTCGCTCAACGTTCGTTTCAAGTGCCTTGAAACGAGAAAACCACAACCTAAAATTGATTGCCGATGTGGCAGCCTCAAACTTTGAGAGTTGGTGGTTCCTCGTTTACATCAAAGCTAGAAACTGAAGCAATAACGGCCATGTGCGAATGATAGCGTGGAGGCTTACATAGTTTACACATGATTGTCTTGAGACACTGATAGGTTGCGCAAACACTTGATACACTTAACTATTGCACACCTAGCATCTTCTTTCACTGTGTGTCATTAACCCACGAACAGGGAAAGGGAGTGCGACTGGATGGGTATAGGGTTTATAAATTGACAAAGAATAAATAAGGTATACATGTTGGAATATATGATGATGCCACGACGCTTGGTGAGATTTGCAACAGTGTCCCGCCAGACTTGCAAACATTGTTCAGTCTTCTGCTAGGGTTCTCTATCACGCTTCCTTTCTGGCTTATCCGGCCTCGCTTTCCCATAGGACCACCGCTCTCCTCATATTTAGGTATGTTGGAGTTGCAGAGCTTCTTGGGAAACTGCGTCGGTTACTGGAGAGAAACAACTTGGCGGCGGACAGGGGAAACAGTATTCTTAGCTGAGCAAAGGGAAAGAAAGGGGGGATCAAGTGTCGTAGGGGGAATGTGAGCCGTCAATTGTTCGCACTGACGGACCCGAGTGCTCATCAAATGCGTTCCATGTTAAGGCCACTCTGAGCCGGTGCCTCTCCCTGAGCCTCCGATGAGCCCGTCCATTTCCCGTTTCCCGGACCCGGGTAGAGTGGGACCGGTCAAAAGTCGTTTCTTCCATATTCGTCATCTGGAAATTTATGAGAACCTTGACAGCCCGAGAAACCACCGACGCCAACATGGCTACCAAACAAGGAGGTCGCGCGCGTTCGAATAGGCGCGTTACGACTTGCTTTTATGGACATGATAATGACAGAGGTAAATAGAGCCGTAATTTTTGATCAGGTATATCCCGGAAAAAACAAACCGGAAAAAGAACAAGGGCCAAGTGGGAGCGCTCAAAGTTGATTACCCGCATCCCGAAGGCTTCATAAGGTCTCGAACGAGGATGTCCCGCTACCCAGGATCCTTCATGGGGTGCAGCACAGACTTTTTCATGGCCTACGCGCACCCCAACTACACCACTTGGTAAAATCTGAAGCGCTGGAACTTGTACATATTCCCTGCCTGCCCTCTGTGCTCTCGTTTCCGGTTTTGAGCAAAGATTAAACTTACTGCAGAGACATGGCGAGTGGGTGTTGGTTCAGTCCTCAACGAGACCATGCCGATATCCCACCACAACAATAGCATAACAATAACCAGCGCATCGGTGTGGCATTTCGAAGGCATTTCCTGTTGTTTTTGCATTTGACAAAGTTCATTTTTGTGGATTTGTGTCTGGTATTTCCCAGTTCACACAAGTCACCGACCTGGTTTTGCCAAAATGAACCACCCGAGAACGAATGGGCCAGATAAGCAAGACATCGAATGGGGCACCGAATATCTCGCCACACCAGAAACGCTATGCGAATACCACAGCTGCAGCGAAAAACAATATAGGGGTATCCGAGACAAGGAGATGGTGAGCTGCTGCGACCAACATGGGCTGAACTGAATGGAGCTGCATTCACTTCACACAGTGACTCGACAGATACGAGCTGGATCTACAGCATCAAAGCGTCCTTTTGAGACCTCCTCCGACTTGTGAACGGGACCTTTCTTCCCCTTCGAGACGCGGTATTTGGTATGCCGTGAACAAGGATATCATGTAAATAAAAAATTCACTGCTCGGCATTGTCTTGGAGAGGATGCCGGGTATGGTATCCGTGTTCATCTTTGCCATATCTATCTACCTATTGCAAACCTCTTCCATCCGCTCACCTGCTCCGTGTCTTCACCGATCACCTACCAACCGGAATATACCTCAAGACACGGCCTCACCTCGGTACCTACCTAGTCAGCCATCTGTAGATCGCCGCCCGCCTGTCCACTTGACGAGGAGGCATCTTTGTTTGTCTAGCACACGTGAATACCTAGGCAACTCCCAATCCTTGACCAGAACACCGGCCAACGTGCCCGGTTTGCGTAACACAAAGCGAGGCTAGTTTACGCCTCGGTGCGACTTGTATCCGTGGGTTTCCACGACGTATGACCTTTTTTTTCTTTTTTGATCACTGGTAAATGTCAGGTTGGGTGTATGTAGCACAAACGACAGCCCGGCAGCGTGGCGTATCATTGCGACATCCGGAAAGCCACTCATGCAAGCCCGTCCCCGTCTGTCACCTGCGATTAGCTTGGCATAGGGGTGACACGAAAGCCCTCACGGGTACCGAGATCCGAATTACGGGTAATAGTATTTTAGAGGGGGGGGCAAGAGAGAGAGATCATCGGGCGGGCTGCTATCGTCTGGTCTGGTCTCATCCGTTTACCATTCGCGGCATGGGCTTGTCCCTGGTTCGGAGATTATGAGATCAGACGGGCTAGAGAAAGACACACACACACACGCACAACATTCACACGACCTGGACCGAAAAAGAAAATAGAGCAGGAGGCTAGTTGGGCAGATCAACGATGCAAAAAGCAAGGATATAGGTAAAGCCTCCCCATCACATACAACCGATGTGCCGCCGATGGGTCTCGGGCGAGAGAGAGCGATTCAGGCCAGAAAATGATGCCTAGGAAGTGACAAAGTCGTCCGTAATGGCAAGGAGAGAAAAATGGGATTTTGGGACAACGGATGTCCGGGTTCAAGAGGTGGCGCCAAGTTTGCCGATCTGAGAGGAAACCTCTGGCCAAAGTCCTTTCCGACCGTCCCATTAAATTCATCCAATAGATTGCGATTTTTGGTGAATGCTGTCTTGCTTTTTTTCTTCTCAATCCCGTGATCGCTGCTCCCTTCCTCTCTCTTACTGATCTTTTCTGGTTGCCTTGCCGCCTTCCGAGAGGAGCAAAAAGCTGAAGCATAAAAAGACTTGCCCACCTCCAACTTGACTGAACAGCGACCATCGACTCCTTTCCTCTCTCCGCAAGATTGATAGCACCAAACACAAAACAACCCTCCTCCAAACCTGACTGAATCGTATACCAACAACAACAACACACTTTCATCTTTTGCCACCTCGCAAAAACTCTCTCACAATGTGCCACTTCACACAGGTTCGTGAATCCCGTCCCTACCTACCTAGGTATCTTCCTAACTTTTGCGACAATTTGAAACAATATGGCTAACGAGGTGTCCCGGCAGCGTGAGCACGAATGCGGCCACTTCACCTGGAAGGCCAACAAGCGATGCGAGAAGTCCAAGGCTGTCGTCCGCCAGGCTTGCTATATCGACATCAACGATTTCGAGGATCGGTAAGCTGCCACCACAACTTCTGATATTGAACTTGATCATCATCATCATCATCATCATCCAATGTCCAGTTCGCTAACCTTGTTGTCTGTCCCCGTAGACTTGACGAGGCCTGCGCTGAATGCCGAATGAAGGGCGTCTTCCCCCCTTATCCGCCCACCAAGGCAGAAATCCAACAGCTGTACGAGCGTCTCGCCGAGTTTAATTGCAAGCGTCGGGAGGCAAACCGCAGCAAGTGAACTACCTGCTATATGAGGAGGGAGGATGATGATGTCGAGGGTGAAAAAAAAAAAGAATGAAAAGAGGCCGGGGGGCAAGGGGGCAAGGGGGCAAGGGGGGAAGCACACATAGTTGAGAGAACAATAACATAGGAGGAAAATGGGTTTAATTAGATGCCTGGGCGCCGTATAGGCAAGACGTAGTTCGTGGATACACACTTTGGGCAGGTTGGGGGGGGGGGGGGAGTCTGTCTGGTCTGGCGATAGAGTTTTTTCCTTCTTCTTTCATTCTTTTTTCCCCCATTCAGTCTGGACTATCACTCGCTGCCCCATTTTTTACAAGTAGGTAGACAGTTCAATGCAACTGAGTCACCTCCAACGGACGGACTCCCGGAAGCCAATCCAATAAGAAAATTGTGTGTGTGTGTGATGATCAGCGTTGCATTATGCATATCTGAGCGTCTTGCCTGGCAGTTATCGTGAAAAGAAGGAATAAGAAATCCCTGAAACCGGAGCTATGCCATGAGGCTGAGCTGAGCTGGCAAAACATGCCAACCAGAGACCTGGAACGAGACGGTTGGGGAGTGAACCATAACGCCATCGACGCCACTAGCAAACGGCACAGTTCCCAATGTCTCGGGTATGTCGCCACTGGGAGGGGAGAGGCCAGTGGATGGGGAGATCTTGAAGCCAGTGGATGGGGAGATCGTGAAGCACTTATCCTATGCACTTGAATAGGGGGTGGGTGCCGCACATATGGCCGGCAGACAGCTGGTTTCCCAAATGGAGGAAAAAGGAAATCCATATTGCCTACCTGTCCACACTCCCTCTCCCTCGCCCAAAAAGACATGAAGCCAGATGGACCACGTTCTGGATATAACCTTTGAGAAATAAGGAACAGAACAGAGAGAGGAGGGACTCGTAACAGAAGTCGAGCTGCTGTCGCGTGTCGTCTGGAACGCACACACCTTAACTTTTCTCAGTTTGCCTTGGTGAACATGGAGGAGGGTGACATCCGATTCGATTTGCTCGGCTTGCCCAAAAAAAAGAACCCAGTGCACCCAAGTCACGACCGGCAGCTGGAATTGGGGGTCACCGCCAAGATTGACTAAGCGGCACGAACCCTTGGTTTGGGGTCTTGTCTTGGACCCTTGGTGCTCCATTCTGGGGGAGGGGGAAAGGGCCATTCCCATTCCGCACAGTTGGTCCCTCCAAGTCTTGGAGAAGGAGCCGACAGCCCGCTCATGGAGAAGGGGGAGAAAAGAACCGGATCAGCTCTCCTACGACTCTCCTTGGACAATCCAGCATACCGGACGGATAGTCTGGAGAAAAAAGTTATGCCTCCATCTTACTGCAAAGTGCTCAAGGTAATACAGAGAGAGAGAGAGAGGTATTCTCGGTGCGTTTTCCCCACAGAGGCAGAGTCCGAGTACAACCCATCACTTGAAAATGAAAATATGGAAAAGGGTTAGGGCAATGAATAGATGGATGCACGACATCCTTCCAACGGGGTCAGCTGACTGCCCGGCGCCAATTGCGGCGAGCGGGTGGCATCTTATCGGTTTTGGGGATTTGGCTGGGCATGCGGGCCGTCCCCCGCATTCCTGTCAGCTTCTTTTGCCATCCCCCATCCCCCATCCCCCATCCCCCATCCCCAACCGAAAAAGTGTTAAGTAATGACGGGAGAGAAGGCTAGTGGGAAATACAGGTACATGTAGGGGTTTCATGGGTTGAGAAGGATGTTCGTTCTCTTGTTTTCATGATTGATTATTTGAATGTCAATCTGTTTTGGCTGAGAAAAAAAAGGACGACCAAAAACCCCCCCCCCCAAAAAAAAAAAACACCGCAGACTGAGTCGGGTTGAATCTCTTGATTTTCCAGGGCGGCCCAAATTGTCCAAGTTGCAAGCTTGCAGCCCGTCAGGATTCAGAAACCTGCAAATGGCATGGCAGGGCATGGATCCGTTCAGACCGTGGACCCTGGCCACTGCCGGACCGTCTTGCACCGAGGTTGGCAAGGTTGGATGGTGCCAGCGCGTCCATGCCCATGCAGTCAGTCCATGTCATCCATGCTGCTTGATGCCAGGGCCGATGCGTCCGTTGTAACTTGTAGCCTGCCAGGGGATTGGCTTGGATGGGAAACTTCAGACTGCCCAACAAGGTCTCACTTGCGTGTATGGACGTGCGTGTCCCCCCCCCCATTAATGCCCATTAATGGAAGCCATTATAACCCGTACGTTTCCCGGCCGCTCCTGAACCTAATCCCGGAGCCGTCGAACTCTGGTGCCCTGAATAAAAGCGGCCCAGCCTCAGCCATGGAAAAGTAATTAGGTAGGTAGGGCAGTGCTAGGTCGTCCAATTGGTGCGCATGTGTCTTGTCTCTTGGGTCTATACTACCACTCCCAATAGAAGCTTGTTTTCCTGTAACACCGCAGCGAGTTGCCAGGTAGGTTGACATGAAAAGGCGGCCGCCTAATAAAGCCCACCGCCAAAAAGAGCACAGGCCCTGAGGACCTGAAGGCTGAGGCCCAACAGGGCAGCCGGTCCAATTCGACGGTGACACATATTCCCCATCTGGAAAGGGGGGCCCTGCTCGTGGACCAACCGGCTCCAGGCCCGGCTATCAATCCTGGGGAAAACAAAACGAGACGCAGGCGTTAGAGTGTCTTTTTTGAGGCCTGAAAGGAAAGCCGAACCGCAGGTGCCGCTAGTGGAAATGTGGTAGCCGTAGCCCATCGATATTTGGCATTTTTGCTGGTCGCGTGTTTCGTCACAGGCAATCGCCAGCTCCCGTCCCCAGTAGATAGCCCCAGTCCCCCGGCCCACTTGGACGGAATAAGCCCCCAGTCAGGCACAAGCCAGCCACAAACACTCACCCCCCCCCCCTAAAGACTTCAAGCTGACACCGCCAGCCTGGTACAACAGGGCTGCCTCGTCCCTTTCCTCAAAACTCCTGCCATGTGCCGCAACACCACCGTTTTGCAGTCGACACCTCCGCCTCCGCCCTTGCCGATTTGAATCGCAGCCAGCCCATTCCAGCCATTCTCCATCAACGCCGCATCGAATCCATCATCTGCTGCCTCCTTCCCGCCCATTACCCATCATCCTTTAGTACAGTACAACCCGAGAGTCAAGGTTTCGATCCGCCAACAAACGTCAAAAACCACCGTTCCTTGATGCTTCTCTACCTCGACCAGCAAACCGCGCCGCCTCGTCTAAACTCACCATCCAAACATTAAAAGGAAGAAGAAAAAAACGGCTTCTATTCTAGGCTAGCCTCAGAGACCGCAGTCGGGGTGTAAACAAACACATACCAACTGGCAAAGCCTGTGGGAATGACATCAGTACAATAACTCGCGAGCCTGCCTTGCATCCAGGCGTCTGCATAAGTGGCGTCAAGCTCATCCCAACCACGTCCCTTGGAACTCTCTTCCCACTGTCCCCCCGCCCCCGCGCGATGTCTACGATGACTAGGCTGCCTTCCGAATCTTTCTGGCCCTCGGGCGCTCTCGACAGAGATATGCGCCTTCCGTTTCCAGGCCTGAGCAGCGATTCGTCTGTCATCTCTCCTCTTACCCTTCCTCGGGGAGCTGCTGGCTATTTCGACCAAGTTTCGGCCAAGGGAATTCCTGCATCCCAGCTCACCTCTGCCACCCACCTGTCCTCCAACAACGCTGCTCCTCCTGGAAGCAATCGAGGAAGCCAAGTCTATTCTCCGCTGTCCCCTGGTGTACGTGGCCCAGCCGTCCCTCAGCACCCTCAGTTCCTCTCGCCGCATCTCGTGCCCGTTGGGAGGAGAGAGGTGCAATACCACCTGCAGCAGCAGCAACAGCAGCAGCAGCAACGATCGACCAGCCTCCCGCCAGCCCACCGCGACACCTCTCGCGGGGGAAAACCTCGAACCTCCATCATTACATCCCCGTTGGCAAGACCCGTGGGTCTCGGGGCGATTCATAGTCCGGCAGAGAGCGGTACGCTTGTCAACGGATCAGCCGCTGCGTCCAATGTTCCCATGTCAGCCATCGGCTTGATTTCAGCCGACCATCCCCGTTCCATCTCAGCAGACGCTGTGAGCGCACCCTCGCAAGCTCAGACGATCCGCCGCTTGATCCAGCAAAACGGTCGCATACGAGAGGCTTGGGAGGCAGAGCGAAAGTACCTCGAAGCGAATCGGGAACGAGCCGAAGAGGTCTACAAGGAAGAGCGAGCCCTCATGGAGGACGAGCGCGTTGAGTGGGAGGCCGAAAAGACTGGCCTGATGCAGGAGATCGAACGCCTCCAGCAGCAGGTCATGAGCCTTGGAGGAGGAGGAGGAGGAGGAGATGCTCGCACCAAAGCAGGCCTTACTTCTAGCTACAACCTGCGCGGCGGTGCCATCTGGGAACAATCGCCCGAGAGCATGAGAAGTTCGCAGTCATCGCAAGGCAACGCGCAGCCAGATCTGCGGAATGGGCTTGGTGCGTCTCACGGGTCCCGCGTACCAGCACTCCGGAGCGTCGCCTCCCTCCCTCACCTTCATACCGAATTGGGACGATCGGGCCGGGCTGCCTCGGGCAGCGTGGGACCCGTATCATTTAGGCCAATGGCCGGGGTTAATGCTGCGGCTTCCATTTCCGAAGCCTTCACTGCGGAATCGGATTCTGAGGATGGTCCGACGCCCGTTGTTGACGTGCAGGAAATCCACCCCGCCCTCGAGGGTATTCCCATCAAGACTAACAGTATCCAAAAGCCCACCTTCACAGACACACCATCACAGAACGAGTCAAGGGCGTCTAGCATCGCGTCGTCTCCGCCCATGAGCGCCGTGAAGTCCAATTCGCCACCACGAGGGTCAAAGGAACAAACACTGCGGGTTCTGGCCGCAGACGAGACGGACCGGCTTACCATGCACGCCGGCCATACCCCGAGCCATTCTCTCTCTCTTCTACCGACCATGACGTCTTCAGGGGTGGCTACAGCGAGTAGCAGTGGTGATAGCACCCCGACCATTCACCAAGGTGACGGCGCCAGCAGCCAATACCCTGCCGTGATCATCCCAGAGGGAGATGATGTCAAACCCGAACAGCCGGCGGAGCCTTACCCTTCGATGGTAGCCAGCCAGGAGCAATTCTCCGAGGACCCAGAGCCGGTCCATGATGCCAATCGTGATCGTGAGCTGAAGGGCCCCTTGATGGTTCGAAACATGCCGGCGCACGACGAGATCTTCTTCCGGAGGCTTTCTGACAAGCTGGAGGAAGTCAGCAAAGACACCACCAGGGCATCCCTGCCGGCTGTGCTTAAGGATTTTGACGAAGCGAACGAATCGGCAGCACTCCCGACGATTGAAATCGCCTCCGAGGCCCAATCCAAGGCCCAGCAGGAAGCCCAACAGGAGACACCCGGTGGAGCCAGCGATACTGGCGCCGAGAAGGACAAGAGCAGCCCGAAAAGCAACGACGGAGAGGAGCTGGACATTCCTCTCAAGATCAAAAGAAGCTTCAACTTTGGTGCTCCGTTTGGCGAGGTCCGGTAGAGCCGCCGAGTCAGCGACGCATCCCAAGGGCAGATTTCCTCACACCGCCTAGACGTCTCGCCCTCATCGCCTTTCTCGGAAAACGCACCGTTGGACTTTGTCTGATTAGATTCTTGTACATTCTTTCCCCTAACCCACCCTTAACATCATCTCCTCGCGACTTCCGCACTTTCTCTTTTGTTGCTCTCACTTTGCTTAGAGGCATTGCACTGGACATGGCTCAAAATCTTCTTTCACTGCCCTTCTTCTCCCCCCCCCCCCCTTTTTTTTTTCTTTTTTTCAAAACACATCATTCTGGATTGTAAATCGGAATAGGAATAGGGAGAGGAAGAGGATTCTGTTATGAAACAACGACGAAAACAAAAAACTGGACTGGTTGGTAAGGCAGGCGCGGAATGGCTGGCATATTTTTCTTCTATGGTTTCGAGATCAACAATACCCCTGCAAAAGAAACGGATTGGAAATAGAGCACACAAGGAAACGGGAAAAGGGTCATATTACGAGGGGTACTGGTTAGGGAGGAGGATTCATGCTGTTAAGCATTCAACTGTTGTTTGTTTCTCTTTTGTCACTATGCGCGTGTGTTGAAATACCCCCCCCCCCCCCCTTTTTTTTATTTTTTATTCGAGACTACTTTTTTTATCGGGTTCATCTCCACTCGAGAGGTACACTTACTCTTCTTTGCTGTTGCAACAATGGAAACAGTTTATTTTGCTGTCGGACATGTCGCCGCTGATGAGCGGGCAGGCGGGTTTCTACTTTAATAGACGTTGGGAGAGAATGTGATGGATGGGCTGGTGGGTTTCTGGACCGAGTCGCGGGCAAGCAACCAAGCAAGCCATTGGCGTTTTGTATAAGTACAGTATACAATACAGTACCTACCTTACCATAATCACATCGCAGTCACACGATCGATCCAAACCTCTATTACTCTCCAACTAACTGCCTGAACTCAATCCAGATATATGCTTGGCTGGCTGCTGATTCAGCATTTAATCGATAACCTACCTACCTATCCAAAAGGCCCATGCCGCGCGGTTGTTTCTAAGCACCGACTAGGTACCTAGGTAGGTAGATATGTAATGTGTGCACGGCAGAGAAGGGGATGCTGGCAGCTGAGGTTAGTAATTCTCCTTCAGAGTCTGGAATGGCAGTTGATCATCGGACGTGGACTCAGCCTCGGACTCGGACTCGGGAGGAACTTACCTATTGAATGTTGTCTGTTCTCTCACTGAACTTGGGCTAAGCTATACGTCCCGCGCGCGCGTCCTTGGTCAGCAGCTTACCTTCCTTGGTTCCATGTCCGTCCGCCGCGCGAGTATTACGAATTCGGAGATTCGGAGCCCCCCCCCCCTTTTTTTTTGGGGAGGTCTTTGGCAGCAAGCAAGCAAGTTCAGCAAGTTAGTTGCATTATTCTTATTCGTCGGCAAAGACTTTTTGGGTCCAGTCGTGATATTGAAAGGATTCCGGATCAGCAGGTAGTAACTTTTTTTTTTTTGGAAGAGATTGGGTATTTATTATGTAAAGATCAAGGTGCTCGGCTGTCGAAGTGTTTTTCTAGGGGGGGCTTCATGAGAAGTACCATACCATATATTGGCATCACACACAGCTTGAGCCGACGAGATCAAATTCTTATATAAATACCTATTTAAAACCCCCTTGTCTTTTTCACCGGCTTTCAAAGATAACTGTTACCATGTCGTCCTCTGCACGAGTTATCAAACCAGCGACCGTCCTCATTGTCGGTGGCGGTATCGTCGGCCCTGCACTGGCTCTGCTGCTCAAGCAGAAGGGGTACCGTCCCATTGTCGTCGACAAGGTCAAAGAGCGCGGTGATGTCGGGGTTGCTATTTCGCTGCAGCCGAATGGGTACCTATGTTTTTTCTTTTCTTTCTCTCTCACGGGCTGGCTGTTTAAGTCGAGGGGTTGGTTTATTACCTACTTGTTCTGAGGCTTCCTTCCTCCTCCTCCTCCTCCTCCTCCTCCTCCCCTCTTTTTGTTACCATTTTCTTACCTTTTATATTTTATATATACTTTATTTCCAAGTCATTTTATTTTTCTCGGTGCCCTTGCAGTTTCGTTGCACTTTCCCTTCAAGGTTGTTTCCAGTTTGTTTCTCTTTTGTGTCCGCTTTTCTTTCCTTTTCTCTCTAATATATCCTTCTGATCTTTTTCTGTCTTTTCTGTCTTTTTTTCTGTTTTCTTATTTCTTCTCTATTTCTTTCCGTTTTCTCCTTTTCAACTAATTAACCCCTATTTACTCTCACCAAATTCTATGTCCTCGTTCTCTTTTTACCCAAGCTACCTAGGTATCTTTGAGTATCTCGGAGACTAACACCCATTCCATCCATAGAATGAAAGTCCTCTACCTCGCCGGCGTCGCCTCATCCCTTATCCATGGACCCCCTTCTTCCCCCGCCACGCTACGCTGGGACGAGTTCACCGACACGGGCACATTCCTCGGCAGTGAGCCCGGCTCAGCCCTCATCGGCGGCTTCGCCGAGAAATACGGCATGCCTGTCATCGGGGTCACCAGGACCCGATTGCAGGCCGTGTTATGGGATGCCTGCGGACAGAATGGGATCCCAATCCATACTGGCTGGAGGCTTGCGGCGCTTGAATTTTCTTCTTCCTCGTCTCTTTCTGAAGGTGATGGAGATGATGATATGGTTCTCGCGCGGTCGGAGGACGGGCGGGAGCTGTCTGTGGATTTTGTCATTGGGGCGGATGGGCTCAAGTCCCGGACACGAGATCTCCTGGTTGAGAAGAGAGGCGTGGTGAACAAGGACCCGGATTTTACTGGCGTGGTGGTTTTGGGTGGCATGTCCCCTACCCCAAAGTCACTTGCCCTCCCCGCGATCAGGATCTGGTATGGTCCAGACAAAGCTGTCATTAGCCATTGCCTGGAAGGCGGGCTCACCGTGTGGGGTCTTACATATGGTCTTGAGAACGATACGCAGTCTGAGAGCTGGCGGACGATCACGGCCCTGGAACTGGAAACGAAAGTTGAAGAAACGCTTGCGAGGGTTGAGGGTTGGGCGGAGCCTGTGAGAGAACTGGTTGCTGGCACCAAAAAGATGATGACCATCGGGCTGTATGACCGGCCCGAGTTGCCTGTCGAGCAGTGGTATTATCGCCGAGGTGTGCTGGTGGGCGATGCGGCACATCCTACGACGTATGTTATCCTTTTTTCTTTTCTTTTCTTTTCTTCTCGTGTCTACTATCAGATGGAGTTGACATATAATTTCAGGCCTCACGTTGGACAGGGCGCAAACCAAGGACTGTAAGTAAAACAGCCCTGACCCCCCCCCCCTCCCTCCTGTATCTTATGACAGATGATAAGAGCCTCAATAATAACCATGATCTCTCACACAGAGAAGACGCATGGCACCTGCAGAATCTCCTCCCGCAATGCGACAAATCATCCGCCAACACCCTGTCGTCCGCCGAACTGGAAGGCATTTTCCACCAAATGGCATCGATCCGCCAGGGTCCAACGACGAGGATGGTCCAGCAGGCGAGGGCGCAGGGCGAGATGCGCGTCCTCAAGGACAAGTCGGCCCCCGACGCGGCGAAGAAGAAGAGAGACGATTTAATCCGAGCGAACTGGCAGGATGTTGGCGCGTTGCAGGGCATGTACGATGCTGTGTACAACGAGCCTTTTCGGCTTTGAGAGGACTGGAGGGGTTCAATGCGCGTGGCTGAAGGTTCTGTCTGGATTGGGAGAGAGATATACGGATACTTGCACTATGACATAGAGTGAACTTATACATGATAATATTAAAAGACAGAAAAGAAAGGCGAAATGAGGAATGGGGAATGGGATTAGTCTGAACTTCCTATGGGGGGGGAGACACACCCTAATTGACAGAGTGTTGCTCCTTGACATAGAGGTGAGATAATGGCATAATAATGTTTCGGAGGGTAATAACGACCGGCGAAAGATAGAAAGGATATTAGAATGTCAATTTAAGGAGCCCACCCGCATAGGTTCTTATGCGCCATCCTCGAAGCATCAGATGTAATCTTCAACTCGGCAAGTATCAAGTCAATTAGTTTTTCAATCCAATTCCTAGGTACATAGTCAAGGTATCCATCCATTAGAACCCCAAAACATCCTGCGCCATGATAAATAAGCAATCTGTTTGCGCCGTTTCCCCCAACCTAACCCCTCCTTCAAAAGAAAAGGTGCAGAAACCTCACGACATCTTCTTCCCCATCAACTCTGCCAGTTCGTCCAGCAACTCGACTGTCTCGGCCGGGCTCGCAATCCACGATGTAGTACCCACGCTGCGCGCCCTAAAGTCGTTCGCGCCGGCGCTCAAGAATTGGTCGCCAACGTGAAGAGTATTCTCCCCCTTAATCATCCCGCCAGACACGCCACCCCCGAACCAGCGCTGACAGACGGTCACGCCCCAGCTCTTGTCGCCAATGTCGACAAAAACGTCGCGGCCACCGTTGAAGGCGCAAAAGGGCACGCGGCGGCTGCGGCCGGCGCTGCTGAGCTCGAGGATCTTTTGCACGACGAGCACCGTCTCCTCGAGACTCTCGCGGGGAATGATGATATCAGGGGTCAGCGGGATGATGCCGACGGCGCGGTCCTTGCGCATCACTGTGGCAGGGAGGTTGAGCGACTTGATGCTGTCGCGCAGTGCGACTTCGGCCACGTCGAGGAGCTCGGCGATGTCTCGCTCGTCCCAGGATGCCATCTCGGGCGTCAGCCAGCGTGCGAGGGGCACGGGGGCGAGCAGGTGCGGCGACGATGGTGAGAACTCAAAGAGGTAGTTGGCCTCGCCGCCCATGACCACAAGCGACTGCTTCTGTGTGGGCGTCAGGTCAGCCGAGTTGGCCATGGCATCCAGAAGCCCGTGCAGCCGCTCGTAGTATCGGTCTGCCGTAGTATAGCCCGCTGCCGTGACGATGCCGATTTTAACATTCTTACGAAGAAGGTCTGGGAATGGTGTCAGCATCAAAGCACGGGCCCAGAAAAGAAGAAAAAAACAAACCGAGCAGTCGAGGAATCACGGGGCTGGTGGGCTCCAGGCTCTGTCCGTCGTCGTAGAGCGTCACATCTCCATCAAAGGTGGCCAGCTGCAGAGTGCCGTACGTGGTTACAGCCATGATCTGGGCCGAGTTGAGGATCAGGCGCACATCGTTGAATGATGGTGACACAAAGCGGCGCGATGAGATATAGCGCTTGCGATCCTGGAACTTGAAGGCGGCCTCAAGCGGCAACCGCGTAAAGAAGAGCCCGATGCTGGGGACCAGGAGTTTGAGTTTGGATGGGAACGGGTTTTCGGGATCATTCTGGTGGACAACTGTTCGCCGGGTCGCTTGTGTGAGTGTCTACAGTCCATCTTTATCTCTGCCTGTCGGTCCTACGGTGCTACTCACTGTGGTCATCAATCATGAGTTCAACATCCCGAAGAATCTCGCTGTATCGCCGATGGGCCTCCTCTCGCGCCTGCACGAGACTGGCGCTGGCGATGCCTTGCCCGTCAAACACGCCCTGCGGCTGCGAGTACAGCACAAACGGCACGGCGAGCAAGCCCTTGATCCATTCTGTTTAGGTATCGCATCAGCACGACGCTATTTTGGAGAGGCAGGTAAGGTATTTCTGTTTCAGAAGCTCCATGCTACCCTACCGCCCAAGCTGTCGGTGAGAGTGGCGGTGAGGTGAGGGGTGGTTTGCACCCGGAGCGTCACACAACGACCATGCATCTATTATAAACCCCGGTATAAATTTAAACAAATTTACCTATAAACTGATCTCGTCGGTGAGTCTTGAGAGCATCTGGGTTTCTGTCAGCGCAGGCAACACAAAGGCGTGGGGTTCATTCACAGGGAACACGGAATGGAGGAGGCGAGACGTACACTCAACTCGGTACCGCGATGTCATATTGTTGGGGGTTCAAACGATGGAAGACAAGAGCAGAGCTGGAACGAAAGAAGGCAAGGAAAACACACACCCCTTGAGATATTTGGCGCTGTATTGTCAATAAATGAATAAAAATCAAAGAGTATCCTTTTCACTCCTCATACGTTAGCTTTTCCTTTTTTTATGTAATCGAGAAGACGCTGTCGCCCACGCCGGGTTTAGCGCCCTTCCCGATCGGGACGCGGCCACCCCACCACTCCCACCACTCCGTTCCCATTAGCCACACGCTCACTGGTCGTCGCGCTCGCACATAAATAGACCTCCCACCCCAACGTCACTCGGTGTCCTCGTCTTGTACTCTTAGTTTCTCTTCCCTTCACTCCCCTCCCTTACTCGCCAAGCTTCGCCAGCGGTTATCACGGCTGCGCTCCGACAGTCGTTTCGCCGAGGAACCCGCCCCGCTTCCACCTCCTTTGGATCCAGACGCCTGCCCAATCTCTGCCTCTTTGCCCTACCCTTCGGTTCACGTCGCGGTGTCCCGCGCGCCCATCGGGGCTACCATTCTTACTCATATCGCTCACTGTCTCCTGAGACTTCTCCAAACTTCGACATGAATTTGTCTCAATCCCAACCTTGACTCTAGTGCCGACCAAGGCCCACCACCTTCATGGCACCTGCAGCATCCGACCCCTCGTCTTCGTCCGTGAGTGGCACTTCATTTCTGCCTAGGGCATTCTTGGTGCAACTTGCTCATTATCTATCCTGACCAGTTGCAAAAATGCCGCAGAGGCTAATGGCGTTAATACAGAGACATCAGGAGATCCTCCTCGCCCCTGTATGACCCTTTGCCTTTGCCTTTGCATGGTATGTTCCCTGGTCGTAGTCGGACCGATTGCCAGCACAGCTACAGGACAGGAGTCACACGGGAGCTAGGGTGCGGGCCTGATTCGACGACATCCTGGCTCTTCACAAGCGGTGTGCAGCGGACGGTGATGGCAAAGATGAGCCAAGAATGAGGCCGTGGTGAAAAGGTCCAATTGGGATGAACTGCGGAAGGCAAGAAGAGAGGGTTTCCGGCGGACGAGGACGGGGGAGTAGGCAAGGGAACGAGCTGGATCCCTGGATGACGCGGCCTCGCCCGGACGCTGCTGCTGGCGGCTCACGAAGGCACAGGAGGTGGAGACCGCCCGCCTTCACGTCGGCTAAGCCGTCCTGGGTAACCCCCGGAGACGCCGTAGGCCATGTGCCGTCAGTTCAGGGACATGATTCGCAGCGACGACGGTCTCCTTCGAGGGCTGCCTTCTTCAGCTGTCTCATTTCTGCCTCGACAGTTGCAGAAGATTGGCGAAAGTACGAGAGACGACTTGGAATTGACGCCCTTCAATTTTCTGGCTGCGACGCGAAGAGTGGTTCGTGACCAAGCACGTTCCACGGCCGGCCGTTGGGATTGCACAGGGGGAGGCTCAGGGGAAGACCAGGACAGACTTTTTGCGGGTTCCATGGTTAAGAGTCCCATTCCGCGCACATGTATATCTTGCTGTATCCATCTCCACAGGTGTAAAGGCCCTCTGGTTACCCGCCAAATACTCATCAGGATCGTCCCTCGCAAAGCTTTTGGCATTCTTTGCGCTTGCATTCTTTTACATGATGGTCAACGTCTGCCTGGACCGCCAGATCTTTTACACTCCTGTGGCGGCAGAGCCTAAGAGCCGAAATGTAGAACCCCCCCCCCCCCCCGCAATCGGATGCTCCCAGAGCGTTGCGGTCGTGATCTCGAGCGATGACGAGTCTGAACATGGCGATTTCGATGATGGCCAGTCCGACACTTCCTTTCCATCAATTGACGAGCTTATTCGCCAGTCTACGGAGGACAAAGATGCAGAGTCTGGCAGTGTTGCCCGTGCCGGTATGTCCTTGAGTAATCCATCTCCCAGAGGGCCGGACTGACCCGCCTGAACAGACAATGGTCTTGATGCTACATCCGGCTGTGACAATAGCGTCACTTCCGTTACCGAGGGGCCCGGGCAATGAGTCCGCATCAAGCCAGCAGAAGACAAGTGGCCAAGAGCGTTCTGCCACGCCGCTGTTTACCCCAGCACTACAGCGACGATTGCCCATGACTGGAGCCTTGCGGGCGCAGCAGGGCCGGCCGGCTCCCGTAGGCAATGCGTCTGAGGCGGGACAGGCATCCGATTCGCTCCAGCGCGCCGAAAGTTCCTGTCAACAGGGTCTCGGATGCCCCAAGCATCCCAGGCTCTCTGCCAACCCGCGATAGCGGGGATTTTGAATCGCCCAATGCCAGGGCGGACAATCTACCCTGTCATCCACGGAGCCCACGTCGTGGGTATTCCGACGACGGGACAGACCACTTGAATGGTGGCAGTCAGCCTCGCGAAGATGTAAACCCCACCGAGCCGTCCGTGTAGCCTTCCAACAACCATCACCCTGTCAGCCCTCAGCGCATCGTCGGCCGTCGTCGACATTGCGATACCGATGACGAGAAGGACTACCGTCTTGGGGGCAGCATCACCGACCACAGCCAGGATGATGATGTCATCCAGCCGCCACGACGTAAGCACCGTACGATGAGTACTGCAATCCTTGCGACTGGTGGAATAGCAGCTCAGCAGCAGACACATCAACAATACGCCAACTCCCGATCACAACAAAATCAAGCGTCATCCCAACCCCCGAAGCGCCAGAGCCAACGCAGCGTTCTCAACCCGCCATCTTCACTAGGATCCAACTTAGGGGCAGAGGCGAAAAAAGGCAAAGCTCCTGTCACAAAGTTCGAGGAATGGCCCCTCGGAAACGCGGTCTTCAAGCGCGTCACATTGGACGGGGTACCGACTTTCCAGCTGCTGTGTTTACCTAGGATCCATGTGCAAAGCACAGAGAAGGACACCCTGTAACGGAGAATCGAAGCTCCGCTTCCCAGGCTAAGAGGAACCGTTCCGTGAGACAGACAAGCACAAGATCCACGAAGGATGAGGTCAGCACTGCAAAATCCAAGCCAGCCCCAAGAGCGAGATACACGTCACAGGATGATGCAAAGATCCGCCAGCTGAAGGTGTAACGACTCTCTTGGCTCCCGATCGCCGAGCAATTTCCAGGACGTTCTCCTGGGGCCATTGCGGCAAGATATCACGCCAAGCTCAAGACCAACCCCACTCGCGGGGCTCTGCAACTGTGCGACGACTCTCAAACACCTTCAGTGGTGGGCGATCCTGGCGAAGCAGAATGGGAGGTAGAGGAGATTTGTAACAACAGAAAGCTGAACGACGGTGTCCTGGAGTTCCTTGTGAAGTGGAAAGGCGGGGACGAGACATGGGAGCCTTGCGAGAATGTGGCGGAGACAGAGGCACTCGACAAGTATGAGCGCCTTCATGGCCCGGTTGGTCCTGATATTGCCTGAGTATTTCGTCCTATCGCGATCTCCGTATCCTAGTCACTGTACTTATTCTTGTCGGCGGCATCTTTTTGGGCTTTTCTACACTGCCCTATAGTGGCGACTATTGGTTATATCGTGGCGAGTTGTCTTGCACTGAACTTGTCTTCCCATCCAAGTCACGCGTAGCCATCTTGCCACCCAAGCAGGAGCAAGAAAAAACCGAATTGTCTAGCTTGTTTAACTAGGCTAGTTGGCTGGCAAGCTGGCTTGCTTGGCTGGTGGCTATGTCATCCATCCGTTTAACAGGCAAATCACCTAGTAGTAGAATTAATCCAGTTGATTCGAGCAGGCGCCGATATAGAATACCTAGCCTACCATAGTAATTAGAACTCTGTGAATGTATTTACTATCTGCAATCCGTTTTTCCTCGGGCCCGTTTGCCACCCAACCACCTCCTGGCGAGTCTTACCCAATAATGAGTAAAAGTAACAGTATTTAGAAAGGCAGAGAAAAAACCTGTAAGCGCTAGAATTTAACTATCACGCTATAAATCAACCCGCCCTCCCACACCCTTCCTGTGGCACGCTATAAAAGAAAAAAAAGAGAGAGGAGCAGAGAGAGAGGTCTGTAGTGGATATCCAGTCCAAGATACCGGAGAGTAGAGAGTTGATATCCCTCTCTTCAATCAAACCGGATTGTTCGAGAACTGTAGGATTAAGACACGGCCTGAAGAACAGCCGATCGCCACGGTCGTTCCGGATATCCGTGTCGATGATGGCCTATATTCCGGGGGCAGCCATAAGATATTTTGTCCATTGAATGTAATCCAGTTCTGGTCCTCGTTTACGCTATATCCTTCTCGTTGAGGTGAAGAAGTCCGATGGTTAGGAGCCGGAGCAGCCGGAACGGTAGAGGAGGCGGTATGTTGTAAGTCGAATATGCCGACGCTGGTATGTAGGAGGTAAGGGATAGATTTGTCAAACTCGAGGGGACGAGCGACTCGACCGCCCTCGAGCGTTGTAATACATCGCCCTGTCGCCGGCTCCCAGATCTTGACCGTCCTATCGTACGATGCCGAAGCGAGCCACGCCGCCTTACCGGGCTCATACGACCACGCAACGCATGTGATACGGCTGTTATGGCCGAGCGTTGTAATACATCGCCCTGTCGCCGGCTCCCAGATCTTGACCGTCTTATCGTACGATGCCGAAGCGAGCCACGCCGCCTTACCGGGCTCATACGACCACGCAACGCATGTGACGCTCCTGTTATGGCCTTCAAGCGTCGCAATACATGCATTCCAATCATCTTCCATGATCGGTTTTGTGACAATCCACTCTGGCTCTTCCCCCCGAAAAACATTTCTCACTACGCTGCGGGCTGGGCTGAATACCAGTGCTGCTGCATACACCTGAAGAGGGCTATTTTCGATTGCCGAATTGTAGCACTGGATAAACCGACACGCGTCTCGAACGAAGTTGGCAAAAACAGAAGTCTGTCCCTGGAGGAGTATTAGTATCGCCCCCGAAAATAAACAGATGAACGCTAACCTGAAGCATATTTTTGAGCCTTAGCATTGATGCTGTGCCTTCTGACATGCTTCTGAGAAGGCTGAGAGCCTCGAGCCAGCAAAGGTATTTCTTTGTAAAAAATTCGGCGACGGCGCCATCGTCAAGAAGGTCGTGAGCCGCGTTGTGGGTAGGATCACAATCGCGTAGATGGTCAACCCAGTAGACACATGAGTATCGTGCAGTCGCTAGTGGGTCTGGGTTAGGCGGTTCAACTTGGTTGCTCGGAAAGCCAGGGTGATGCAAGGTATACATATCACGTTGCAACGTGTCCGTCATGACTTGTAAAGATCTCGAGAATATCGTATAATGTGCGGTGGGTAACCCAGACGTAAAAATGCTGCTCGCCCCCTCCCTTGTTAGGTAATCTTTAACAGACTGATGGATGAGATAGACACGGTCATCCCGGATTGTAAGAAATGAGCCGCACATTTCCACTACTTTCGCAATATCATCTGGTAAACAAGCCAAGATGCCCAGCTCGCACAGATGAAGAGGACGGTAAACGATTGCTGTAGCAGAAATAACACGGCGACAGTATTCTCGGTTCGTAGGCGACGACAACCGCTGAATATCCCCCATCATCCGCTCATACAATGGCACTAATCCTTGCGGTATTTGCTCCAGAGCGCTCAGAATCTCCCAGGTTTGGACACCCTGAAGTTCCCGTGCAACGAGTGCTACTCAGAGAAAGGTTCCGTCGGCTTTGCGGTGCATTGTATCCCGAACCTGGTTTCGGAGCTGCTTGTCTCCCCTTAGCGACACGAGCTGCGACACTCTGTGTTCAATGTACACATTGATCGCATGATCCACATGTTGTGCATTTAACTCAAGACTCAGCATCGTGCTGGAGTCCTTAAGACAGAGCCGTTGCTCGATATCGTGCCTGTTGCGACTGGATACAATCCATTTGACGTCGGAAGCCGCAGACGACGCGCTCTGGACTATAAAGTCGAGAAGCTGTGACAGACCGGTCTCGCATTCGTCAAGCGCGTCGACTACCATATAACATCCTTTGGCGCGATGATCCTGAAGCATGCTGGATAGAGCTTGTGACAACGCGTAGAACGAGTCAGGCCCATCGAAGAGTTGCCGACCGGCATGGTCGTATTTTTGCTGGATATGCCGGATAAGAGCTGGTTGCTGAAGCAGCAGGAGGTAGACCAGGCCTCGTAATACAGCTGTGGCACGATTGAGCCGGTGATCGGTGCCTTGGCAAAAGAAAAAACAAATCGTTGAGGCCGGCGACAGTGATAGCATTTTGAACCGGCGCGACAGCTTGTTAACCATGCCACCAAGCCGATATCCCTGTGCACTGATTCCTTGCGATGGCCGCAGTAGCTCGTCAATGATACCGCAGAGTAGCATTGTCTTGCCCTTGCCAGCGTCGCCTTTGATCCAGAGCAACCGGCTGTCCTTGTCGTCTCGCCATCGTCGAAAGTCCTTGTGGTCCAAAATCCACTTGTACGAATCTCTCAGAAGGCCGCCTTTTGTCTCCTCAACGCGCGTTTTGTCGATGCGGGGGTCAGTCAAGAACAAATCAGCGAGGCACCGGCTGGCGTTCGGCTCGTTGTAAACATGTACGTCGTTCGAGTAGGAATTTCCGATGTGGACATTCGCTTGCCCAGAGGCATGTAGCGCTCTGACGGCGTTAGTCGCCATCGAAAAGGCGGCGTGGCAAGAGCTGTTCGTGATGTGATGCGAAGCGTTGTGTTGTGTTGCTACCCGAAATGCCCACATCAAGTCATGAGGCTGTGGCGGCGCGATATTATTGGTCTGGGTAGCTTCCCCGCTGAGAAGTCCTCTCAGCCGCACTTCATTCCCCATTCGAAGATTTTCGTCCCTCCGCGCATTCTTCGAATCTTGTCCCGATCCGCAGTCCATCATCTACGCCCATGGCGGAAGTTTTCGGCGCCGTGGCCGGCGCGCTGAGCGTCGCTGCGCTCTTCAACAACTGTGTCGACTGCTTCGAGTTCGTCCAGCTAGGCCGCAGCTTCGGGCGCGATTACGAGAGATGCCAGCTCCGGCTGGACATTGCGAGAGCACGCCTGGGACGATGGGGCGAGGTGGTTAAGATCAACAACAATCCACGTTTTAGCGCGAGCTCGCCGACCGACAAGCCCATTCAATTAACGCAATCGATCCTCGAGGAAATCGCGCTCTTATTCGAGTCGGCTCGGAAAACGTCGAAGCGATACGAGCTCCGTACGGACCAGCAGGACTTGGTGCTGTTCGAGGATAAGGACATGAAGCCGATCGGTCGAGCGCTGCACAATAAATTGAGAAATCTCGCCCGTTCGAGACAGGAACGCACGAGCTTTGGTGCGGAAGTCGGCGTGGGCATTGCACGACGGGAAAGCGCTCGAGAAAGTGATTGATCAGATCGCTGGCCTTGTCGATGAGCTGGAGAAGGCTTTCCCTGTCGAGGCCGTCTGTCGCAAGCTGGCTGAGCTCGAGATCGAGGAGGTGGAGGACGAACCGAGCTTGACGATGCTGGAGGATGCGGCGCGGGGGATCGACACGGCTTTGTCGGATGCGGCCGCACAGAAGATCGTGGCGATCGCGGGAAGTAACTCCGCCAAGAACGTCAATACTGAGGACAATGCAAGGGTCCAAGTTGGCAATGTATTTACCGAAATAGCCCTGCATCGTGAGATCCGCGTCAACGACCAGACAAACAACTCGGTAGAGACGGTGTTCGCGAGGGGGGAGTCAGGAGTCCAGATTGGAAATACATACGGAGGCAGAGGGCTTTGGGACCGTTAAGTGGGGTAGAACCTTCGGACTTGGGAATACAGAGAGAGAAAGTTGAAGCATGGAGGTTGGAGGTTGGAATTGCATCGCACAGACCAGTTGCCTGCAGTGGGGTGGTCTCACAGTGAACAGGGACCGGATCCAAAAGCCAGCCGCCTGCCTTGTTGCTAGCTTGTTGGAAGGGAGCTCACTCCAAAACTTACGAACGGACAAGTTCTGAGTGTTGCAGGCATCATGACCATCCCAGAAGACTTTCCAGTGTCGCTCGGTCCCTGGGAGTAGTGCTTACTCTTCGGCGGGTGGAGGGCCCACCGAAGCTCAAGCTGAAGATCAAGAAACTGCAAAAACCGTGGACCCTCTCCTGCGGCATGGTTGTCGACATTTTGAACGAGTCTGACGAAGACCATAAAACAATAACCACCGGCGCCACGCAGACCGCTTTCTTGAAGCTCTACGACTGGCAGTTTGCTTCACAACTCCGCGACGACCAAGGGATCGAACCATGGACTGAAGAGTTTGCCGCCGACTATGCAAGGTTTGCGCTGGGCGGCGAGGCAGGGGGATTTCTGCAGCGGCTCGAGGAGGAAGATTTCAGAGACGAGACCGAAAACGACTGGGACGTCGGGCAGAATGAGGCCTCCCTGGCTAACAAGATGCGTGCAATGTACCGCTGTGAGACTACCGTTTACAAAAGGCTCAGTGACGCCTAGGGGAAGATAACACCGCGTCTCATTGCGGCCGTTGAGTTAGACATCGCCCCGAAGGGCCTCGACCCCGACGACCAACAACAGGAGTATTTCCAGATCAAGGGAATTCTATTAGAATACATTCAGGGTTTCAGCCTATCGGATCTCGGCTCCATGGCACCGCCAGATAGCTGGCAGACCATCGTCGACCAAGCCATCAGAATCGCTCATACTTTGGGAGACTATGATATCCTCAACAAGGACGTACGGCCTGACAATTTTATTGCAAGTCGGAGCGGTGGTAACGCGGACTCCGGAGACTTCCGGGTCTTCATGATCGATTTTGGCCAGAGCCGACTCCGCAGAGAGGACGAGTCCGACCTCGACTGGGGACGTGCAAAGTGGCAACAGGATGAGGGAGGAGCAGTCGGGCTGGTCATGCAACACCGGTTACGAAAGCTTGGAAAGGAGATCTCGTTCGTCCCTTCAGAGCGGTATCTTGAGTTTGCTGAAGGGGAGGGTGAGGAATGAGTTGTTTGCGATCAAGGGGATGAGGGATGAACAAAATGATCGAGGGATGGGATGGTCGAGTGAGAACGGCCGCAGCAGGGACATGAATTATCTAGTGGGACGTGGAAGTCGACGAGGTCGCATATCTAGAACGGCAACGGGGTAGGCAACTTCGACTCACGTACTGGCGCTTAGCTGAAGGCACACCAACTGACTGAAAGCTGCCTTAGGCAGTAACACCTAAATAGAAATTAGACACCACCACTACAAACGAGCTAGAGCATTGGCTCATTTACCGATCTGGGCAAATATAAGATTGTCGGGTCAACTGACTCTGGAGCCGACAAGCTCGATCAGTATGTGTTTGTGGTTCGGGACACAGAATCGGTGTGTTGCCCTTATTTTACAGATATCGAACGCCACTAATAACAGATTGCAGACAGGCGAACCCAGGAGACTACCGCCTACATTGATATCAAGTCCACGTGGTTACGTGATATCTTGAGGGAGATTTGCTGAGATATCCGTAGCGTCTCTCTCGCAGGCGTTACGCCTTCAGTACGAATCGCTGGTGATTCAGGATTTAGCTGCTATCTCTGTGCAGATTGAACGGCAAGTGCTTTTCCATGTCCGCGAGGATCTGAAATCGTACCGCGAGCGCATCATAGGCGATTCTCAGGACATGTGTGCCGGAAGCACCTGAACCTGCTCGTGGATTACACGGAAGCCACGTACAAGTCAACCGTCGAGCACCTTTCCGTCCTTGGGAAAAAGCAGGAAATCACGTATAACCGACTGTGGGCCCTCTTTACGCCAAATACAGAGGTGTACGTACACCACTTGCCAGGGTGCCGGTGCATCGAGATGCGTGCTGTACAACTACTGCGAAGAGAGGGCGGAAATGAACGGTTCGAAGTACATACATGCATATCGAAGGTCACTATCTGAACTCTGATGGTAAGGCGCTGGTCGAAGCCGTTGCAGGCATCAAGATCCCACTCTTCCGGGGAGCGAAACGGATTGAGCATGCATCTACAAGCATATCCACTCTCGTACCACCCGACCGAGAGACTATGTAGAACTCAAGGATTTTTGAAGATTTTACAAGAGCCAAGCAAAAAGGTGTTTTCAGCTTTCGCCTTACAGTCAAGAGCCTCCTGTCAAGGGCGAAGTAGTTTAATGGCGGTTTCTTGAGGCATATGAAACAGAAGATTCCAGAAGGTACTATTATAAAGATCAACAAGGTATTTGACTTAGAATTCAGGTTCATTTCCAACTCCTTGTGTTTTGCTTTAGCGGTACAAGGATAAGCGCTCTATTCAAGAATATCGGGCTTCGATATAGGGTAAGGGACAGCTTTTAAACCTGACTTATATTCTTCTCACGTTTTACAAGGACGTTCACCTCGTTTTACGACGTGCTCTGGGGAAGACTGGTCACGAGCTTATCTGGAGACTCGACTAACACTGGGTGAAGAACAACTGACACCCACATAAAACGTACGAGCCTTCTCTCTCTCTTTCTCTCTTTCTCTCTTTCTTTCTTTCGACAAACCTAATTATTTATAGGTATGGTCTGACTAACAAGGAGCACCCGGTACTGCTTTATAATGCTGGCGTATTCTTGCTGTTTTTAGGTCTGGCCGATAAAGCGCTCTTTGGCTTCGAGTTTTTGGATGATTTGGGGCAGCAGAAAATACCTGACGGGGACTATAAGGTGCCGTTGCGATGGCACTATTGGGCTCTGGATATTCCCGTATGTCGTGCGGTAGATCGCCGGAGAAACATTCTCGAGAGAATGGCGATGCCCGAGAGCGTATTCAGAACGATCCTAGCGAACGTGCTGAGTTTGTTCTACATCGGCGTACCCGTTTCAATACATCAGATCCGTCGACAGCTCGGGAAATTGATTGATAGTAAGCGCACCGGCTTCAGAACATCTCTTTTTGGATACCGCATCTGGTTACCCATCCGGATGTTTTTTGTCTCAGATGCAGCCCTGAGGGTCACGCCGAGACAATGGAGGCCGCTCGAGGCATTCAACAACGGTTTTCTCCTAGGCACACACACCCATTTCCCGGTGCTAGAGACCGATTCGACGTTGAAGATGCCGATCTGCAGCTTGATGGACTCTCCTGGCCTGAGCCATACCAGCTCGGTCACATGGCCAACCTTGCCTGGAGCTTGCCAGTTACCGAGCGAACGTCGTTCCGTTGTCGACATGCCTTTTGTCGGGCAGCTGCCACCTTAGATAGTGACAGCCGGAGCCATAGTCCCTCCTATTCTGGCACCGGAGCTGTCGACTTTCGAGTTCGACTTGGCGGAGACCACGGCCGCCACTGCAGAGCATCCTTCAATCACAGCGTCGCAGATCCTCCTTGCCTGACCTTCCAGCCATCCAAGTCCGCGAAGACAGTCCCCGTACCGTAGCTGCCCGCGGCCTCCCCCCAGCCGCCAAGGAGTTCTTCCGGTACCCAACCTACCTCCCCCCCCAGACCTCCACGGGGAAGAAGAACCTCGCCCGCCTCCAGCGCAACATCCACGAAGGCGCAAATCCCTTCTTCTGTCACGTGGCGGGCTGCCGGCGACACACGGACGGGTGGCCGCGCAGGTGGGAGCCCGCTGGCGGGTCGGCGGGCCTGCTGCTGTTGCGCGAGGAAGCAGCTGGAGCGAGCGGGAGACGGGTGGGCAGCTGGAAGCGGAGGTGAGGGAGCTGGCTGAAAGAGAGGTTTGCGTTTATGGAGCGGCGGCGGCTTGGGGAGAGGGATTGAGATGTGTGAGGCGTGGTTCAGGGGGCGGTTCCGGAGCGGCCGCTCGGATGCATCTTTTTTTCAGGGGATTGATTCTACATCTTGGTCATCTCTTTGCAGTGCTTTGTTTTCCACGAGTTTCTTTATGTTAGGTTCCAGTCTTCCTATTTCCATGAACCTTTTGGGGCACAAAGGTCGTATGTCTTATTAGTGAAAGAAAGGGGCCTTGGGCCTCAGAAAAATACCAGCCATTTACGAATCGTAGAATCAGTCCCATTCAGGGCTTACACAACAACGTCCACACCTACTACTGCTCAGGAACCATGATATTATTCCCATAAGAGCTTTCGCAATGCGGCGTGGATTCTCGGTGAGTATATTCTAGCAGGGTGCAATAAAGATTATCTCCTGGAGGTGTGCTGAATAGTGAGATAAGTGTGCGATGTCAACTCGATGGACCTCGATGTCCAGCTAATTGACCGCCCACTTCTGCCATTCGGATCCGAGGCATCGCCGACCCATCTCAGCCAATATCTTGGCCGGTACACGGTCACCCGCCTGGCGCCGCACGTCAAAAAATCTTTACAAGTCCGGCTGTCAAGCTTCTAGAGGTAGCTACCAACGCGAGTCATCCACCCATCTTCCTATGCCATTAGCACTGCCAACGCACTTTGACTGTCTACAGAAACCATACCAGCCGTTCACACTAGAATTTGGCAACCTCATTTGCCTTTCGCTTCGTACTACATCCAGCAATCATGCCAGACAACGACCCAACCACGGCCGGGGACCCGGTGGGCCAACCTAACGGGTCCAAAGGTGATGCTTCGGGGCAAGGCGGGACGATTTCCACAAACGACATTCCCAAGGGCGATCACGGGGGGACTGTGAAGAATTGAATTTGTGTCGAATAAGGTAGGTATGTACCAGAGATTCCTAACATGGAACTTGCTGATATACCCACAGTAAATCTCGTGGAAATATGCTTGTGCCGAGCAGAAACCTGGGCTCTCTGTCATTGAGCGAGCCTACCAACAAAGGCTTCGCTGGCGCTCGCACTATTATTACACCCTCTCTATCCTCCGCCGCCGTCTGTTTAGCTCAATATATTGTGTACCTACCTATATTCTTGCTTCCCAAAGTGGTGACGACGATATCAGGGCGTCCAGCAGGCGCCCCTATCTTTCGAGTGCCACAAGACCTCACCGGGGTCACTAACAAGGATTACCAAAGAATGTAACCATCTTCGCTAGCTCAGTACACTGTATCCCGTACAAATTTGGGTTGACATTCGGTACCCTTTTAGCGGCGCAAGGGGAGATGTGGGGTAACTGATGATCAGTGCACCCCAACCCCTATTACGTATTGTTGGTTCCTCAGGCTCCCAAAAAAGTTCAAGCACGTGCCTTTGCAATGGGACAGTTTCCAGTGCCGCGAATCGGCCAAGCGGGATCCTTGTCACCACTCAGTCATGATGGCTCTTGACGGGAAGTCCTGATGTATTCAACATAACACAGCCAAGAGTGATTTAACACACCGCCTGATTCTGAGATTGCGCTGCGACCGGCCTTAAAAGGGCGCATACTTTCCTCACTCCCAAAACGGCGCATCTGTACTTTGACTTCATACCATGCCAACCTTCGCGGAGTTCCCAGCATCAGACCGTCTCCAAGAGCTCGCAGGAATTCTCGATGTGCAGCAAATCGCCGAAGACGGAGGAGAGACCGCCAATGAGGTGGGCGGTCAGGTAGTTGGAAAGATTGAGTCCGTGCCGGGAGTAGAACTCTACCAGCTTAAGTGGTGTCAGAGGACGTACCAGGAGATAGCTGACCAAGTCATGGCGGATATGGTAAGCGCACATTAACAGGATAAGAGTTTGCCTGATTGACTGACTGACTGACTGATTCCTAAGACACCCGAAATCAAGAACCGGTTTCAAGGCGAAAACGGTGATATCAAGTGGGATTCACGGGCGCTTCGACTCAGGTCCTGCTCTATGTCGACACCAAAAGCCCGGATGGACATCTACGTGCCGATAAGGCTCAGGCTGATGCCCCAGCCCAATGTCGTCGTCCACCACGCAAGAGGCAAGCAGCGTCCGCGCAAGATCGATTGAAAATTTAGGCTGTATCTGCTCCAAGATATGTGCATTAAAGTGATGGATGGCTACGTTGACTTCCTGTTGCTGCGAATTGGGATAGAACCAACGGAAGGAGAGGGAGAGCGTGGTCAAGCAGCAGGCCCTGAGTAGGTCCAAGGAGCGGTGGGGGGAGCGGTGGGGGGGGCCAAGAGGGCCGAAAAAGTCCGTATCAAACAGCGCGCTCATATCGAATTGCGACCAATCCATATCAGATAGTGTGCTGTCGACCGATTCCGCATGATTGCCCTTCGGTTCACTCCCGCCATCGGAGTCGTGCAATGCGCCTGCGCCCGCCGGGTCGGGTGTGTCGATGTCCATCTGCTCCTGGAGAATTCGGTCATCCGATTGAAGTCCTGAGGACTCGAAGGCAACCAGCACCTTCTCATACTTGAGGGTCATGACCCAAGCCGGATCCATATTCAGCACGGCAAGATTCCCGAGTCCGAGCGCGTCGCACAAATACGCGTACCTGGAGGCCCCCAAGTTAGCAAATCGATTTTTGGCAGCTGGCCGGCGTGAGATACGTACGATTTCCTCGATGCGAAGCTAAGCGCCACCGCAGCATTGATTACTTCGCATTCGGCAGTCATTTTGTACTCGTGTAGAAGCGCACGCAGACCCTTAGCCACCAATTCGACAACTATAAGCTGCCTTTCCTTTCCAAGATCAGCAGCATCGCTTAGCCGTACGTTGTGCTCTGAACCGGTCAGCTCGCGCCGAAAGATTGGGATCTTCTATCATCCTCACCGGCGCACGCGGGCAAGACGACCGTAGCTTTTGGTCCTACGGCACAGAAGAGAGAATTGACAAGCGAGTTGAGAAACGCCGCCCCCTTACTGCCCCGCTCATCCTGTGATTCGCGATCCTTGATCTTCCGATACCGTCGGTATAGCAACACACACGAAGCGTAGTACCGACTCGTCCACGCCGCGATGGTAATGGCTTTGGCGTTACCACTGAGACTCTGCTCCTCCGCCCGGAACGCATCCTCCAGATTTGTAAACAGTTTCTGGAGATCGGATCCATGGAGGCCATTCGCCTCGGCACGCTCCCGCCACTCCAAGGCCCTGGCTTTGGCATTGATCTGTCCCGAGGCGACTTCGACTCACTTCGAAGGGAACCCCTTTAACGCATTGCCGATCTTTTTCACCAGATTCCTAGCGATTGACTCATCATCCCGATTTCTTTGCCTTGGTTTGGTCGCCGGCTTGGGTTTCGGTTGGTCGTCCGACTCGGAACCTCCACTATCGTCGCCACCATCGTCGCCACTAACTTGGCCAGTCTCACCGTCCCTTTCCGTTGACGTTGACGTTGCCGGTCGTTGCGAACATTGTCGAGATCCCACGCGCCCTACAACTTGGTCATTCGACACTGCGGTGCTGCCGCCGTAGGACGTCTCGTCGGAGCCCGATAGCTCTTCAACCAGCCAGTCAAAACCCAACTGCGCCTTCTCGCGGCATGTCAATCCAGACAACTCTGGTGTTAGATTGACCCTCTTCCGGCTATTGCCCAGTTAGCTCTGACCAGCATACAGGAGACACCTCCCCTCCTTACGAGTCATTGTTGAACCTCCACTGGATAGGCCGGATATAGGTGTCGTAGACTTGTTGCGCTTGCCTGTGGAATTGCTCGATCCAGCCGTCGTCGACAGGACAGCACGTTACGTAGGAGAGGGACGGTGAGAAGGAAGAACAGCTGTTAATCCGGACCGGGGACACGCGGATCTTGGCCGCCGCATAATGGCCACTGCAAGCAAACGGCAAGTAGAAGAAGCTCAGCGAACTGTCGGACACTAGCCGGAGTCGTTGCTCTCCTCTTAGTGTTAGTTCTGCCGCCTTGTCCACGTCGCATTGCGGTATGTAGCGGGAATTGTCTGCGGAGGGAGTACGGAACTCTGCCTCGCGCTGTAACAAGGGCGGCGGAGACAAGAACGCCTCAGGCTGCAGCATCCTTAGGGTGAGGGAAGCTGCTCTGCTGTGTCCCGTTCCTGAAGAGGGTAGGGATAACTAACCCTTGGGGCCGCCCCACTCTTTCCACCCGAACTTTCAAAGTTCGGGTGGAAATGGTGGGCCGGCCCGGCTGAACCACAAGGCTCGGCGGCCCGCACATCAATCACAGCTCGCCAGGTCAGACAGGTTGGCCGACGCCATGTCTCTGGTCGTGCACCAGCCCCGGTCTATAAATGTAAGTAAGTAGGGCTACCTCCTCTGACCTAGTTTCCCGCATGCATATGCTCTCCCAACCTCAACCCGACCGCGGCACGACACGGCTCATGCCGGCGAGGATACCGTCACTGTTCCCGACGGAGATGGTGGCGGCGTAGGACCCTCCTTCCCTCCCTCTCTATCTTTGATTATGAGGCATTATAATGAATGCAATCAATGATGGCAGGGATCGCGACTCCGCTCTTGGAGTATGTGCTCTCTTAGTCAAGTCTTGAACCAGTCTGACTATTTGGGCCAGGATGTGGATGTGGAAGGGAGGTAGGGGCGTCATTAGAGACTTTTTGAAGATCAACTTGGATGTCTTGAGAGACCTAGAGGCACAGCTATTCCCCCGACACGGCGCGGAGCCTTTTGGGCGAGAGCGGAGTCCGGCCGCCACACGGGACACCGACGGGATATGACCCAACTAACTGATCGATTACGGCTGTGACTCCATATTACCACTTAGATCGTCAGTAAACAGGAGACCCTTGTCATGGATCTCGGGGCCACGTTGGAGACGAGGGAGGTGTATTAATTATTCACGGTACTGGTGCCGAGAGGGTCAGAATGCTACGAGCGATCAAGTTTTGCTGTCTATTTAAGTTGAAATATTGAAAGTATTAAGTTTGTATCCCAAGCTTCTGCATCGCATCCTGGTGAACAAGGTTTCGCGCGTCGGATTTGTCAAGACGGGACACCAGAACTGGAGGGCCCGATGCTCAAGACACCTCTTTCAGTCATGCCGAAATGGGAGGGATGGGTGGAAGGGCCTGGATGCAAGCCCGCGAGTCTGCGTGCTCTAGGTACAGCCAGGTCCGGCAGGACCGAAGCCTCCTTCCCCTCTTCTCTCCCTCTTCTCTCCCTCTCCCTCTTCCTCTGCCCTCCACCCCCCTCTCTCCCTCTTTGTGTTTGCTTTCCTTCCTCTAACCATCTCTACCTTTCCCCATTTCCAACTGTTCGTCATCTGCGGTATCTATCAACTACCTCCTGAACGCATCGGCCGCTTCTCAAGAACCCGGTATTCGTGACATCGAGCAATCCGCGGCCGAAAAAGGCAATAAGAAGAAAATGGATCAAGTCATCTTTCACAGACCAGGGGGCCTGGGCCTCACTAAGCGATGGAGTGGCGGTGGAATGCCAGATATCGCCCCAAAGGACTGGGAGGAGGAGGGGCCCAAGACAATCCAGTTCACGACTGGCTTCAGGGTGCCTTTTGTGGCAGTTGTCCATAAGACCAAGTTCAAAGAGGGCGACGCGACTGGCAGGTTCTATACAGACTCGAACGGAGAGAACCAGTGGGTGGAGCTGCCATTGTATGCACTCACAGAACTGCAGCTCTTCTTTGAGAAGTACCGCGATTTCGTTTGTGACCATGCCGAGGAATGGGCCCTGCAGAAGGGAGAAGCGCATTGCGAAGCTGTTCGCATAATTGGACAGGGAGGGGTATGTGGAATGACCTTCTAGTAAGCCGTGTACTGACTGACAGCTCCGTAGCACCTGGCTTTGATCATGACGATGGTGATCCGCCACGAATTTAGCAGAGGTAGGTTCTTCTGCTTAACCTGATGGAGAGGGGTGGCTGACGGTGCAAAGATGGCAAGACTCACTCGGCCTATCTCTGCGGGAATGAGGAGGAGAAGCTCGGTATCTCTGCGCTGCCTGCTAATGCTCGGACCATGCCGGGCCAACATCCACTGCCACGCCTGGTCACCGCGCAGGTCGACATCATCTCCTCCATGTTCCTCAACGACCTGCTGAAGAAGTTGTTTGGGGCTGAAGGAGATGAAGGAGTGCTCTCCACACTGCTGTTGTCTCATGACGCCAACGACATCCATGCCGCATACGTAGCTTTGCGAATCCTGGCCGAGGGTAGCATATGGATGTTTGAGGATGCGGAAAGACGTCGTCTGCAAATCTCAGCCCAGGTCAGAACCCCTTCATACAGTTTTCAGCCTAGCTAACTGAAGTATCTGCCTGATGCCGTAATCCACGTTCAAAGCAGTCTGAATACGGTCGTCAATCGCGCCAACCACACTCTCCGCGAGCTCACATACGATGACGTCCTGGGGAAGATGGCTCCGGAAGAACAAGCTTACCATAACCGGATTTCCCAGGAGCCTTCGCCTGCGGAGGGTGAGTGGAAGAATCCCCTATGGTGGCTACCGCCCCTGGGGCAGCTTTGCGAGAGCACCAGAGAGGCGAAGGTGGCATTCCGGAAGGGAGAGGAAGAGAGAGAGTAGGAGTGGACGTGGATCTTCACCTCCACTGGGGTAATAGAGGTTAGTTTGTGAATTGGGGCCAGGGTTATAGCCATGGGTAGTAGCCACAGTAGGGTTTATTCTTTTCCATACGATTCCAGAGAGATGGGATTTTCAGTCACCTTAAGCCACTACGTCACTCTTTTTCGCTTCTCCTTCACAAGAAAATGCCTCCTTATCCTGCTTCTACCCCCTAGTAAATTGTAAGCAAGAAACCCCTTGACTGTGGCGTCCTCGCTTGTATTACCTCAGTGGAGGTGTAGTTATCTTGCAATTGCAGAAATACAACTCACATGGCCATTCCCAAAGCCACGCTCGCGATCGACGTGCCTGTTGCTGGTCTTCCGGCGCTAATTCGGCACGCACAAGTGATAGTACGCTAGCTAGCTGAACACCATTTACGAAGACGTTACGCTCAGATAACCTGCCATGCCTGCGTCGGATGCTGGGTCGCATGATTTTATGACTACCCCTGTCAGGATGCGCCGAGCCCGGAAGCAGAACACCTCCGGGGGTGCACACGGACGCCGCGCCTCGCCAGACGTCGACAGTGCCGTCTCCGGACACCATAACTCCTGCCTTAGCGAAAACACTTGCACAGAGCGAGGCAGCCTGCCCGGCGAAAATGTGTGCGAGGTCGTCGTTTGAATCCGGCCCCGCAGTCACTTCCACGGAGGTCCCGATTGTTTCTTGGTGGTGGTGTTTGCGGGATCATCCGAGGATTGTTGGTGGGCATTTGAGAGACAAACTGACCTTCGACGCTCCTCGGACAATCGTGGAGGCGTCGGCGCGTGGGATGGTTTGTCGACAACTTCGTACCCAGAATCGTCGTCGGTACCACCTGTCGGAGGAGCCTTTCTGCTTGTACGCTTGTACCGGGTGGGTTTGGTTGAAGGGGATGGCTCTTCAGCCTCGCCGTTATTACCGGGATAAGAATTGCTTTCCGGTAAGGGTAGAGACTCTTCTGGGATGTTATCGAGATGAGCTCCCTCGGCGATGGGTTGGTGGGTACCGTGATACTGCTTCCAGTGTATCGTTAGCTGGTCCCTCAGGGCGTACGACTGGTCCCTCGCGTGGTCTTGTTCGTTCCGAATGCCTCTTCGGCCGTCTTTGAGCCCCTGGTGAGAGTCTACGAGGTTTGTCGACTTGACGGGATACTGGTGGTATTCAAGCATACCGTCGGTCGATCGAACGGCATAGTGTGTATATAAATTAATAGTAGTACCGTCCGTAGTGAAAGTCGTTACCTCGGCGTGGCCGGGGGGTCAGATTTCCCGAGGTAGGAAAGGGCCTGGTTCCGGGCGTAGACAAGAGCGGCCCCATCATAGGCGCTCTGCAGCCTCGCTTCTGTCATATCCTTTCCAGGTCCCTTCCACTCCCCAGCCAAATGCGGTAGAGCCACAGAGCCGGGATTGTCCTTATAGAGGACAGCCCCATCGACGTACTCGTCGACCGGAAATGGGCAGTACTCCTGCATCCGAACGCCCTTGATAAAGCCAGGCTGTGGAGCAGATAGGCCATTATCGAAGCCAACGTATTTTAGAAAACCTGTAAATGCCTGGTTGGATACCCTTTTGTAGCCTTTCGGATACTTCTTCAATAGGTGGTCGCTGACCTCAACGACCTTGGTCGCTTCGTTATCCGCTCCTTCAACTCTGTCGATATAGTCATTATATACTGATTCGGGGGGCGAAGTTGTTGCACGTGGTCGGGTATATCGTTCGTGGATCTCCTTAAAGTTCGTTGGCGGCTTGGAGCTGGAGAGGTTGAGAATGCCGTTCTTATGGGCCTGGATGGCGAAACCAGACGACGTTGTCAAGGTGGTCTTTGTTGTTGTTATTGTTGACTCCTCCGTGCAGTCAGGGTGCGTAGACGCCTTATTAGATGCCTTCTTCTTCCACATCTTGTTAAATAGGGCTAAGTTCTGCCGCGTCAACAGCGCCCGCTTTAGCTCGTATTCGTCGTTGTCAGCGGCACTGTCGATCTGTCATCGAGTAGTCTGCACGATCTCCTCCGTTAGTCGTTGGCTTGCGTCAGGGAACGTCTCCATACCTTGTCCGCCTGTTCTGCTTTCTCGACTCCAGGCCGTTGTGGGCCCGTTCGCGTCAATCGGACCCTCTTCGCCGGCAGCGGATCGCTCTTGGACGTTGCGTCTCGTTGCCTCTTCGTCGTCGTCGTCCGCTCCGGCGTCGCGTCTCGAGCGAGGCCTCCGTTGACTGGAGATCGCACCCGCTGAATCTCTGTACCTGGCGAGTTAACCATCATCCACTCCCGCAAAACAGCGTCGACGACTGCGTGCCTGCACCCTTGTGTGGAGCGGCGGCTAGCAGGTTCTTCTGCACGGCCTTGGTCGGTGTCGCACGAGAAGAGCGGGCCCGCGCCTTGGTACGTCCGCCATTCATGGCAGAAAATGCACTGACACGTGCCGGATGGATGGGTTTTCTATCAGTGCTCAGGCTGGCCGACAGAATGGCCTGCTGAGAGCCGCAAAGCCGTGGATTTCGTCGCATGCGGTTGCAGAGATGCTGTCGAGAAGATCGTTCCAGTCGGGCGCTACAAATGCCCGCAAGGCAACAAGATGTTGCAGCGGTGGGGATTGATTGGCCGTTGGCGGCTGCCTGCAGGATTGCACGTTCGCCTGGCGGTGAATCTTCGAGTCGACCCAATCATGTACACCCCTGGCAACCAGCTGGGTCCTTCCGCCATGTTCCCTGGTGGGGCTCGCTGCGTTTAGTGTCGGCGCGAAAATTCTCAGCACCCGTCTTGCTACTAATTTCAGAAAGATGGGGGAGTTGGAGGAGGGGAGTGTTGATTATGGTTGTCCATCCTGGGGATCACACGTTCATTTGCCTGTCGTGGAGGTGGAAAAGAGCATTTGACGTTCGTGATGTTCAGAGTGGGTGCGTACTGAAGTGCCATAAAGATCGGCTAGACGAAGTGACCCGCTCACGGCAATCGGCGGGGCGGCCCGTCAGGTGGAGTATACTATACTAGTGCCAACAATCCCGGACAATGGATCTCTGAATCAACGAGTGGCTTAAACCGAGCACAAAGCGAGCAACTAATTGAGATAAGGACTGTCGGGTAGTTCCCTACGTCTAACCGATCCTGACTTTGATCGCCGCCCAAGTCGACTTTCTCTCTGCCCAGGCCGGGTCTCTGTTCAGGGATTAGTTGGGGATGTGATGAGGGAGGAGACTGGTCGGCAGGTAACCAGGGGCCCTGGCTGATGAGCGTGTTTGGCCCTGGAGGCGTGGAGATGGAGATGATTGATTGGGCGATGAGCCAGCGTGTATTATACCAACTGCTCCACCATACCCGGAATAATGTGGTCGGCGACTTCCGAATTTGGCTGCATGATTTGTACAGCCAATCACGCATCCGAACTGTTTCTCGGCCATTTCCGCGCTAAAAGCAGCAGCGAGTCATTACAGTTGAGAGCAGCTGTCGAGCCTAGCGTTCCTGACACAACATAACAGCGATGACTCCTCATTTGACGACGATTGCACGACACGAGAGTACGCAAGGCGAGCACGTTTCAACTCGACAAATTTAAAACAACCGAACAGGAAGCAGCTCTGGTCATCACACCGACGATGGGCAAGCTTGCGAAGCAGGCCGATCCTCTACGGGCACGGGCCTCGCGCGTTGAAAAGTCTCGCGCACAGAGCGACAGCCGCATTCTCCCGTCATGGTATTATCGAGTCCACGCTGTCAGATTTAACGAGGACAGAGAAGGGAATGCCTACGACTTTGACGAGGATCTTTCAGAGCTGGAAGAGGACAACGAACAGAGAGACGATGCCAACTCCGACTTTGGGCCGTTCCACCCTCCGAACCGCGCGAGCCGGAAAGTTGTCAAGGTGAAGAGCTGCAATGGCAAGTATGAGCTGTCGTTTATGTTCATCGGCAACGGTTACCTGAAGCTGAGGGTCTCTCGGGAAATGGTGTTCATGAAGGCTTACGGTGCGAGCCCTCCGGCTCCCCCGCCCACTGCTCCGGAAGTGTTCGAGTTCGTCGGCATCTGGCACGATCGGGAGAAGGAGAAGGCGGAACAGGAGAGGATGGTAAAGATACGCCGCTCGCCGTCCCCCCGCAAAAGTTGGTTTGAGATAAGCCATCCTATGGGGGCTCGCTCCTCAAGGCATTGGCGGACCCCGTCGTACTTTTTTCGCGTGTGCGGGATGAGGGACGGCTGCCGGTTAAGAAGCAGGCAGATGAGGCCGCGCAGAATGGCGGAGGCTGTGTTCATCCTGAGTCGGTGCCCTGGTAGGGGGGAAAAGGATCACGAATTGAATCGTTTTTCGGTTTCCTGCCTGTAAGACCCCCATGGCTATTCTAGCGGACAACCTGAGTCCTTCTACGACCCAGCGAAGGCTACATCCATTTCGAGATGCGTTGTTACCACAATAATGTTTCACCTACATTATGGCCATTGGAAAGTCTGCTACAAATAGGGAAGGAACTAACCGGGCGACGACATAGCACATTGGTGTATGTTTATTACTTTAAAGGCAACTCCGGCATGGCTCCTCCGCCCTAGCATCAAGGAACAATAGCCTCCAGTGAAGGGGGCCACGGGAAAATCACATCCCTCCTCTGACAGCCCCCAAAAAAGCACAACCCAAGAAGCCAACGCTTAATATACAATCGAGGAGGGAGGTCGCTGACATCAAGGTCGGTAAGCTCAACCTCAAGGGATACGTGACGATCTATGTCATTAGGGTCACGCTGGTCGGAGCTTGGCTCCTTCGGGCGTGAAGCTGTAAAGACAAAATTATCTCCAGCTGTGCTCTCGTTATCCTCCCAAATGAAAACAGCACTGTACGGGGTTGTCGCTCCCGAAGGATCCCAGAGACTTCCTAGTCGTAGTACCTTCCCTTCATCAATCGCCGCGGCCACTTCCCTAGCCAGCATCTGCATATATCTCCCAGGGAAGGTCATATCCCAGCCCCCGTCGTGACCGTCGGAATCAAGATGTAGATATGATTCAATCTCGCTGGCGAGAGCATTGTGGGTAAGATATTTCAGCGCGTCCGCAAGTTGAGTGAGTCGTTTTCGCTGGTGCCATGTCAAGCGGCCGCGAGGGCCATCGATCCAGGGCAACTTACAGGGGAATTCTGCCGTCTGAATGATTTCACCGAGCCTCCACAGATGCCCTTTGGTCATGATGCCGCTTGCGCTAAGTTCCACGCCAATGAACCGACAGCCTTTGTTAAACGTCAGACTGTATTCGTCTTTAGGGCTATGGAACCCATCGAAAAACGCTTCTTTAGGTATGTGGAGACAGTCATCTGGGATGCCAAACGATGAGTTTCCTCTGTTCGGGCATTGTGGAGGATTTCCCCATTGAGGAGACATATGGCCAACGTTGACAAGCTGAGGCTGTGAGCGTTCCGCCTCACCCGCCGGCCGTCCAACCGGATTGGATATTGGCAACAATTGGCGATGATGGCGAGACGATCCCACGGATTTCCTAGACCTCTTTCTTCGACGTCAGAGATAATAGTAGGGGACGTAGAGTCCGATCTTTTCAGCAAAGTCTTATAGTTTCCGGCTCTCCTGAGGACACGATCCACCGCCTCGCTTTCTTCCACTGTCTGAGGCTGGATGCGCTGGAATGCTAGGCATAGCCTGGTAGCCTCTTGAGAGAAGCGTGCAGATTTGATGCAGAGCTCGCCTTTCAGGGTACCGAAGAGGCTGTGAAGTTGTTTCTGCCTCTCTAGACTCTCGTCATGATGGATAAGAAGCGTCATGTTATGCCCCGCGCGGTAATTCTCTTGGAATGTCCAAACTCTCGTCCACCAAAGGTCGCTTGTTATCTTGCTCAGTAGTCTCAACGCGTTGCCTAACGCCATGCGGTCTGTCGTTTCCGAAAACTGGACTTGTTGTGTTTCTTGATTCCCGTCGACAAACTTCCGTGCGAGAATCTTGGCCAGGAGATCTAATTCATCCGCCGACTCGATAGGTCTACCGAGCAAGGCGACAGGATGGTTGCTGAATTTGTAGACTAGATCCATCGTCTGCAGAGCGTCTTCTTTCTGGCCGCACTCACGGTGGTTGCAACCAGCCCGCCCACACTCCCGCTGTTTGATACCATGTCGATCAATCCATAGGAACCTCAGGTTGAAGTTGTTCATGTAGGCAAATATTCGGTCAAAGACATGATCCCGAACCGGGGATTCGAAATATCCCCTCTTGTCCCTGGTCTGAACCGAGTAGCGTCCCTTGTGGATTTTGCCCTTTCGGATTTCATCCTCAGATGGGTCCCAAGTGTACGATAAGGCGACGTACTCCCTGTCATTCATGGCATCGATCCAGTGCCGCAACAAAAACTGAATCCGGTCTTCAGGCCTAAAGCGATAGTCTAGGGAGAGACACTCGAGATGCTTGACAAATCCCAAAAATTTCTCCTGCAGCACTTGGTCCTGCTGGATGTCGAGGAGGAGTGGGACAATGGGCTTGCGTTGGTGTCTGGCGATTTTGAGCATAGAGCTCTCGGCGTCATCATTCTTGTTCTTCATTTTCGCCGGAATAGGTAGGATAGAGTGGACAACAGATTCCGGGCCCAACACGCACGGGTGGACTTTTTGCTTCAGGTTGCTTTGCACAATACGATCCCAGGTTGAGATCATTTTTGACATTCTTTAAGGACAAGGTTTGATTTCTCGGCTCTGACGTGGCATTTTTCACTGCCTGGAGCTCCGCCATGCGCATGTTGCCCAATGAAATAATATTTAAATATGCCTCCCCTCAAAGGGGCTTACACACCTAACAAGCTCCCAGGGGCTCAGCGCTTGAGACGGCCCGTCGCGCAAGCAGTGCGAGTTGGGGTGGAAGCCTTAGCCGCGCGCCCGATGCATATGGCGTGGCGTGCACCATCTCGAGATCGATTGTGGTTTGTGAAGTCGAGGATGAGGATGTTGGGACCCACCAACCCAACATTGTGCTGGCGGCTCACATGCCTGAGGGATCGTGGAGATGCCGACCAACATTCACACCTTCAAACAGATCTAAAAATTAATTTCAGCCATGTCGGGGTCGAATTACAGACTCTGCAAATGCTTCCAGCTTCGGGATGATGTTGCAAAGCCAGGCCCGCACCTCTTTCTCATTTGCGTCTGCTGGCCATTCGTTCAACCCTTTGCTGCCAAAGAGCGGATTATTGCCTTCCACGCACTTCTTGAAGACAGTTTCGGACGCTGCTTCAAGACCCGCTAGGGTTCATATAACAACAGAATAGTGATAGCTACCTAAGTATCTACCGATATATAACCGTCCTTCCAAAACACATACTGGGTATCCTTATAGAGACGGACGAGGAAATCAACTGCAGACTCGATGCCCAAGTCGAGCTGCGCGTCGGATAGGCACTCCTCGCTCACCCTTTCCAGGTCGACGACCATAATCTTATCTTCAACGAGGTGGAAATTATCCAGCTTAATATCGTCCTGTAAAATCCTAAATTTAGCTAGGGCAGTCAGAGCTTGGCGGAGCATCCGGCGAAAATCGGCAACCTCCAACAGAGCTCCCTCGGGCGTGGCCAAACACGCACCACTGATGTCTGACAACAGCAGCGCTCTAATACCGTTGTATCTGAGTTCGCCAAAGAACTTTGGGATAAGGATTCCTTGTAAAGGGCGCAGTGTCGCATAAGTTGCTTTCTCCATCTCAAATTCTTCGTTCTAGCCTTCCTTTTGCTTTTTTAAGATGACCGAGGAAGGAAGATTCCACTCGGGAAAGGACGAATCGAACCAAGCCCGTATGGGAAATGGAAGATAGCTGACCAACAGCTGAAGGAGTTGCTGCAAGATGCAGGCCTGCACATGAAGACGGAGAACGTTTAGGTGTACACCATCGACCAGTGTGGTGGTTGCACGGAGGCAGCGCGTCCGAAAGCGAAACCGCTATTCGGGTCAACATTTTGTATGTAACAGATCGAGAAAGAGAGGACGCTTACGATTGTCTCTAGAGGCTCCGTCGGGCCGTGAAAGCTATAAGGCCCTAGTTTTAGCGGCCCTGGAGGCCGTCAGGGTTTAGGAGGACGCGGCCGCGACGGGGTAGTATGGAAGACCGGCCCACGCCATTTCGGCCGAGGGGGGCCTTGGGCAATGGGCATGTCCATCTCGGTCGCAGTACTTACTAGCACGGAATCTAGAGGTCTCGGTTTTTTGTGTGCACCTGCAAGACTGAGTGGCCTAAAATGAGCTCGAGCACAGGCGTCGGCCGCACGTATTTCTGGGTGGCTCTGGGAGGAATATATGCGCACCCTTGCAGCATTTCACTTGAAGGCTGCTAGGGGTCTTCAGCTTAATTATCGGCCCAACAAACTGGAACAATGCAGGAGCGAAGGCTAAGTTACTTGGCGCCTGCTCAACAGGAGTTTCTACCGCGCGTTAATATGTTTTAGCTACATAGATTCAAGTGAAGTGGGATTAGGTATCTGCCCTGCACATAGGGCAGGAGGGTCGGTTGGTTTTTGGTTAGTTGATTGATACCCAACTAGCTTTTTTTTATGCCATTGTTGTTACTGCAGGGCAATCACTGTGGAGCACTGCTGCCGCCAGGTCCGCGCTTCGATGAACAAGAGATCTGCCACATGGACCGTCTTTGATCGGGTCGCCTTGACGATGGGCTTGGCGAGATTAAGGTAGATTTGAGTAGATAAGTGAGCCCTCGAAGCTACAAGGTAATATGTCCTGACCAGTTTCTCAAGTTTCCTCATCACTTCACCCTTGACGTCTTCCCACTATGACTACTATCGCTGATCTGCTCAGCCAAGAACCTACGAACTATGTCAACAATGCGGGCTATATTACGCAGAGTGACAAAGCCTGGGCTCGCAACTACCATTGGATCCAGAACATCCTCGTCCACACTAGCATCGGCGAGGATGGGCTCTCACACGCTGACTTTGAAACGGCTTTCCTCCCCTGGGATGACGATGACGACTTACGCTTGGGAGCAGATGCCGTGCCTCCGAACCAGAGGACATGGCGCTTGGAGAGTAAGGCCGACTGTGAGCTGTGGTTTAACTCCGAAATCTCCAACATCGTTCTCGCCGCCTGGAACCAGTACCCGGAGGTGACGCAAACCTCGCATACTAAGCCGCCGCGTGTCGACAACATCGTCAAGGAGGTAGATTCGACGTATTCTGTGAAATTCCGGAACACTAGAACGGTCCTCGCGACAGGGGAGATGAAAAGGAACCTTCTCGCGGACAGGTTGTGGCAAGGCGGCGATATATCTTCCAGTCCAGGCCAGAAGAAGCTGTCCCAGGAACTCCGTGGGTGCGTGACCCCAAAGCCTTCACTTTCATCGCCAGCTATTATATTTTGCAAACGAAACAGCCAACAAAACTTAAACCAGCTACGCTGATAAGTATCAGTGCCCGCAAGTGTTCTGTTTTGACGGCAGTACTCTTCTTCTTCTTCAATTTCGAGCTAATAAAGTCGAAGATATTCGGGCACCGAACTGTCCCGTGGATTGCTGGGTACTTCCACGAGAATCCAGCCACACGAACTTACGGTTTGCACTGTATATGCTGCTAGTCCAGGACTTCAGGCGGTTTCAGGGGGCGTGCGCGCCGCCGCTCTTCTCAGTCGGGGGGCTGACGCCGCGGTTCCGCCAGTTCTACAACGGCCAGCTGGTGTGGGGGACGGGCGATCACGTTCATCCGGGTGGCCACAAGCATCGGTGGATACTAATAACGGGGCTATAAAGTGGACAGATCCAGAGGATCCTGGACTACTAGAGTGGGAAACGCCGGCCTTGTGGGGTGAATGAGAGTAGTCTTGGACAGTGTATCTCAAACGTTCAAGTTGACCTGCTTTGTTTCCCTAACCCACCCGAACCCCATACACATCATCTCACGATCGACGTTCCCACCTTTTCGCACCATATCCCACAAGATGCATATCAACATCCTCGGCTGGCCGGCAGAATGCTTAAAATAACGCAACCGAATGGACCCCAATGGCCGAACATCGTTCCGCGGTCCAGAATACTATTCGATTAGTAGACGTAACTGCTCTCTAGTCTAACTAATCATTAGAAACACAGTTGTCAACCTTAGACACCGATGAGTGCTTCGGTAAGCGCTGACTTCTCATAGTGGATTTCATCTTGGAGACTTTGGCGCTTATTTAAAGATAATCCACCAACTAATTGCCTAATGCGTGCCAACCAGGGTGTCTCGATTTGCGCCTGTTAAAAGTAGTGTAGAACGCCAAGATTTCGTGCATATTCTATGCTACAACCCCAGATTCGGGCCCTGGAAAAGAGGGGCCCAAAACAAGGCCCAAAGGCAAAGGAAACATGACACAGGAACGGCCCAAAACCTGGGGATCGGCGCGACAGGATGCTAGTGATATGAAACTCTCTAATATATTCGATATGAATAGCTAGCTGCGGTACTTTCCGTGATCACAAAGCATAGAAGTCGTCGAGTCCTTGTTCTCCCGAACTCCGCAGGGATGGGGAAGCTCAGGGGTGGGCGAGGCGGAGTTGCGGCACCCATCCCAGCACAAGTGGCGATACAGAAAGATCGTCGGGAATCAAAACACGCAAGGATTAAAGTGTGCAGATCACCCGTCCGCTACCCCACCATTTAGCACCCCCCACGCTCACACCCCAACGATGTCCCTTGCGAGTTCGGTTCCCATGGCACGTTTTCAAGCCAGCCGCCCAATCGAGGGGTTGTAGACTTGCAGTGGCCGCCAGACGACAACGGTCGCCATGCTGCATCTGCTGCAAACACAGCTAGCCGGAGGAGCAGATCGTTTCGTGATGATTCGCCAGTCGCGTTCTGCGTAGGTATCCGATCGCTGCGATTGTCTGAATTGTGGTGGATTCGAAACAGCCGGACGCTGCCCCGCAGTAGGGCGGAGTGGACACGACCCTGTGCATGCGCGACTTCGCCAACGCGATCGCGACGCGAGCGGTTGTGCGTTCCAGCACTGTTTCTTGGCCTGGACTGCCGTAGATACAAACGTAAATCGAGGAGTACAACTAATGGACAACGGATAGTCCGTCAGCTCGAATTCCCAGTCATCAAGCTCCGTCCGCGCCGTTAGGCTACGTCATGGTCGATTTAGGTTTGGGAGAGATGGCGCCCCATCGTGGCCGCGGAAGGCTTCGGTATATTCAGGTAGGTTTCAGGGAAGTGCTTATGAAGGACTGGCACTATTGGTTGGCAGGCCCGAGCCGTAAATCCTGACCAGCATGGTATCAATGTTTCTTCATACCAACCAGAGAAAGCCCCGACGTGATGTGTATCCACTAATGTGATTAGTCTTGCGGAGAGAGCAAGAGAGAAGAAAAGGGAAAGGGACAAAATACAAAATGATCTTACTCTCCAAACTCCATCTCGTCATCACTTTTAAGCTCATCGCCACTATCTAGATAGCTCACATCATCAACTTCGCTGGAGGCGTCTGCACTTTGCGTGTCGCACCACGCCACCAATGCCAGGACATGGCAAAGCGCCACCCGTCTCCCATGCCGCGACTGCAGATTCAGCCATCCAGTACTCTGCATATATACGGAGACGTCCTTCTCGGGGTTGTCGACAAGGGTTCTTTGCTTGTCTCTTTCTGCGGCGTTGAGGTACTCGAGGTAATCACGCCCGAAGGTAAAGTGAATGAAACGGACAAAGGTGTTCGTAGCTGCAATGAGGAACACTCTGAACAGCCATGTCGCTAACTGTAAGCTACGTCTTGTCACGCGGTTGGGAGAAGAGGGAGGGTATGGAAAGAGATTTACCCGTTCCGCAAGAGCTCGTAGTTTACCTTCCAAGTAACGACGGCTTCGCCAAAGTACTGGGCCAGGTTTTCGTTGGATATGACAGGTGTGTAAGCATCCGTTGCGTCATTGTAATCAAGACGTTCGAATGCTCGCTTTGCTTCGATGATAGCCAAGTATGGATGGTCCATCTCCCACTCCCCCCCACGTCTTTTGCGAACACGACAAATGCCCCCGTCATCCTCGGCCGTGACGGAATTGGTTTGGGCAATCTTCATGGTCGACCGTGCACAGCCGAGCCGTGGCCTGATCTCGTCCCGCACCGCGGTTCCGGCGGGATGCTGTAGGAGGCAAAGATTCAGTGCGACCTGTAGGAAGGAGATGATTAGATGGACGGTGACTTGCTCTGGCTTACTACGCCGGGCCTCGTGCTCGTCCTCATCCAGGTCTTGCGTGACATGACTGAAATCGGACACGGATGGTTCAGTCGGAGAGGACACGGATGGTTCGGTCGGAGAGGACCCGAAGGTAGCCGTCGCGGAGGGGACAAAGCCTTCCTGTCGTACAATTGTCCTTTCTCGTTGGGGATGCGCCCTCTCCCACCCAAGATTCGCGGACTCGTGCCGGGCTGCATGTGCGAGGGCAACCCAGAAGAAGCCTTCAGGTAGTCGGAGGAGTTCACCATCAGTCTTCTGGCATAGATCCACGGGGGTGATCCCGGTGAGGGACTCGACTCGCGCAATGTCGACCGTCTGGCGCTGCGGCACATCATCTTCATTATGGCACACAGGGCAAAGGTCTTGGTGGGGAGGGAGGAAAACGGGCAGGAACGCGGATTCAGGTCGGACCAGAAGTCTGTAGGCAACCAAGTGACGAACGCTCCATTTGCTGGCAGGACTGTTCAAATCTTCCATATTGAGGTCCAGGATAACTTTTATGTTCTCTAGCCCGTGCTGTGTGGCCTCGGTTCGGAGGTCTTGAGAGGTCCGCACAACATATAAAGGTGTCATTTTCCCACCTCCATAAAAATGAAGAATATGGAAACGTGTGAAGCGCAAGACAGTGAATCTCTTCCCGCTGCGACATAAATAGGCGGGGCGGGGCGACTGCATCAGGTGCGGGGTCATGCGTGGGGGGGTCGGCATGTCACATGACCTAGCGTAAAATCCTCCATGGAAGGCGCGTCAATCCGTCTCGTTCTTGGCGCTGTTTTGCCTCGTTCAAAACACAACATGGAGTCGTCCATCAATCACGCACCAGAAGAAATCTCCCGCAATCCGCCGCCAAATGGCCGTGCAGAAACCGAGTCGGTGTCTATCAACGAGATTTTTCGAAAACACAGTCGCGATCGCTTGTTTGTGCCGCCGCTGCACTGGACGTCGCAGCACCTCGCCCTCCTCGAATGCCACTTCGCTCGAAAAAAGGTTGGACCAAACCGGTATCAGCAGTCCCAGTTCCCGGAATCGCTCCGCTTTGCCGTGGATCAATTACCGAAAGCGTTTCTAGCCAAGACGCAGATCATCCACGATCTCCTTGAGGACTACAAGCTCCGCCGCTGCAAGAGCTCCAAGCTCCCCTTTCGCTTCGGTCGACGTGTAGTCGTGTCGCTTGAGACCCATGGTGTCTTCTCGCCCGTCTCGTCCAACCCAGCCCTGCCCAGGCTTGCCTATCTCGATCTCGGGGCCATACAGTCGCGCCGCAACGATTCCGTCACGAGTCCCGGTCGGCGCGACCCACCCGCCATCCGTCTGCGGCTCAAGCAGCAACAGCGCCTCCAGCCGGCGAACAAGGTCGAGGACCCATACATCGCTGCTGTTCTCATTGCCCTCGCCCAGGCGCAATACCTCCAAGACCCAGCCAAACTGACAGGGACACACTGCAAGGTACGTCCCAGAGTGATGCCGTCTCTGCCGTAATCTAACAATGTTCGGCAAAGGTTCATGTGCTGGCTGTCCCATCGGCAGAATCGAAGTGCATTTACTTCTACACGGCTCTGATCCCCTTCCCCTTTCTTGATCGATTAAACCAACCCTCGCAACAATACCCGAGCAGCCCAGTTTCTATCAGATACTTCCGGATCCCACTGAAACCGGAGGAAAAGATGCTCCCTGCAATGCATCTCGCTCTGTCTAGCCTAGATTGTGGTATAACAAACCAACAATGATATTTACGTCCTTCAAGCATCAAAGCAAGCCACGGAAATGGAGGAAACTTGACCTTTTTGACTGTGTACCTATTCAGAGCTAGCTTGGTACTATTAGTCTAGCTATGCCACCGCCGTCTACCTTACACGCGGCACCGTCAAGAACTGCTCCGCAAATCCTCTGTCGCCACTACGGTATGAGGTCGGACGGCGAGTGGATCACAAGGGGCTCAGAAAACTGGCCGTGGCTGCCCCCGGGGTGTCGGCCGGGACCGGCAGGATGTTCGGCCGTAGCGGCATCGACGATCGTCATTGGCTGTGACTCGGGACGAGTCTTGATTCCGACGTTCTCGGCAGCCGAAGTAATTGACGCATCGGTCATGGTATCTTGATCGTGCCGTTCTCTTCTTTCTTCATTTTTCTTATCATAACGTGCCATATTGAAGGGTCCGGGAGGCCCCATTGATTTATATTTGACAATGGTATTCCCAGTACATTTGAGAAATTTCTTCATTTTCGGCGACTCCTAAACATGGAAGGGCTCGAAGTTACAGTTCTCCTTCAGCACTTGGGAACGCTTTGGGGAAAGGAACCCAATGCTAAGAAAATCTATCGAAAAGGCCGAGGTAGGACTGATGTGTTTGAATCGAGAGATTGTATCCAGCGGGTTGAGAAAACAAGAAGCTGCTGTCACGCGATGAAAGAGAAGAATCTTAGGGGAAGGAGAAGGAACATCGCAGGTGCTGGGCTGACCCACAAGTTTGGATGGAACCTTGGCGTCTGAGCATGCAAGGATTCAAGTGTGCGATCACCCGTGACAAGCTCCGCTACCCCACTATTTAGCCCCCCCACCGCCCCCGCTCACGCACCCCAACATCCACTGCGTTTCTTCGACCAATCGGTACCAAATACCCCTGAAACACCCTAGTTGCCCACCCCAAGTCAACAAATAAAGATCCACAAGTAGTCCAACGTATTTCTCTACGCAATACAATCACCAAACCTCCAAGCCAGCTTATCGAATGAGCTCTCCCTTAGAACCCTTCCCAGTCAATGTCATCTGCGTCGAACCCTCCGTCTGTAATGCCACCTATATAACATTTAGCGGGATTCTCGAGATAACGAATGTAACATACCTGGACCATCGCGACGACCTCCAGCCTTCCTATCGCATCCATCCTCGTAACAGAGCAACCTTGAATCTTTATTACCGCTTTCACACACCTCCTTCTTTTCCTTGGCGGGCTCGCAGGGCCTCCTAAGACTCTTCGTTCTCGACTTCCTGCCATTGACCAATCACATACCGCTGCAGCATTTTCTTGCGTGTGCTTGCGTGCTGTTGGACTTGCTGCTGCTGCTGCTCCTGCGCGACGCTGAGGGCTTGTGCTACTTGCTCGCGCTGGTTCCTGAACCATTAGATGGTGGTTTGGTGGGACTTGGCTGCGTCGGCAGCTCTCTTCCTGTTTTCCTCAAGGATGATATCCAAGGCGTCCTTGATCTGGTTCAAGCGCGCCCCCTTTCCCCAATCAAGAATATTTCGTACCTGATTGCGAAAGTTCTTAAATTGCTCCGGGCTTGATAGGAAGAAAGCATCGACCCGTTGGAGGTAATGGTTCAAATCATCTTCTTTCCACGATACAAATAGCTGGGCGGTATCGTTGTCCGCAGCAATGCAGTAGGATAAATTGTCGATACGTTGCACGCTTGGATGCTCTGGTAGCGAGACATTCAGCTGGTGGACGGCATTGAGGCAGGCTGATGAAGCACCCGCACACTGGTTTGTGGCAACCCAGAGGTCGCCCCGAGGGCTTTTGAATTCGATCACGAGGAAGGGAAACCGGAGGCCTCGCGACGTCGCAGTCGAGTAGTCTGGGTTCTGTGGATGGAGCATGGTCTGGGCTAGGATCTGCGGTTGGGTAAATGCTCCATCTATCGTCATTTCCGAGTATCCATATAGCTTGTCCGGTTTTGGTTGCGTAACTCGGTAGGAGCTTGTGGGATCAGCAGGAACGAGATGCTTGGCCATGAGCGTGCCCGAGTTGCTCATTAAACCCACAGGAGGCCCATACGTAGTGTCGACACTAGGGTCAGGAAATATTGTATCGTTAAGGAACTTGGTAACCTGGTCCTCATCACACCCCCGTGCGAGAACATCCACCCTGTGCATTGCCTGGTTCAGTTTGTCGGACGAGGGCCCGGGGGAGTCCCTCTGAGCCCGAATCGAATTGATGTGGCCGGATACGATATCAGGCAGCGGGGAAGTAGCGTCAAGGATATGAATGTGATTAAATTTGAGGTTGGTCTGACGGTACCGTGGATTGCAGACGCTGGCTGTGCTGGAAGCTGAGGGATGGTAGGAGTCGTCCCAACAATTTTCTTGGGATGTACGCGATCTGGTGGAAGCCGGCGTTGGCGGCACCGTAAACCCATCGGCATCCCGTGCGTAACTCATCTCCGGCGCCGATCTCGTAAGCTGTCCCGAAATAAGGTTGTCGTCGCCTAAATGGTTGTCCGGCCTACAGCGTTTCTCCCGGTCCGACCCGACAGACTCGAGCCACTCGGAAACAAAAGTGTAGAGACGTTTGGAAAGGTTGCGCCTTGGATATTGTAGAGCTGTCTGTAGGAGCTGCCCTATTAGTTGTGGACGTCTATATGCAATTATTGTCATACCTTGCTGGCCTGCTCCGTTTTCTGGTCCTCAATTCCACGTTGTTGCGTGGCCGTCTGTGTCAACCGGGTTCTTTTCACGGGCACTGGATCACTCTCTGTCGCGTCGAGTCGCCTCTTCCGAGCCTGCACGGGTGTTGAGTCTCTAGTGAGATGTCCGCTCTCTGGATACTGCTCTCTGGGGCTCTGCGAAAGTTCTGTGCCAAAAACAAGGGCATGGTCGACATGCGTACTTATACCTCGACTTGTGTCGGCATCCAGCAGCTTCCTTTGCAAGGCCGTGGATGGTTTCATATTGGAGCGGCGGGTTCGCGCCTTGGAAATTCCCTCGTTCATGATAAAGGACGTACTGACGCGCGTAGAAAGGGTGCTCGTGGGTTTCGGGTTTCGTGGCATGCGGTCGCAAAGATATAGGGCACGTCGTCTTTGTTGTATTTGCCAGCGAGGCTCCGGCTTTGTCGCCCGAACCTGGGCTTAGAGATTTGTTTTGGCCGAGGTTAGGACGTCGTCTTTGTTGTATGACTTGTATTAGCATCTAGCAGCTTCTCTTGCAAGGTCGTGGATAGTTTTACATCGGAGCGGCGGGGGACTTGGAGATTCCCCAGTTCATAACAAAGAACGTATTAACGCGCGTGGAAAGGGCGGGCGTGGGTTTTGGACTGCCTAACGGATATATAATTTTTCAGTCCATCGTATAATACAGTCAGTTCAATCGCTCACCTACCTGGGCATATGCAACGAACTCGACTCGTTTCCCCAAAGTTACGAGTCTGCCTAGCCAAAATTCGTCATGCCCAAGGCCACACAAACTGACGATGCACGAGTGGAAAGAGACAGACAACGACGAACTTACGGGTCCGCCATGCCAAGCCTTGTCATTGACGATGCAATCGACGTGGTGGCGTCGGGCCAGCACCAGCTGTGTTGTATTTGCACTCCGTCTCTGCCTTTGAGCAGATGTGGAAAGACGGATAACGACGAGCTCGTCTTTGGCCATATTCACGCTACTTCTTCGCACGCCAGCAACATCGATACGCCCTCATCGATTCAACAAACCTTGACCTCGAAGAGATGCCCGACATACGCACCAGTCCCTACATTAAGATAAGAGATGCAGGACCCGTAGGGGCTGCAAGCTCCCCCCCCCCCCCCCCCCCCCAGTTCATCGTTCCTCACACACCTTCACCTCCTTCCATATTCACGACCACAGCATTTCTCTCCCACCATGACTTCTCTCTCCATGATCACCTCGGCTGAGATTGACGATTTGGCTGCCCGTACCATCATCCAGGACTACAACCATCTCATGTATGCGCTCGCTTACCAACGAAACCACCATCGCTAATGGTACTGCCAACTCATGCCTTCGTTGTATAGGATGGTCACAATCTCGGAAGTCTCGGTACTGTAGAGTCTCAACGGACTGTAGTTTTCAATAAATAACAGTATGGGCTGAAAAACATCAAGCGGCCAAGGGTTTCTGTCCTCGGCTCAGCCAAGGCCATGACGGCCGACCCAAAACAGCAGAACAAACCGACCCAGAAGCCTAGGCAACCCGAATTCGAGCCTGCCATCCAGCGTACCATTCCGCAGGCACGCCGAGAGGGAATTCCTCCCATCCGCCCATTTCTTCCGCAAAGGGTGTCCAAGATAGAGCGCTTCACGAAAGCCAGCGTGAAGTCACGGTCAGGGACCGAACGGCGAGCACGGCGCAAGCGCTGGCCGGCACCACAGCGACCGCAGCCTGTCCCCAAAATCAAAGACACGGTGTGGACGGATGTCGCGGCCCCCTGTGACATGAGCTCCAGGGTAAAAATCAACATCAATGCGGGCAGTATTACCTGGCATGCGAGGGGGGGGGGGTTTGGTCCGTTGACATTATGTCACTCACTTCCCACGGCCATGGCAGACAAGCTTCGGCGCCCACCGGCACCGGCGTATCTGTCTCTAGCCAGCCATGTACTGGCGAGAGCCTGTGATTGGAATCGGGTCGAGATGTTGGAATGGGTGGGGCTTGGTGGCGGCATTAGGTAGTTTCAAGATCAATTCTGACGACAGGCACATTCTTCAATCCGTACATCTCTTCCGCAATAGTGCTAGTTTGAGATACCCCAAGGCAGTTCGGCAGCAACCCCGCGTGCGGAGCGACAGGGGCAAACTTGGCAAAGGAGCGAAAATGGTGAGAATATAGGTAGGCTGGCTCGGGCCGGTACGTAAGCAGACTCGGTCGTTCCCGCTGATGAATGATGAGCCCACGATCATTGTCAACTGCGGCGATCCGCATGCTATGTAACACAAGCACGGTCCATGCTCATCGATGGCATGGTCCGGCGTGGGGTAACCAGCACCTTGAGTGCGAAATTTTTAGAATTCGCGTCCAGCCCTCGGAAACTCACGTCATAGCCTAGAGCGGGGTAACTAGCACCCTCTCCACTGTGGGGGGCTGGCTCTCATGTCATATGCACCTGCTCCGCAGCATATATTTAACTCTTGATCGCCCATTCTCTCAGCTCTTCAAGTCACCCAACATACTATGTAAACAAAATGAACTTTATTGCTGCCAGGGGAGTGAAGTCCCCTGAGAGGACACTACTTTATAATATGTTCCATGGCTTGCCTCATCTGTCCCAACCCTGGGCCCGTGCCCTCAGCCCCACACCAGCCCATGACCCACCTGTGGCTCCGCTAGCTAATTAACTAGTGGAGTATATAAAGTAATAGGATTGGTCGGCCCGCAGCCCTAACCCACCTTAGTGCATGACAATCAGCAGCTTCTTAGTGCAAGCGGTATGTTCGGCCCTACTCGTCAAGGCTAAAAACGCCGTCTGACCTTGAGCGAAGCTCAAGGTCAGGGACATTGATTCGGCCAAGGATCGTTGATTCGGCCAAGGGAAGGGACTTCATTTTGTTAGCGAACCACACCAAAAGCCAAGTCTCACCGTTTAATTGAATCCATCCTGCACAACTGCATTAGCTGAATCCAACAATCCGGCCAAATCTACCGTTACAACAATAAAACCACCTCTTGAAAAGGGTATTATGATCGCTATTACATTTTCGTCTTTTACAACCTTCAAACTTTATTATATTGTTGAGGAGTCCAAGAATTGAACTTTCAATTAACAGTCAGATAAGAGGGATGCTCAATTCTTTAATAATAGCGGTGACTTTTTTTTAGGGTTATGTATGGTGCACTTCCTCAGGGTTATTGTTAGATACGGAAGTGTATGTTATGTGTGCAGTAAAAGAAGATAGGGAAGAAATGAGAAGTACTTCTATCTAATAGCAAATTTGGTGATGCGGAAAGTATCATGTACTTAAGCGAGGCCTGGCCGGATCAATGTCCCTAATTAAGGGCGCAGCCCTTAATTAAGGGCTGCGCCCTTAATCAGAAGGCGATTTGGCCCTGATGGGTACGGCAGAACCTCGGGAGCATATACCAATCTACTATTAGACGTTAGAACCCCCTACTTTACGTAACACATTATAGGCACATGCAACATACACAACAAAAACCTTTCTTCTACTCCTAATGTTCTAATTAGCCTAGATATTTGTATCTGACAGTTGGTAGTAGTAAAGCAGGTGACTTGCTAAGGAAATTTGGGTGTTCCCTTTATTTTGGCATCCGCTTGGGGGTTACAAAGGCCATCCCACTGGTCTGAGCACTGCGACTACTTGTGGGTGTGGTTTGTGTGGGCTCAAAGGTACCTCAAAAAACGCTGCCAGCGGTCTGAGTCTCTGGGATAAATGGATAAATGGAGATGAAATTCAAGACAAAGCAACTGAATGTTGAATTCTTGCTCACTACATACTACCGCAGCCATACTACTACAGCAAGGTATCCATCCAGCATGTCTGGATCACTGTCTAATTCCTCCACTTGGACATAGTTGCGCCGCTAACATCCTTATCAGAAAAGAAACCCCGTAGCAATCGGTCCAGTAAGAGGAGAAGCGCGATGAAGCAATGACGCATCAATCCAACCAAGTCCGGTGTGCAGTGTGTCGTCATAGTTGTAGACCGTGACAGACAATTCCCGCTTTCCATCCAGCCGCTGCACTGCATCAAATCTCACAACATATCTTCCACCATTGACCAGTTTACCAAAGTCTATGGCGTGGGGGGTTTCGGCAACCGTGCCAAACAAATAGAATTGGCCGCGGTCCTCAGAAAGTTTGACGTAAGCAGACCCGATGTAGATCCCAATAAATTTGTCGTACCATGGTAGGGCGTTGTCCCTGGTTTCTGAACTTGGCATCTGATCATCATCCTCGTGCTGTTTCGTCTTTGCAACAACCGAGAACTTGTGACCGTCCTCGTGATTCTGGTAGTGAACCGGCACCGTGGTGTTGTTCAACACCTGCATAATTCCGACAGGCATGATGGAATCGAGCGGAACTGCAACCGGAACGGGCTAAGGGGGGGGGGGGGCTTTGTATGTCTCCGTGATATCGGCAAGAACGAAATGAATTGTAGTATCCACGGTGCGGTCCGTGCAGGAACAAGAATGAGGAACTTTGCGCAATGCGATTCGAAATAAGCATTTGCCGTAGATTGTCAAATGTAGTTGGGAACTTACTCTAATAGACAGAACAGCTACACCAAGAAAAGGCCCAGTGTAAATGAATAGCTTGTCGCTTGGTAGGACGGGGTAGTTGAGGTGGCAGATGAGGGAGGAGAAAGTGCGGGACTAAGGACGAAGAAGAGGTATTTAAGCTCGGTTGGTTTCTGGGATACCATAGGTTTCCCCGAGGAAAAACAGCCGAGATGCTCGAAGTTCAACTTTACGTCGTCCCTGGAATGTATCATGCAATGCAGAAGCAGGCTGACCAAATTTTGCGCCAATTTGGCGGAGTTGGACCTCGCTACGGCTGAACAAGTGTTTGAGTTCTCCGTCCTCCCACGGGTGTTAAGCTGACACGTCAGAGCATACCGGTTACAAGGGTCATGTTTCTTCACTTTTCAATATTGGGGTGGGAGGTTTTGATTTCTGCGAGGCTAACTGAGGAAGCACACCCTTTGCATGCATATGGATTCTTCAGCTCAATACTGGTCTTTTCCAGCGCCCAGCCAAGCCATATGTTTCTGCTTTGGGGTTCTAACATTAAAGGTGAGCGTAGAATTAACTGGGAGGTTCAGCTCGGTTGACCAAGCCACACGCATCCGGTTATAAGGGCTATATTTCTTTACTTTTTAATATTGGGGTGGGAAGTTTTGGTTTCTGCGAGGCCAATTGAGGAAGCATACCCTTTGCATGCATATGGATTCTTCAGCTCAATAGTGGTCTTTTCGAGCGCCTAGCCAAGCCATATGTCTCTGCTTTGGGGTTCTAACGCTATTAAAGGTAAGCGTATGAATTAATTGGGAGGTTCAGCTTGGTTGACCAAGCCACACGCATCCGGTTACAAGGGCCATATTTTTTTACTTTTTAATATTAGGGTGGGAAGTTTTGGTTTCTGCGAGGCCAACTGAGGAAGCACATCCTTTGCATGCATATGGATTCTTCAGCTCAATAGTGGTCTTTTCCAGCGCCCAGCCAAGCCATATGTTTCTGCTTTGGGGTTCTAACATTAAAGGTGAGCGTAGAATTAACTGGGAGGTTCAGCTCGGTTGACCAAGCCACACGCATCCGGTTACAAGGGCCATATTTCTTTACTTTTCAATATTGGGGTTGGAAGTTTTGGTTTCTGCGAGGCCAACTGAGGAAGCACACCCTTTGCATGCATATGGATTCTTCAGCTCAATAGTGGTCTTTTCCAGCGCCTAGCCAAGCCATGTGTTTCTGCTTTGGGGTTCTAACATTAAAGGTGAGCGTAGAATTAACTGGGAGCTTCAGCTCAGTTGACCAAGCCACAGGCATGGGGCATACTATACATAGGCACCACGCATAGGCCGCTTGGCCAAGTTATGGGTGATGGTTTTATACTATAGCAACTGCGCAGTTGTAGGCCCCACTTACCTGCCGAGAAGGCTAAACATGCCCCTAACGCTGATAAGTATAGTAAATTCATGTATAAATGTTTGGCTGAGCTGAACCCCCCTCGCCCAATTCACACACTAACCTTTGTGATCCTGGCAGGGAGGGATAGAGCAACACACCAGCCCTTGGAAGTTCGTTAGCGCACGATGCCAACCCACTCTATCGATCTATCTATCTTCCTGTCCTTGAGGTATCTCGACAGTAAACGGCGCAACCTGCTTGAATAAATGGTACTTTGTAAATTCCTCTTCAGTGTGTGCTGCATCAGTGACAGTCGACAAGGAAAGCGGAATCATCAGTTTAGTCCGCCTTGGCCCCTGGCCGGTTTGTAGAGACGCCTTTTTAGATGTTGCTCGGAAACTGATAGCAATGCCCTCGTCATCAGCGGTGAAGTCGTCACTAGTCCCATCTGAGTCGGTGTGGGTGGATGCGCCAAAGGCATGCAAGCGTAGTCTTGCCGTCAACAACGCATCCCGCTTGGGACCCGCGCCGTGGTTAGTTGATGTAAGGCAAAGGCAGGTACGCCTTAAGGGGTAAGACTTCAAGGTAAACTCGGCGGTAAGCCATAAGCAAGGTTCCACGCAGTTGCGCGGGTATAAGGCGCCGGGTCCCGTAGAGTAGGCCGTCGGCGTTCGGGCGCCGCCGGTCCGCCGACCGTCCGCCGACCGTCTCGACGCCAAGCATTTTCTTACTATGTACAGTTTGGCCCCCCCCTCGAGTAGGGGTGTCAGTGAGTACACTAGTGTGGCCCTAAGAAGCGGTCCCGGATTTCGGTCCAGCCCGGATCACACTGAAATAAGCCCCGTAAACCCAACCAGCCTTCCAGCCTACATTTCGTCAATAGACCTTCTGCACTTGATTGCCAGAATTCCATCGGCTTGGGCTCCATGATGGCATCGAAAGCCACCATCACATCCCTTTTGTTCTCGCCTAAGCCTCGAGCCCATGTGACTACGAGGCAAAGGTGGAGACGTGACAGGCCGAACGAAAATTTCTCCAAAGACATACAGAGCCTGATGCGAGGAATGAACCAGATTCGAAGAAAATATCGTGTCGAGTTCTACTTCTGCACGAGATATAGGAGATACTTCGAGTACCGCTCTTCCCCCTGTGTTGCTGTTCGAGAGGCTTCTGATTTCTGACTGGTCGGCCTCGCTCCAGTAAAATTCTGGAATTTCTTGCTCGGCCGCCCACTCCGCCAATCAGAGCCCGGCGCACGGGCCCAACTTTGTTGGTCCATCGACTCCGCGCACTAGCCGGCTGCTGGACCGCGAGGTCGACTGTTCAAGATCTCTTGCCTTTCAGCCAAGGATGGAAGTAAGCCTGAAGGGCGGTGAGTCGTTCCTCGGGAATTCAGGAGAGAAAGCATTGGATGAAGTTGAGAAAATGTCCTTGTCTTCTCCCGCCAAAGTGCCAGCAAGAGACTCGAATTTCTTCTCGGGAGGCAAGGGTACAGGACCCTTCCACTGGCCTACCCGCTCCCCCACGAGGCTTTTCCCCCAATCGCCGTTTGCGCAGTGATATCACAGGGGCAATCAGTGCTGTACGGTATCCCGCCATTTCATCCTGTCACGTCGATTGTTTTCATCGCCATCACAAAACAAAAGCAATTTGAAATTTATTGTCTGGTTCTGGTTGTTGTTGTTGTTGTTGTCTGGAACGCAAAAGACATGAAGCAGCAGAACATCCGCGCATGGCCACCTCCTCCGCACCGTATTCCTTGCCTAACAGTTCACCTGGCTAATGGTCTCTGTGCGCGTCAAGCATCCGTCGGGGCAGGTGCTCTGGCAGCCCTGGACGTACAGCAGCGTCTTGGGCGTGCAGTTGCACGGGATGGCCAGCGTGGTCCTCGAAATGCACGTCGGCACAGGGCAGCGGATGGCTGGGCAGTCTGCGGGGCTCGTGGTCTTGGTCACAACGGGGCAGGGCGTGCTGCGGATGATGGGCGGCAGCGTGGTGATGCCTGTGACCACCTTTGTGGTGCTGGTGCTGGTGCTCGTGCTCGTGGGAGTTGTGGTCGTCGACGTCCGCCGGCGCCGCGTGCTGCTCGTCGTGGGGCAGGCCAGCGCCGTCGTACGGAACTCAATGTCGCACCCCCCGTACGGGCATTCAGCAGCACACGGGAGTTGCAGCGTCGCAGTGGGTATCTCCGCCGGGCAGCCACAGGGGTTCTTGATGGTCGTCACGAAGTCGCAGTCCGAGAACTCGCACGTCTTGCTGCATCTCCGGTTCTGTATGGTCTTGGTTGCCGTCGGGCACTCGAGCTCAGTGGGTGCCTGAGCAAGCGCGAACCCGGCAAGCCCGAGGATGGCAGCGATGGCGAACTTCATGGTCGTGTGCATGAAAGGTTTTACTGGCGAGTGCTGGTTGGACTGGTGATCAAGGAGAGAAGTTGATGGGTAACCAATTGCGTTTATATCAGGCAACATTCCAAGTGGAATAAGAAGACCTGATATATATATATATGTACTTGGTCCGAGATATCTGCCTTCCTCGATCTGCCCGAGTCCTCCCCCATTGATCACGATGCCCCTGGCTCCTCCGGGATCATCCATGCTCTTTGGATCGCCGGATGAACTGATACTCCCTTTATTATCTTCTTGAGTGTTGTCTCCCCCAATGCTACCCAAAGGAAGTCTTCCGTATGGGGCCAACGAGTACGAGCGTGCTTAAACCCGCCCATTAATTCCCAGAATGAGGACCTTTGTTCCCGGTAGGCAGGATAAGTGGAACGGTTAACAGGCGGGGGGGACTTTGTTTGCCCCCCCTTGCTTGCTTCCGAGCCGTTGGCTAGATGCATGCTTAATACCACACAGGGCGACTAATATCGAGACGGGGCTCTAACAAATGTGAAGGGGTTGCGCTGGTCCAAGGCTCGGATCCGGCGCAGCCCTGACATCGACGGGTATACTCACATGATTTAATCCCCGCCGGGGGGGTGTGGTTCATATCTTCTAGCTTCCTGTCGATCGACGTCAACAGTCCCCTCTGGGTGCCGTCTAGCTGGTTTTCTTGGTCGAGGGAGATGTTGTGCATACGCCACCCATCTCGACCCGTGTGTCTAGCTGGGCTGATAGAGGGGCCTCACCGACATTGTATGCAAGAACGGGTCGATCACAAGTTTGTGGGGTAAAAGCCACAATGGATACGTTCTTTGTTATCGAGGGGAGCAAGGGAATTGGCCAGGGGTTGTCGATTCTTCCGGGACTCGGGCGAAAGCGGCTCATCTGGCTGCTCGAATAACCGGAAACATATTTCCTCCCTCACAAGGTCTCGGAAGCAGGTGAATTTAATCTTAGGAACACAATTGCAAGCTCCATGTGCTGTGTATTGCAAAATGATTCTGGCATTAGCATTGGGCATGGGGGGTAAACTCATGGTCCCTTATTCCACATAATGCCGTCTTGGCAGATATAAAACATGCTTCACGAAGACAATCTAGCAAACCCCGAATATGCCAAAAACATATGTTTATTCATGACGAAGGATGTAGTGGCACTATAACAGCTCATATCTCCTCGGGGTAGTCGACCGACCGCATATGTGCGGAGCACTTACCATCACCAAACAAACAGTCGAGGATCAAGAGGCAGAAGTTGAGGAAAAGGGAAAACCGATTTCATCCTTGCGAGCCAATAAGAATAAACCAGATTTCCTCCCCCATTGATGGGTATAGTAGAGTTAGATAAAAAAAAACATGGCATGTTGATTTCAGCCTCCTCCCTGACCCCTTTTAGCCTGTGCGTCCAATCACCTCAACGACAAAAAGCGTAAAACCAAGATTTTATTATACCTCAGCATTGCTCGGATATGGAAATGGATAGATATCCCTTTCTTATTCAATTCTTTTTTATTATTATTAATGTTCTCAACTTTAATCCTGCTGCCGTGCTCAAAAATAGTTGGCTACTATTTTTGTGTTTTGCAATGCTGCTCACGAGATTTTGTGGACTGTAGAAAAAGCTGAGGGGGTAACAAGAAGGACGAAAGAAAAGAAAAATACAAAATACAAACTGGAATATAAGTTGATGCCAAAAATGGAATTTACTCTTGCGTCGAATTATCAACATTTTTCTAAAGAAAAAAAAAGGGAAAAAGGGGGTGGGTGCTTAAGAGCATGGTAATTACCCGCACAGGCAAACAACTCTCTGTTCAAGACAATTACAAATATCCCCAATCAAAGTAGGCTGCATCCAAATCCGCATCTCTTCATTGTACAGGTATGTTCACTTTATCGGCCTGTCTTGAAGGTAAGTTCCCCGTTGAGAAAAAAAAAACCCCCCTTGTTAAGGAGGTCGGCCTGCGCGTTAACGACAGACACACTTGCGCTGCCCGGCCAACATACTTCCCAGCCCCCCTGTAATCGGAGTCAATCCTAAGTGAAAAGGGGCCGTTCTTACTGATTACAGAGTATAAATTTTGCTACAATCTGTTTTTGCTGCAGATCTACCTACCTCCTTGCCTGCCCGACTTTATAAGAACTGGAACCGAGGAAATAATATAGATATAATAAATGAGTGGCGACTTAGTCAAGAGTTTTGATGACCAGGCCTGCCAGGTTCGGATCCAACTAACTACATAGTCAGGGGTGGGAGAGCTCAAACCTGGTATCTAAGTATAGAGTCCAATGAAGATGAAAACAGCCTAGAAAGTTAACATGTCGAGACCGAAAAAGAATAAAAATTTGGAGGACGCTGGGATCTCTAGGAACAAAATAGCCTCGTTGTCTGTAAAACACCTTACCCAGAAGTATTTACGAACAGCAAGCAAAGAACTCTTTAGTTGTAAAAGTTGGGTATGCATTTACATTCCCAGCCACCAGAGTCGTCCAGTAATCCATCAATCCCGAACCACCAAAAAAAAAAAAAAAAAAAAGAGCCTCCTTTAGAAGCAAACAACGATGCACCATGTTATGATTGGCGTCTACCCATGTTCCGATGTCGCTGTACTGTACTTTGCTGTATCCAGCTGCAACCTGCCGTTGTAATAATGATTGTAAACCCCTTTGCACTCTTGACAAAGAAAATAACGTACTTCCGTAACGTTATATATATAACTGATGCTTACGCGCATTGCCCAACCTGTAAACCCCCAATGTCAAAATGCGAAATCACAAAATCAAGCCATTGCTTCCTGTTTTGCAGGAGGGACAGGATTAAAAGTCTCCTCAGGCCCGGGATTGTCCATCCAGGCGGAATATTCGTCGTCGTCGTCGCTGGCAGTAAGCTCAGCTTCCACGGTAACCCCATTTTCACCGTGGTTCTGTGCTTGAGCAGGGAACTTTTGGTCCTCGTGTCCCACTGCTACAGCCCTGTTCTCGCTTATCCCAAGCGGTCCTGAACTATCTTCAGCATCTTCAACCCATGGATGGATGTATGAAGGGCTGTGAGAGCCACTCAGGGGCGTCGTCGGCTCGGAGTCTGCGGGAGCAGCGACCACAAGCATGTTATCTTCGTCGCCAGACTGCTCTCTTTGAACTTGTCGCCGCCTGGGAAGAGGAGGCGGCGGCACAGCGCGACGCTCAGCCTTGTGACCGGCTGCTTCACTACCAAGTGATGGAGGAGGCGCCATGGGGCGACGCTCAACTTTGTGCTCCGATGCTTCACTGTGATGTGTCAACGGGGGCGGCGGCGGTACTGGTCTCCGCTTGGGAACTGGGATGGGTGCCGTTTGTGGTTTCTTGCTGGGCATTGGCAAGGGGATTCCGGGGGGTGGAAGCGGTCGTCCGCGCCCCATAGGCTGGTGAATGTCTACGGGAGGCTCGCCGTTAGTTGCCGGGCCGTCCTTGACTGACCCTTCGTTGCTTCGCCGTTGCAGGGCGTTCAGGCCCCAGCGCTTGGCGGCAGTTGCAGCTGCATTCGTAACGGCAGCCAAGGAATTGCGCTTTTGCATATCACTGGCGCCTTGTGAGCCTACAGGCGAAGAACCTAGCGTGCTTTCCTGGCGAGCAAAGAATCCTCTCACAGACCCTGTCTGACTTCGAATGGAGCCCTTGCCAGTCAACGAGGGAGACCTTGGTACGTTTTCGTGGCTCTCAGCTGAGGAGGCGGTATCCCTCCGTGGCTTTGGCGTCTGCTCTATATCCTTGTCTATATCAATAGCTTCTCGTGAGGATGACGATGAGTGGCTTGGCGACTTTGAGGTAATATAAGGCTTAAAAGGGCCTAAGCCTGGTGTCTGCGCGGGGGATGAATTTTGTGATCTTGCTGATATCGTTGCCATGGCCGACGCAGCCGGACTCTCGTTCGGTGGCGAGGACGAGGGTTTGAAGATATCAGCATGGACATTATCCGCTTCGATAGTAGGGGTCGAAGGCAGAACAAAAGAAGGAGCGAGAATGGAGCGTGGCTCGCTCTTAGACTCAGTCTTCACGTCATTCTTTGCATCGATACTCGCTGATGATGCCGAATACAATGATGCTGTCTCCATCCTATTTTTGTTCGACTGCTTTCTCCCGAAGAGACTAGTCGACGTTTTCTTCTGAAGAACAGGCATGCTCTGGCTCTTTTCCATGGAGGGCAACTCGGTCTCCTGGATCCCGCCGTTACCTTCTAAGCGCTCCACCTCGTCCATATCGCCTTCCTGGGCAACAGTCGTTTCCACGTCAATGGATGTATCAACCTTGTCGTCTTGGAAGATGCCGCCCCTCCACTTCTTGTGCTCTGTGTTGAAGAAGGGGATATCATCCCAGAAGGGCAGCACAAGCGTCTCGACAATGACTTCTTTAATGCGGTTTTCGATCTGGCGAAGAATGACGGTGTATGTTATCTGCCGGGAGCTGACAATGGGCTCAATAGTCATCTCCATTTTTGGGGCCTGCTGAAAGGAGAACCATATCCTATCGCTGGGAGGCGGCTTGATCTTGAACAGCAGGTGTCCTTCCAACTTCCGAACAACTACAGCAAGCACAAGGTTGACTTCTCGGGCCTTGAAGCGAGAGCCCAGGTCAATACGAGCTGTAGCTGCAACCTCGATGCGGAAATTTCCAGTGTAGCGCACGTCGGCCTCGACTGTGCACTCTCCCTCCACTGTGAGGTCCCTGAGGCGGGGATTGGTGATATATGGTGCGGACTCTCCCGTGTTGATCGCCTTGATGGAGATGTTGGACAGGAAGGAGGGTCGCTTGACCCGGGATATCTTCTTTGTGAGCTTTTCTCGTATAAAGTTCTCCATCTCCTTCGTTTTATAGACGCCCAAGAACATTCGTCCCATCAGGGCATTGAGCCATCTGGTCTGCAGGTGCTCCTCGGACGAATGAAGCTTCTGCACCAACGAAATGATGTTCTTGACCTCATACTGCACGGGCGACGGCGCTTTGCTCTCCGGGGCAAAGCTCTGCTCTTGGTTCCGCAGCAGAGCAAAATAAAAGTCCTCCTTTGCGGAACAATTCTCCGAAAAGAGGAAGAAGGGCTTCGACAGCTGGCTGTCCGGGATCAATTCCACACTGTCTGTCTTACGCGAGAGGCAGATGGCGTTCCGCTTAATAAATAGCTCGCCCTCCGGTGTCTTGTCTTCGCCCGAGTATATGCTGATATCATGATGTGCTAGTGATACAACGTGTCGCACCTCGAGCTGCTCGTCGTCGTCAAAGAGCATCAGATGTCCGTGTCTATGGGTGGGCGCATGTTAGACAAAGACACACCCCCTAGCTCAAATTAGAGGGAGCGCAACACACACCTTAGAACCACGTAGAAAACATTGCCAGCCTTCTTCGGTCGCTGACTGGTGTTGGTCTTGTTGTCTAGAGGACCGGGTCCAGTCTTCCGGTCGAAGATGCTCCGGTACATGGTCTGATAGACACTGGGGCTCGGGGCGGCCACTGTGGCGGACCCAACGGGGGTTGACCGCTCAATCGGCTTCGCATTGATCCCCATCGGCGTGTACTCGCGACATACGGCAAAGTAGCCAGAGGCCACGTCGGAATCATGGTGGTTGGGGCGAGCCTTGGCATCCTCCTTCTCCTTCTGAGCTGCCTTCAAGGCGTCGATGTCGTCACCGAGCTGGACTAGGTCGTTGCCAGCTGACGAGGCAGTCTGATCGGCATCGTCGCGGTAGGGAAACGTGAAGTGGGCATGGGCGAGGACTGCGATAAGCACCAGGGGCACGAAGGTGATGCCTCCGAACAGGTATGCCAGCAGGAAGGCGGTCCACGACATGGTTGCGTTTTGGAGAGTCGAGTTGCGTTGCGTTGCGGGTTGGCAGTAGAGGTGGTGGGTGGCCCTGCTACTACCTCTACCTGCTCAGCCGAACAACAAGAATTCGCGATTGCATCGATCCCAACAGCAGCTCGGCCTCGACCATTGCATGTCGCGGGAATGGATGTTGAGTTGCTGAGCTGCGTGTGCGGGTTTCAAGGTTCTGGTTCCAAAGCGGCGGGAACCAACCAGGTCAGAGGATCCATCCACTGAGCGAAGTGACAGGCCGACAAGGAACAGCGCGGTGCAACAGGGCCACAGAACGTCGGAACCTGGAAGCTTGGATCGGTTCATCAGCCACGCAGCCCGCCTGGCACCTGGCTGCTCGCCTGACAGCCTTACCTTCCCCGCACTGTCTCCCAACTAGCCAGTGGCTGAAGCCCTGGGCTCAACGTTTCAGGTATTGGCTGTTATTTTGTGCACGTGTTGCTGTCCTGGCTGCCAATTTTGGCTAGACGCGACCCGCTGATTTCGGCACCCCTGAACACCCCCCTCCAAAAGTAGTATACGACAGAGCAAGAACACCAAAATGTCGGAAACCTTAGTTTCCCCAGGTCGACCTGGGATTAATTTGGTCTAACTAAACATAGGTTACATCCCTTCTGGTCCAGCCCAACCAATGCATACGGGGAGGTGGCCTAGTGGTATTGGGTGCGCCATCACGGACAATGGGCAGCGGGAACACTTCGAAGGGACAACCTCTCCGGTACCAGCCAACCGCGGAACTACCTGGGAATACTCGACGTAATAGAGCTCCAAAACTGGGTAATTTCGGTCAGGATAACTTTAGACGAGGTTTCCACATTCAGGATCACCAGGCTCAGCCCAGCTCAGGACAGCTCATGTTAAAAACGGCGGGCAGCTCAGGAAACCTTCCGGCAAGGGTAATTGCTGAGGGCAATCCATGCGTGATGCATATAGTATAGCTGTTGCGTCTGGCGAATATTGCCCTCGTCATCCCCAGCGGACCACACTACCCATCGCCGCTTTGGCTCAGGAATACCCCATTGCGGATTGCCCTTCCCTTGATCTTAAACGTAGCTCGTAAGACCAAGTCAACAGCTTCCGAGATCTACCCTTTGCCAATCTGGTGGGGAGGGCTTATGCCAATCTCCTCCACACCCAGCACCTTCAGCATCTTCTTGGCAAAGGCTATAAGACTTCCCATTATTCGCTATAGCGCAGGTTATCTTGAAAGGGGTTCCTCCGAGGTATCGCCGCACGAACTCGACCCCTTTTGTCACAACTTCCTTCTTTGCCAGCTTCTTCTCTGGGAGGGAGATCCATTTCCCCAGGGAATCTAGTCTTCCTCCTCCAATGCGGAGCTCTCATGGAGTTCTCTGCGATTTGACTTCGTATCGAGCTTCCGGGTGGCGGGCTCGCGGCTATGGGTAGTCGGCTTCGTGGCGTGCGGATGTGGCTAATGACGATGCGGCCAGACAGCTTCAACGCCTCTAATCGGTGGTCGTTATACCGGGGTCCCTCTAGTGAGACCATAAGCATCTGCGTTTGCCTGCGCGGGAGCAGATAAACAGCCAAACGCTGCTCGCGGCGCTCGGTTCGGGGGTGTATCATACATTTGCATGTTCCAGTGTCTGTGCACATAGACCCCCTCCTCCTGCTCCCACAGCTCAGACGTAGCCTCTCACTTGCACTCTCACACTTACCCTTACTGTGTCTAACAAAAACACTTTGGCAAACTGCCGCGCCCCCTATTTTCGAGCCTGGATTGTAGAACACTCTTTTACGCCAAGCCAATCGCGTTTTTCCGATACCATAGCCAGTAGACCTCCCGGGTATGTTTGATTACATGTTGGAGCCCCCATACAATTTTGTAGATGCCCAGGAAGGAGCGAGTGGTGCCAAGTAGATACTCCGCCCAGAAAATCTTGCCGCAATACTGCCATGTTAGCCAGACGGTGACACGGAGACCTTAAAGACGAGTAGGGTGGTGATCATACCGACTTTGACCCGGACCGAGATGTCGCAACAAGACTCCATTCATGCCCAATGACCTTGATTCCCAATAGGAAGGAGAGCGACTCGATGGAGCCGCCGGTTTGAGCCACCTGTCTGTCTAAGAGGTCCCATTGTGCAGCCTGCCACGTTGCGAGCTGAAGTTCGGCCTTGTCAGTGTCACCGGAGCGCTTAGTTTCGATGCTGATGCCAATCGGGTCCTTGGTGAGAGGCTCGAAGTCTGTATGGTTAATGCTCTGGCCAGGCAGAGTAGTACGACTCGCATCGATGGCGACGCGATCGACGTCGCGTGAAGGTTGGAGGAGTAGGCAAAAATCGACCATCTTCTTGGACGTGGGCACTGCATGGTATTCTTTGAGAATACGAGCAGTTGTGCTGGGGCAGAGGAAGAGTGCCTGTTAGCCCTGCGGACGATGGAACAGAAAGGGTGTGGGGACCAGGGCGTATCGTTACCAAGGAGACGGATTGAGGCTGACTTCGTCAGGTCCTCCCCGCACCCACGGATGCCTGGACTTCTTCGGGTCTCCGTAGGCAGCCATGGATAGAACAGGGTAGTGGACTATGCAGTTCCAGCCATGTTCTGACTGACCCGCTTCCTGACAGTATAAAGTCTCTGACATCAGGTCGACAACCGACTGTATGGGCGGGGTGGGACCGAGGGCGTCACGTATTTCCCCTCCGTAAACGTCGTCTGGGAGATACGAGGGAATGCACGGGTCTCCTCTCGCTGCAGCTGCTGTCAAGTCCCCCCGGAGGGCATTGGAGATGATATGTCTTCCGTACTCGAGCGTACTGGATAGCTCGACCACCAAGTCCCGAAGCGGTCTCGGAAGTTCGGGGTCGTGAAGAGTAAGCGCACGGAAGACAATGGGACGCGGAGCGAGGGCTAAAGAAGCCATTTGTTTTCGCGCGTTACCTTGTCCTGACTGGCTCGATCTAGCCGACGTACTGGAGGACTGCGACTCGTAATCGCCAGGTTTTCCGCCAGCGCGGGGGGTTGTGTCGGGGTCGGCGATATCATCGTCGTCCTGCGACGCTCCGAGACCGACCTTCCTCCTTTTCGATGTTCGGTCTGGCGTTTGCGCCATGCCAGCTACGTCGTCGACAGCAGCACGGATTGGCGGCGACGGGGAGAGGACGTTGGATGGTCGTCGCTGACGCTTTCGGTTTTGCGTCTGTGTCGCGTCGGCGCTACAGGAAGCGCCCTCAATCGGTTCAACGCGAGATAGCCAGCTATGAATAAAGCTTGCGCCGGCAGGCGAAAGGCCCATCCCAGTGGGAATCTAACGAGCCTACTTCTCTATGTAGGTGCTGTGCTGGAAGAAGTTGGTTGGATGGAGGAATGCGATAGAGGGAGGTTGGCCCCGCATTATCGAAAGCAGGACACGAGCCACACTCACCGGCCTCGGCTGAGCGACCCTGGTGCAGCCAATTAAAATTGCGATAAGTTCTCAGCTCGATCCAGCAGAGGAGACTGAGCGAGGGTCCCTTAGTAACGAGAAGAAGTAGACGCTTTTGCCATGGAAGCATCGCCGCCGTCCACGCTCAATATTTCCCCTCAGGTACGTACCATCGCTGCTCGCGCTGATTCCATACTCAAGAGACAGCACAATCCCCTTGATCGACGCATCATGACTCTGCAGGCCCTAGGCTCTGCGTCGAGCTGGGCTGAAGGCTCACCAGAGCACCTGGCTGTTTCGGTAGGGGATCACCCTCGCGGTATGGTTAAAGTCCATCTGTGCCGAGTTCCAGCGCCGGGAGCGTAGAGCCTCATCCCGTGGCTTGGTGGGCCATGATCTGTTCTCCCCAGTAGATCAATCGGCTTGGGATGGGCCGCCTTCTTGTTTAATTCCGTAATCACATCTTCTCGAACTGTCATGGTAATTCGTGTCACATTGCTCTATCTTTCTTCTTGCTAGGGACTGGGACGCACGACACTGGAAAGATAGAGCAGATCTATGTATAAACCCCAGGTCGTCCACCCAGACACAACCAACGCCAGCTAGACCGTGGTTCCGAGGTCGGTGTCATCCCTCCTTTCGGCCAAGTCTCTTGCTATACTGCAGCTTCACAAGTGGCACCGAGGAACACCGTTGTTTGGTCATGCCATTGGTATTTTGATTCCTATGAGCACTCCCGCATCCCAGACCAAATCCATGCAGGAGATCTTTCCGTGCCGAACGCGATGAACCCCGTGCAGAGAAAAATCAAGCAAGTCATATCTACCACTCCGCCCGACAGCCCCCAAAAAGCTCCTTAGATTGTGGTCTCGTAGGCGATAGGCGCAACAGTCTCGGGCTTGTTGGAGGTGACAGAGATCGTCCGTGCCTCGCGGGGCATGGCGGGTTGTCTCTTAAGCTGCATCGGCTCGCCCTCGACCTTCGCCTTCTTGCGGAGCTCGGCGTTCTGCTTCACCCGGCGGATGAAGTCGTCCCGGGACCGCGAGGGCGAAATGTGCTCGACGCGGATGTTGACGCGCTTCTCGATGTATCTGTGCTTCACCTTCTTGTAGATGATGACACCGACCGCCGACTTGGTGACGTTGTAGATGACACCGGTCTTTCCGTGGTAGACCTTGTGGGCCATACTGTTTGTCCAGAGTCAGCCTTCCGTTCGCGAGCTGCCGTGCATCGTCATCGACATGTGCCCGCCCTTCCACCATTCGCGCTGTTGCTGCATCCGATATACCCAGTCTGTCCCCCCAAGAAAAAAAAGGTGGATTTCGCTTACCCCTTCTGAACGGCACCGTTCACCTTGATGTCGACGATATCGCCAACCCTGCGGGACCAATTAGCCTCGGAAGTTCAATTGCGTTGCGCACAACAGAGTCGGTCCAACATACTTGTACTGTCTAAGGTAGGTAGACAGACGGATCATACCCTTCTCACGGAAATTCCGTGAGAAGGCATATCTCGTACCAGCGCGGAGACCTGCGGCGTGACCCATCGTGCCTGTTTGTGAGGTTTGACGGCGTCGATCGAAAAGGTGAAGTCGTCGTTGATTGCTGCGGCGGGCTTCAAAATTTGGTAGATTTTTGTGTGGAAGCAAAACTAGGTCAGGACTTTTCCACGTGTCTGACTAAGCTGGGGTTGCAGGGACCAATTTGGAACCAATCCGGCGCACGTTAGGGCAAGCGCGAGCCCCTAGTCGCACGGACCACCACAAACTCTCTCTGGTGCCCTCCAATTTTGAACTCCTCCAAAGGCTTCAGAGATCTCCGAATTTTTGTTACCTCGACGAACTTCTCGAGAAGACCTCACCGACAAGATGGCCCCCCTCTCGTATTCCAAGACCGCCAAGGTCCCTCGTCGTCCCTTTGAGGCCGCTCGTTTGTGCGTTTGATTCTACTATCTCGATTCCTTCACAAGCGGCCTCTGCGCAAAAGCGAATTCGTTTTCGTATTTTTTTGCTGCATGCCCGGCCACTGAGCACGAGCTTGCCTCTGCTTACGTCGATTGTGAACTTGCAGCTGACTTTCGGATTCTCAGGGACTCCGAGTTGAAGCTCGTTGGAGAGTATGGTCTCCGCAACAAGCGTGAGGTGTGGCGTGTGCTCCTCACCCTGTCCAAGATTCGTCGTGCTGCCCGGTAAGAAAAACAACCCCAACAACTCCCTTTTGCTGCTCTGCTGGATCTTCGGGTTGGCGGAGAAGGGAAGACTTTTCACATGTTCTTTTACAGCGCTAATGTTCTCTGCAGTCAGCTTCTTACCCTCGACGAGAAGGACCCCAAGCGTCTTTTCGAAGGCAATGCCCTGATTCGCCGCCTGGTGCGCGTCGGTGTCCTCGATGAGTCCCGCATGAAGCTCGATTACGTCCTTGCCCTCAAGGTCGAGGATTTCCTTGAGCGTCGTCTCCAGACCTGCGTGTACAAGCTCGGCCTCGCCAAGTCGATTCACCACGCCCGTGTCCTGATCAAGCAGCGCCACATCCGCGTCGGCAAGCAGATCGTCAACGTCCCCTCGTTCGTCGTTCGTCTTGACTCGCAGAAGCACATTGACTTCGCCCTGACCTCGCCCTTCGGCGGCGGCCGCCCCGGCCGCGTGCGGAGAAAGAAGGCCAAGGCCTCCGAGAAGAAGGAAGATGAGGAGGAGGAGGATGACGAGTAGATTTGACGCAACTCAGCGCATCACCCAATTGGGAACGGTTATGGTGTGCAATGTAGGGGGTACGAAAAATGGTCTCGGCAGGTATATTTGACCTCTGCCATATGCTCTTACGGCGGCGTTTAGTCAGGCGTGGAATGCATCAATACCGGCACTTAAAGTGCCTAAAGTCATAACCTTCCGACTCCAAAGCTTCCCCCTTGCCTCGCGCGTAGTGATTGTGTTTATGGCATGTATACTTTTGATTCTTGATGCCCATGCGGTTGCATATGTCTGTCAATAATTGTGATCACTTGGTGAGTTGATTGGAAACGTCTGGTTGAGTGAGGTCCATATCAGAGATATTAACATCAAGGGGGGTATCATTTTTATCTCTATCCTAACTGCACTATTTATCCCACAATTCCAATTCCTTGCCAGCTGTTTTCCCCATCTCGCCCGTGCAGTAGCTGTTCTTGGCCAAAGAGTGACAGCACGCATAGCCCCATTTGAAATCTGCCCACCAGCTGCCCCATACAGAGGTGTGGTTGTTGACGAGAATGTCCTCGGCATATTTTGACTTGGCAGCCTTCTTTGGTGCGCCCTTGATCAAGCCAGCCTCATCGTACTCGACGTAGGTCTCGTTCTCGGTGATGGCTGCCTTTACAGCCTCGGGCACAGCAGGCTGCTCGCCATATTCCTTGGCTAGCAGCTCGGCCCGTTTCCTGCGCTTGGTCTCCCTCTCCTCGATCTCCTTCTTGCGCACGAATTCACCGGTCGTCGGGTTGGCTTGCAGATGCTGGCTGGTGTCGCCCATGCGCTCCTGCGCCTCCCACGCGTACCGCTGCGCCTTCTCGAACTCGCCCGCCTCGCCCGACGCCCGCAAGAAGCTTTCTTCTGCGAACATCTGCGCCGACTTGTCGGCGATGGCGCCCGCGTCCACGAGGGCTCGCTTCTTGGGGTTGTACTTGGCCGAGTCCGAGTCGAGGTTGAGCAGGTACTTGGCCGTGTCTTCGCGGATGCGCATCGACTGCTTGATGGCGCGGTCGCGGCCCATCTCGGACTCGTCGGCGTACTTGAACCCTTCCTCGTATGCTTCTTCGCCGTCCTTTTGTTGTTGTCCTTCTTCACCACCGTTTGCTGCCGCCGCCGCCTTGGCTGCCTGCGCCAGCATCTGCCGCCGCGCCTCCTCAATCATGTTGTATTCCTCGAGCACCTCCTGGTACTGCTTGGGGTCGTACGTCTGGTAGATATCCCGCTTCGCCTCGTAGCCCTGCTTCACGTCGCGCACCGTCCGGTCCGCCTGGATGTCCCGCCCCGTGAACCGCGCGCCGACTTTGCGCGGCCGCTCCAGGCAGTCCTTCTTCTTGTGTCCCATCGCGCCGCAGTTCTCGCATGACCCTTTCACCCATTTTGTTCGGGCGGGGCCCTTCCGGGTCTTGTCGAGGAGGGTGAATTTTTCTTCGTCCGCGGCGGCGACCCGCGACCGCTGATGCTGGAGGGAGTCCTGGTCGTCGAGCCCAGTGGCGTAGAAGGGCTGCTTGCTGATGAAAGCGGGGATGTAGATGTTGTCTTCTTTGCGCGCGGCGCCAGCACCGGATGCTGCGTTCGCTGCTGCAGTGGCGGCGGCGGCGCTCGCGGCCGTCGCTGGCGTCTGCTGCTCTGGCCGATTGGGAGGAGGCATCTTGTTTGTGTGATGTGTGTGTGTGTGGCTCTCAGAGGGTGAAGAGAGGTAAACTTATAGTATATCGTGGTCTGGCCGTCCTGACCTTCCCGGATATAGGAAGAGAATGGGCTCGGCTGTCGTCGAGAATGATGAAAGTGGCCGAAATGTTTAAGCGGTTCTGCGGCAGGCAGGTCCTCCTTGTACCTGGCTTGTGGCGTTGTTATCTGGAATAAACATATAACCCTAACCCCGACATGTGATTGCCAAACAGCTTGACTGTATCCGTAGGTCCACGCAAACAAACCTTTGTTAATATGGTAATAATAACTTCGTTTTATCCTTTCTCAAACACCACTTTTATTTTTAATGAAGTCAATTCTTTCCCCCAGTTACTATATTACCCCCCTCAGACCTTTGCCCAGAGTTGTTTGCTTCGTAGCACGACCTCGCTCGTCACGTGCTTTGGCGATTCTCGCTTCTAGACCCGCGACTTTATCAGAACGCGTCTCCGCGCCGTTTCACAGTTGCTTGCAGTGGTATAGAAAGAAGTGCTGCCTGCCTTGCTCACGGCTTTGTACAAGCGTCATCCACTTGCTCACCATGTCGCCCGCACTCTCTCGGGGTGTTATTATATAATGACTATCTACTTCTTTTTCCAAATTTTCTCTGGAAACTCCGTCGCAGCGACGCGACGTCATCAGCAGCATGGATGTTTTTCACGTCCGGCTCAACTGCATCGACTCGTATCAAGCCACCCCCACCATCTACGATCCCAGGCTGCGCAATGACATACGCGCCTCCCAGATCGTGAAGGAGCCCAGAGTCCCCGTTGTTCGTGTCTTTGGGTCGACCGAGACAGGCCAGAAAGTGTGCGCTCATATCCACGGCGCCTTTCCTTACCTCTATGTCGAATATCGCGGCGGACTGCACAAAACTGAAGGTAAGAGGTGCATTACACATCTCATATGAGCCGTCTTACTGACTATAGCTTCAGTTGATGAGTTCGTTTACCGGCTTCACGTCTCAATTGACCGCGCCCTGGCCGTCACTTACCGCCACAATGAAAAGAAACCCAATGGCGAGCCCCGGTTTGTTGCGCGTATCACCCTTGTGAAAGGCGTTCCATTCTATGGGTTCAATGTGGGTTACCGCTTCTACTTGAAGATCTACATGCTCAACCCGGCTGCCATGACCCGGCTGGCGGATCTTCTTCAGCAGGGCCTGGTCATGGGGCAGAGATTCCAGCCTTGTGAAGCCCATCTCCAATACCTTCTTCAGTTCATGATCGACTACAATCTGTATGGTTGCACCTACATCAAGGCTGGGAATGTCAAGTTCCGCTCGCCTGTTCCAGAACCTGTTGATTCCGAGGATGAAGATGCTCCGCGACTCTGGGACATCAGTACCATCCCAAGTGGGCGCATCACCGATGATTACGGTCTCCCTCGGGTCAGCCACTGCTCGATAGAGGTGGACATCTGCGTCCAGGATATCCTGAACCGCAAGGCTGTCAAAGAGCGGCCTTTGCATCACGACTTCATTGAACGCCAGTACCCGATGCCGGCCGACGTGAAGCTCGTCCCCAGCATGGCTGGCTTGTGGAAAGACGAAACCAAGCGCAGGAAAAAACGAATGCGCATTCCAGATCCGAAAAGTAGTCCGTTCCCTCCCGAGGTACTGGTGCCCATGTCTGCGGATCTGCGCCATTCGCGGCCCCCCGGATGGATCCATGAGGAGGAATACCGGGAACAGGTGGAGGCCTTGATTGGAGAGGAAACCCTGGCGGAGGGCACCGACTTTTCCTTCTCCGACTATGTCAAACCGGATCCATTCGAAGACACTGTCAAGACTGTTTTCCAGTCCGTGGAGGATTTGTTTCCGGAGAACCTGTTGCCCGCTCTTGGTCTCGAGGACAGTTTTTTGCAGAGCAACGCCGGCATCTCGAGCAGCATCGACGTCGACGAGAAGGGAATTCTCGCCCTTGAGGTCGACGAAGATGAAAAGGAGCCCTCTCCAGACGATTTGGAAGAGGCACCGGCACTGGTTCAGGAAGCACAGTCTGTTGCTAAAGCTGTCGACAAGAAGCTAGACCGAAAGAGGCCTGATATACCTAACAAGGTTTTGAGGAAGGGCGACAAACATACACCGCAGGTCGCCCATGAAAGCTCAGTTAAGGAGCCCCGAAGGCCAAAGACAGATGAAGAGCTGCTAAGGACAATCAACGGTTTTGGCGGTGGAGTCTGTATGAGTAGTCTACGCACTGGGAAACGTCCACACATCCCATTGCCCAAGGGGTTGATCGCAGCGGCCAGGGCAAAGGGATTGACCAGTATGCCCAAGGAAACCAGCATGCTCGAAGTTGAGCAGCCCAAAGATATTCAGCTACCCACCCCGAAGCGTTCTCGGCCAGACATGGATGATGGCGTTCCACCAAAGAGGCTACGAATCAGCATGATACACCGAACGGATGAGCCGACTTTGAAGAAGTCGAACTTCGCAGAGCTTGTGCTCACGATCACCAACGAATCGAAACCGGAGGACCACAAGAGTGAGCTAATAAAGCTTTCTCAGTCATCAGGACTTCCCAAATCCGCCCTCAAATCGAGCACGGCAAAGCAGCCCGACACTCAAACTCTCAATTTCTCTGTTGTCAAAGACCCCCAAAACTCCAACACAAAGTTGAGACTCAGTCAACAAAGTGGCTCGCAGCGGAGTCAAGATGAAATGGGGAAAAAGCAAGTGTCTTTTGACCCCCTATTATCCATCCAAGAGGCTGGCTCCAAGGATCAAAGTTCAGAAACATCTGCCTCGAGATCCTCTTCCGATCCGCGCTTGACAGATCCGGCCTTGTCCCCAAGGTTTCTCTGGAGCGGCTCGACCCAAATGTTCATCTTCAAGAGGAAACCTCCATCACCAGAAGATGTATGTTCCACGATGGAAAACAACGGCTTGCCAAATGTCATCTACCAAGATGCCTTTTACAGCAAGGATGAAGACGTCCCACCACGGCTGAGAGAGTATGCTGGCCAAGAGTTTCGACTAGATGGCAGCACTGTCCCCTATCTGCCCGAGTTTGATGCTACTGGGCAGTCTTTGGCGACGTTTGGATTGAAACCGGAGTCCGCTCCTGATCATGACCAACTGGAAGCAGACTATGAGAGGCGGCAAAAACAGTGCACCATAAGGACCTGGATATTCGCCAAACCGCCTCCTACCTTTGACGAAGTGAGCAAGTGGTTGGTCAAGCAGCAGAAGAAAAGCAAAGGTCCACAACCCAACTCTATCAGCCCTCCTTCGCCAACTCAGACTGCCAACCCCTACCTATCCCAGATCACAGGGGCGACACCCAAGAACAAGCATGGATTCAAGTATTCCCAGAAACAAAAGTCAACCAGTGTGGAACATGAAGCACAGTATATGAGCACGATGAGCCTGGAGGTGCATGTCAACACCAGAGGAAAATTAGTGCCTAACCCTGAGGAGGACGAGGTGCAATGCATCTTCTGGTGTATTCGATCCGACGAGAACTCTTTGCGCAGTAGTCAGTCTCCGGACAACACTCAGACCGGCATCGTCGTTTTCTCTGAGGATGGCCTTCTTGCGAAGCGAATACGACGCGAAACGTCTGTCGAGGTAGTCGAAGAATCTTCGGAGCTCGACCTCATGATCAGAGTTGTAGAAATTGTGCGGGCCCTTGATCCAGACATTCTCACAGGATACGAAGTCCATGGCACATCTTGGGGTTACCTCATCGAGCGGGCAGGATTCAAATACGACTACGACTTGTGTGGTGAGTTCTCACGCACAAAGTCTCAGTCCCGTGGAAGAGTCGGCAAGGAAGCCGACAAATGGGGCTTCAACACGACCTCCACGGTTCGTGTGACTGGAAGACATATGATCAACATCTGGAGAGCGATGCGAGGCGAGCTTAGTCTGCTCCAGTATACCATGGAGAATGTGGTTTGGCATCTTTTGCACCGCCGAATTCCGCATTACTCTTACCGAACCCTTTCGGACTGGTTCCTCAGCAACCGGCCCAGGGACCTTAGCAAGGTCATCCGCCACTACTTGACACGAACTCGACTAGATATCGAGATCCTGGAGACGAACGAGCTTGTCCCACGAACAAGCGAGCAAGCCAGGCTGCTTGGAGTGGACTTTTTCTCTGTCTTCTCCAGGGGCTCGCAGTTCAAGGTTGAGTCAATCATGTTCCGGATCGCCAAACCAGAGAACTTCATTCTTGTGTCCCCCAGCAGGAAGCAAGTCGGTGGCCAGAATGCGTTGGAATGTTTACCTCTTGTAATGGAGCCTCAAAGCGCATTCTACAACAGCCCGCTACTGGTGCTGGACTTCCAGAGCTTGTATCCCAGCGTCATGATTGCCTACAACTATTGCTACTCGACGTTTCTTGGCCGAATCGTCAACTGGCGCGGCACGAACAAGATGGGCTTTTCCGAGTACAAGAGACGAGAAGGTCTCCTCCGCCTCTTGGAACCATACATCAACATCGCTCCCAACGGGGTCATGTACACCAAGCCCGAGATCCGGAAATCTCTCCTTGCGAAAATGCTCACAGAGATCCTGGAGACTCGGGTCATGGTCAAGAGCGGCATGAAGGAGGACAAGGACGACAAGACTCTACAGCGACTTCTGAACAATCGACAGCTAGCCCTCAAGCTCCTTGCCAATGTCACATACGGCTATACTTCGGCGTCGTTCTCTGGAAGAATGCCATGTTCCGAGATTGCGGACAGTATCGTTCAGACAGGCCGCGAGACTCTCGAGCGGGCTATCGCTTACATTCACTCTGTCGGGCGGTGGGGCGCCGAAGTGGTCTACGGCGACACGGACAGTCTGTTCATCTATCTCAAGGGGCGCACTCGCCAGCAGGCATTTGACATTGGAGCCGAGATAGCCAAGGAGATTACAGCCATGAATCCACGACCCATCAAGCTCAAGTTTGAGAAAGTGTATCATCCATGTATTCTGCTTGCCAAAAAGCGCTACGTCGGCTACAAATTCGAGGGCCCGGAGCAGACAGTTCCCGAGTTTGACGCAAAGGGCATCGAGACCGTCCGGCGCGACGGGACTCCAGCGGAGCAGAAGATTGAGGAAAAGGCACTCAAAATTATGTTCGAGACATCTGACCTGAGCCAAGTCAAGGCCTACTTCCAGGCGCAATGCGAAAAGATCATGCGCGGCTCTGTCTCGATCCAGGACTTCTGCTTCGCACGGGAGGTCAAGCTTGGCACATACAGCGATAAGGGCCCCGGGCCTGCCGGCGCGCTGATCAGCACCAGGAAAATGCTCAAAGACGCCCGCGCCGAGCCACAGTACGGCGAGCGCGTCCCTTATGTGGTTGTCTCAGGTGCGCCAGGCGCCCGGCTTATCGACCGCTGCGTCGCTCCAGAGGAGCTCCTCAACAGCCCTGACGCGTCCCTCGACGCCGAGTACTACATCACCAAAAACCTCATCCCTCCGCTCGAGCGCATTTTCAACCTGGTGGGTGCCAATGTCCGCTCGTGGTATGACGAGATTCCCAAAGTCCAGCTCATTCGCCGGGTCGACAACACATCGGCTGGTGGTACGCTAGGTGGAGGAGGGGGAGCAAACAATTACCTTTCCACGGCCAACAATGGTAAAAAGACGCTGGAGTGGTTCCTCCATTCGGCGTCCTGCGTCGTCTGTGGCGTCAAGATGAAAAGCGCTACTAGAGTAGTGGGATCGAGAGGGAGAGCGGGGTTGAGCAGCTGCTTGCCTATTTGTCAGAGGTGCGCAGCAAACACGGCTGCATCCCTTAGTAAGCTGCAGGCGCGCCTCAACACGGAGCACCGCAAGCTGGCCGACGTCATCAAAGTCTGCCAGAGCTGCACTGGCCTGCCCCCGCTCGACGACTCTGCGGTGTTGTGTGATAGCGGCGACTGTCCCGTATTTTACACTAGAGTCAAGCAGGCGACGCGGCTAAGGGCCGATAGAGGGGCGATCGAGCCGCTGGTCAAGTGGCTGGCCGAGGAGAAGCTGCTGGAGGGGGGGAGGAGGAGGCAAGGGAGGCTGCTGGACTGGTGATTTTTTTTCTTTTTCTCTTTTATCCTTTCCTTGTTTGCGCGGCATTGCATTGCATATAGCATCCATCATAGCATTTGTGGTTGGGCTGGGCTGGGGCTGGGGCTGGGGCTGGGGTGGGGGCTGGGCTGGGCTTAAGCAAGTTTCTTGGTTCTCGACAACAATAGTCTGGACAACAAAGCATTGAATGAAGAGATGGGTGGTGGTGGGTGGCTGGATGAGTGAGTGGGTGGGTAGAATGTCTCAGGTAAGGAAGGGAGGGGTGGGGAAATCACACAATGTATGTGAACCTGAGAATGAGGTATACTAAATTCCCTCCGTTTCCGAGCTACGTTTTTGATCCTGTGTGATGTGGCTTTGCTCTTTTTTTTTTTCTCTCCCTTGCGTGTAAGTGACTGGCTGACTGGGCTTGCATCGCATGGTGTATACACCAAATCTAGACTTAGTGGATGTGGGTATGATGAAGCTTCATCATCCTCCTCTTCCGTTTCTCGAGCGACGTAGATTCTCTCAAAAGTACACCGGTAGGAAGGTGATGAACTTTGCATGATATGCTGACAGACAATAGACATATGTTGCTGGCAGGTTGATGTCTTGTCTGGACTTATCACACTGCATACAGCCAGTGAGAGAAGCCTACCTCCATACTTCTGAGACATGATCACCGTCCAGACAAGCAAACACCTCTCCGTTTTGACAAACATCCTCACACAGTATGGAGCTAAGAACGCGCACTCACCAACCACAAATTGTCTTTCTGCCGTGTGGATCAGCTCGCAGCAAGCTCGCAGCAAAGATGACCAGGCCGCGCAATAATTCATCGAACTGAGACACTCACTCATCCACCCACTCACTCATTCACTCGCTCACTCGGTCACTCACTCAACCAAAGTGAAACTCCTTGCAGGAAATATTGCATCTCCTGCCATGCCATGCAAGACACGTCACATATACTCGCATATTCACTCGCTCGCTCGCTCGCTCACATGAGAAAGACATAGCAAAACAGCCAAGATAGATCCAGCCTTCTTGTCGTCTCTCTCATAGGTTGTCATATCCTCTCTCATACCCACTCACACACAAACGCACACACTCCACACCAGCAGCAAGCCCCAAACCAAAGGCCACGTCTTGGGTCACGGAGAAAAGGTCTCCGCGCCCTTTTGTCCAAAGATGGGCGGATGCAGTGCAATAGTCCGGACATGGCGGCAGGGAAAAAGGGGGGGGGGGTTGAACGCGGCTCTAGAGATGTTGAGAAGGAGGGTTGGAAGCGGTGTTCTCCAGGGCTCAACTGGGACCTTTGCAGTGTCGGCTACAACACCTCCCGGGCCTTTTGCCATAAAATGGACAAATGCAGTGTGATAAGTCTGGAAGTGGAGAGAGAGATAAGGGGGCCCCAGGACCTGCAAAGTGGTGTGATAACCCGGACATGAGAGGCTCAACATCTTCCAAAGGAGGCGCGGAAGCATTGCTGCCCGGAGTTCAACTGCGGCCCTACCCACAATGACGTGTTGCCCTCCGGACATGAGAGAGAGATAAGGGGGCCCCGGGTTTGAACTCGGGCCCAAAAATCTTGTGAAGGAGGGTGGCAACGATGACACTCAACCGGTTGAACGGAGATTTCCGGAGGAGGAGGGGCGGAAGCCGTTCTCCCTGGGCTCGACGGGGACCCCGCAAATGGCGTGCTGACCCGGAGATGACAAATAGAGAGATAGACTGGTTACTCACTCGTCCGGGTTGGATCCGTACCAAGGATCCGCGAAAGAGGTGCCCTCCCCCCGGGTTGGATCCGTGCCAAGGCATCTTTTTGCGGGGAAATTGGGGCGCCGGCGGCGGCGTTATCCGGGCTGAAAAGGGGACACTGCAATGCAATGTAAGGTAGATGCACCATTTCCAAGTTATTGTGTGTCTATATCCATCCATATATGAGGTTCTCGGTTACAAGAGATTATTATCATTGGATAATACCATAATCACAAGGGAAATAACAGGAAGGATAGTTAGTGTGCCGGCCGATCTACGGTGCTTCCCTGGGTTCAATAATAGACCTTTATTCCAGGAAAAATGTGGTAACTCGTGATTCCAAAGAGACAGTGATTGTTTGTCTCTTGTGTAACTCGGGTTTCTATGTAAGAGATACTACTCCCCATAAAGCCAAAAAGAGTCCTATCATCGGTTTATTCCGTCACAACAGGGACGGAAAGGACAACTTCCGAGACTTGGCTACGCCTTGCCGGACTTCATCGATTACAAGTGACTTGGAAAGGGAGGGCCATCTTGCGCGTACTTTGGCCAGGTTCAACCGAGATAGTTCTACAATGCAGTGAAATATTGAAACTCCTTATACTAGCTAGCTAGGTATTGCTTCTTGTTGTGAAAGGTCCATGCATGCATCATCAAAGTTCCCTCTTGGTTTTTCCCAAGACAATCTCATTGGGTGCTCCCATTATTTGATTGTCCCGAAAAGATCTGGGGTGCAACAATGATGGGCTTCATTCGATGATTGGATTCAACTCGCTCGAGTGAGACATATATACAATGCAGGACACTCGTGATGTTGTTTTTGTTATGAAAGAGTTCTCTCCTCTCTCTTCTCTTTCTCTCAAGACATTCATTCTCATTAGGTAAACGCGTTACAATGGAGGATGGGATGGCCGATGTCTGGGTCTGGGTCTCATCTTCGATGCCTCCTAGTGTTGATCAATCCAAGGAATATCGAAAGGGCGGATGACAGAAACGACATTCACCAATGTCCAATGGCGAGTTCCAATGAGTCTCGAAAAGAGGGGCGCAACAATGGTTCTCATCGGATTCAATCCGAGTGAGACACACAATGCAGTGATAATGGAAACTCGTCATGTTAGTCTCGTTAAAAAAAAAACTCTTATCTTTCTCTAAAGACAGTTTCATTGGGTTAACACGCCACAATAATAATGGGAACGTCGGATAGTTGGTCTCTAGGTCTCAGCTATGACGCCTCACCGGGGGGTTCAACACGATTTGACCTCTGAGTGACATGCCTTAGTGACATGCCATGTCGTTGGCAAACTTGTTCAATCGTCCATTTCTGAGGAAGTAATGACTCTTATCTCGGCTCTGGAGATGTTGCCATTGGGTGAATCTGTCAAGAAACAAGGATGGCACAAGAAACATCTGAAGCCCAGCTAGGTACCTTGAAGGTCAATCAGTCTCTCAATTACTCTGGCTTGACAGGGATATCATTTTTTTGGGAAGAAATATCCGGACCTGAAGCTGGACCCTTATCTCTTCTGGAGGGTCCTGTCATTGGATAGAGCTGTCATGACAAGGATGGAAAGGGTAACGACATCTGGGTGTCAAGTGAATTGTGTGATGTCTTGGAAGACTGGCCAAGAGAGAGAGAGATATATTTGCAAAAGGTTGTGGGGTCCTATTGTGAAAGATACATGCATCAAACTGCCCAACTTACTTTGCTTGAGGTGTTATTGGATGCCTCCTCATGAGCAAAGATGGAAGGGTGAAAGGCCTGAGTGCAGGGGAGTTACCCGACGCATTAGGGGATCGGCGAGGGGAGAGACTTGCAAGGCGTGTACCGGTTGAGCCTTGTGAACGTTGATCGGAAAACCTTATGATCTGGAGACTGATTCCAAAGATGTCACTAAGAGACGGGCCGCTCCCGGTTCCTTGTCTAGTGTCTCCGTGAAAAAAAGAGTACCAGGGGTACAACCGAGAGCGGGGGTTTACTCCGGCTTCCGGCTGATGGCGAGGCTGGAGGTACCTCACAATATCATGTAGTGTACGTCATTCCGTAGTCTTCATCTCATTGCGAGCAAGTATACTATGAGAGATTTTTCTCTCTTGAGACCTGACACCAGCCAAGGGATCAGGAAATTTGGAATGTGAGGCAGGCCAAGAAAGAGCCTTGATGGGTACGGGGTGTCTTCCAGAAAGTATATACTAATACCTCGAAAGAGGACTCTCACATCTGAGGGCGGTGGCCGCCTGTCGACTCCAGGCTGGCTGTTCCTTGGAGTGGGGGCTAATATTGGCCCCCATGATCTTGGGTCCAAAGACCCTCTATTCCACTTCTGGCGGCGTTTGCTTGCATGGCCTCTTTCGAAGTGTTGTGTGAACGACCAAGGTGCTCGAGACTTGAGCGCGGCAACGAGAATACTTTCATGCCTTCCAGAAAAGCCGCGAAATGGTGTACATGGGCTCGGGAGCCCACTTCCGACAGGTAGCTTGGACAAGCTCTGCGTACACCATCACATCAGCCGCCCATAGTCTTGCAAGGTCCGAAACCATGCTTCTCTTTTGTTGGGCAGACGCTCATGAGCGAGATCTCTAGAAGGTGATTGGTGGTAGTGACTGACCGGTAAGACTCGGACTGATTTCTGTCCGTGAGAAGCTGTGTGTGTGTGTGTGTGTATGCCGTCTTGCCGGCCGGCAACTCCTGAGACTTGAGACCGGCCAGCAGAGCACGAGGGACATGTATCCAAGGGCATTGGTGGGTATTTTTGCTGAAAGATGGGAGAATGGAGTAGATTTGTCTGGGGCGGACTGCATGTCATCCATCCTGTGGCTGAAAATTTGTGCGAATTGGCCACATGAAGCAGCCGCCAGCCTCGCCGGCTCCGAACTTGGAAAATATCGACACCGGATTGAACTAACAGACCGACCCAGGAAGACGTACCGGGGGGGGGATCGTCGATTGCTGCGCCTGGGAGCGGCAGGCCTGGACCGGTGTGGGTGTGGGGAAGTTGTTAACATGCGAGGGAGGCTTGCTCATCACTCGTCTCCCGATCACACCTCCTCTGAGAAGCATGCCGCACTGGTGAGGGACTATCAGCTAGTTCAGCGTGAGAAAGGCCAAAACAAGCTACGAGTCGTCTTTCTCTCGCCGGGCTCAATCCCACGAGCCAGATGTGCATTCACTGGGTTCACCGGGATGCAGCCGAACTTGCAGCCCTGCCCAGCCCTGCCCAGCCCAAGCCGGCTTGCATTCACCGGGTTTCAACCCACGAACGTGAAAACAACGACGACAGGTCCAAACTGGATCCAAAGAGGGATCATGCCGTCTTGGATGTCTCGGCCAATCCAAAAAACACTCTCGCCGACATGAAATGCGTTCAGCTTTGCTACAAGTTCGCTAAAGGGGACCGATATCCTCCTATAGGGAGGCTTTTCTCTTGTCTCACACCGAGGTGTTTGAAGCCGGTGAGCATGGACACGGAGCTGTCCGGGCGTCGTCGATCGGTCGGTCGATCGGGGTGGACAATGAATGCAATGAGAACCCAAAGGAAACACAAACCCGGCGAGCCAGCCATGCCAAGGCTGCGTCGACCCCCCCCCCCCCCCCCATGGGTGCCCCGGTCATTCAGGTGAGCGAGGGAGGGGGTTGGAAAACGCCTACCCAAACCAAGCCGAAGCCGGCGAATGCACAAGGAGTATCTTACGTACTGCCAGCTCTGGCGATTAGAACAGACTTTGCCGCTAGCGTCTGTTCATGGTTCACCCCAGGCTTCCCCCGCGGATGTGATCCGATATTTGATGCAATATTTGAACAAGCTCATGCCCCCCATTTGTCGCCGCCCCCCCCATTGTTACCATCCTCCTGGCAGCCAATCAGGCCCTCTCGGACACGTTCAGTCGGGAATTGTCTGCTTTCAAGCTGACGTTGGTTGTCTGCGACCCATCTGCATTGCTTTGAGTCTCCTGCCTTTGTTTTCGGTCAGTCCCTCACTCAGAAACAGCACCGCCACCAACAAAAACATGGCTGCTGCTCATCTACCGTCGTCGTCGTCGTCGCCGTCGTCGTCGAAAGCGGCAGCCCCCCCGGCCCCCGGGGCCCCTCTAGTATCCAACTTGGAGCCATCGCCGCCGCTCGCCAGAGTGACGACAATGAGAGATTTCTATGGTATTTGTGTCTGTGTCATGGGGTTGCTTTTACCATTTTACCTTGTCTTGCTGATACATAGCCTGATCTCGACCCCCCCCCCCCCCCCCCCTCCAGATATGCACAGCGATGCCGGCGCGGCCTCCGAAGAGGAGGATGATGACCACTCAACCGTCATGAGCTTCGTCTCGAGCGATGATGACAGCGAAACTGCCATGCCCGAAGTCACGGACTCCGAAGTCTCGGACTATGGCGAGAGTGACCAAAGCGAGGAGGAGGACGACGATGACGACGTCGAGGACGAGGATGAGAATCTGCTCATCAGCGCCCTCGACGACGTCATCAAGGCGCTCGCCAGCGAAGCCGACAAGGACGGCCACTGCCTTGAGTGCTAAGTCCGCGGCCTCGACTGCCACCCCTACCACGAAGGCTGCGTGTATGCAGGGACTGTGGTGGGACCGGACGGGCGCGTCGAAACTGGCGGCGAGGTCAACGGCCCTGTCATTGTCCTCATTGCCGTGAGGCTTCCGTTAGAGGAATTCATCAAGTATCCCATTATTCGATCGATGTTTGATCGATCGATGCTTGGCAAAGAGGCTAAAGCTTGCCTTGTCACAGGCATCGAGGAAATGTACTGGCCCGGCCTCCCGGAGAGGGAAGCTATGACGGGGCTTATGGTGTCATCGAGGGATGAGGGCCAGGGATACCATAACAAGAGTATGTGTAGCATCCCATCCCATCCCGGGCCATCAGTCCTCCCGCCGCCGCCTATCGACTAACTTGCAACCAAGTGTACTACTGGCGCCTGCTGGGTGAGAATTCGGTGCCAGTGTACGACGTGATGAGGCTGTATAGTCAAAACGACAGACATCCCGGCTACTACGAACCCCCGAACTTCGCCAATAACCTCATATGCACGCAAGACCGCTGAATCCTTCCAAGAGAGGTCCCAACGGATGATGATGATGATGACTGATGGATGGATGGATGGATGGCATAGCATGGCCAAGTCGCAGTAAGCAAGCAGCTCGCATGTTTGATTGAGGTTGTTGGTTGTGTGTTTTGGAAGAAGAAGCAACCAAGTAGGTACTAGCGAGATTAGCAGCATTAGTAATGCTTATGATGATGAATCAGAAAAGAATTTTTTTATTTTTTTTTTCCTTGCCCTATGCATCACAAATATATGAAGTGTTGCATATTCCCTCTCTTGCTCTTGCTCTTGCTCTTGCTCTTGCTGTTGCTGTTGCTGCAAAGACAAGGCGCCGCGAGCAAGACTCATTTCCGTCCGTAAACGCGTGTCATAGTCGGAGTTGCTGAGGAGCCATGCTGGATGATAAATGGACGAACAAACAGACAGCGGCGATGCCAACCACCGTTCGTGCCATCATCGCCATCCTATTTCAGAGCCATAGGTGAGTTGCTTGCAGACACAGAAGAGTCACAGCCCATTGGAATCGACATGAAAGTGGTGGAATCCATGGATCCATTCCAACCCTCGCATCAAGCAGACAGACCCCTGTGCAGTCAGTCAGTGCTCATGCCCCTGTCGCGCTCCCTGTCGAAACCCTGTCTCCCGTCGCATTTTGCAGTGCGGAGCCGCTAAAAATCGCGGCGAAGCTATACTATACTAGAGCAAGAAATCCTGCTTGGCGAAACCTTAATTCCACCTATGTAATTCGCGCGACTGCTGCTTGCTTTGCTCTGGCGAACAATTCACATGTGGTTGCCGTCGCTTCCATCCCTTTGCTTCCCTCCTTGTTGTTGGTGATTGTTTCTACGCGTGTTTGAAGTTGCAACTTGCCCCCAAGTGTCTGTGTGTCTGTGTGTTTGTGTGTCCTTTACGCCAAAAATGCAGCGTCTTTCAACCACCCCTCCCTCCCTCTCAGGTGCCACGACGGGTGTGTGGGACCAATCGCAGCTCTATACGGGATAGGCCCCTCCCATTCCAAAGAGTGAAGAACTTGAGAGTTATTCGGCAGGTAGGTAGGTAGGTGGTAGCTTCCAGAGACCGGCTGAGCTCTTTCCGTCCTGCTGTGCACCCCATACCCCGCTCGAAGCAAGGCGGTTGGTTCAGTTTCTTTTATCCCGTGCAAATCGCAAGCCAAATTCAGCCATCATCATCCGATGTTTGCAGGACGAGCTGATAGCGACGTGTGGTTGTAGTGTTGCATCTTGACATGACATGGCACACATAAGTAGGTATATAACAGACTCACTCCCAGACGCCGCGGTCGGGCAATCCATCCTGGTTTTCCATCAAATCAACACCGGACCCGCGCAGCAACCCCCGAACCCATACAGTAAATACAACTTGCCTTCCAAAAGAAAAATAATCACTTCAAAGTTTCTTCATCAACCCCCCCCCCCTCCCTCCTTTGTGATAATGCCCGAGGTGAGAAAGGAGCAAACAATGTCTTTTTTATTACGCGGACAGGTTCTGAGACCGGTATATACACAGACTGAGCAGACAGAGAACGGGGACTACGAATATCTCTTGCACCATGCCTTCGACGCGGTGAATTATGGTAGATACATGTCTTGGGAGGCGGCAGAAGATGGGCTCATCTATAAAGCCATTTACGGCGTACTTGTTGAACAGCCCTCGACAGAAGAACGAATTGGCGTTTTTCTGCCCAGGGGCCAGGGAGTTCTTGTGATTAAAACAAAGTTCAAGATAGTCAAGGCTGAATAAGGAAGGATTATTGCTCTCCAGCTCACGACTAATTGCGACGCGTATTCTATTTTAAAGCATGGAAACGTGGTACGCCTAGAGTCTTGCATGTTTCACAGCCCAGGTGTGTAGGCAAGTACCTACCTTCCTCCTGACGTTTGCTGCTTGTTCTCACAATGCCCGAGGTTAGTTGGACAAGCAACTCAAGTTTCATAAGCAAAGTCTAACATTCAACTTTTTACCTACGCAGTCAGAGTGGGCAGAGCAAACAAAGAACGGGGACTTTTTGAAAATAACTCCCTTCATATGTTCCCGGCAGTTGAGCACGATAGACTCATGTCGTGGAAGACTAAGGAAGGTGGAATAATAATTACAAATAGCAGAGTTAGGGATATATTAACGGAAGAGACTGGTCTTCTACTCTCAAAGGGCGAGACCGTAGGGGTAGTAAAGGTGGGTTTTTAAGTTGGTGAAAGCTTAGTAGGTAGCCATCGCGAGACGGGGCATGGCTTCGAGTTACCTGAGGTAGTTCAATCTTACAACTTGGCGTTGCTGAATATACGCCGCTGCCCAGTCCATCCTTCCACGGCTTTGGTGCTGGCAACCCCCGCAACATCATATCATCCCATAATTCTCTATAACGACCAAGGTGAAACAAACCTATCGCCGGGGGGCATAAAGGTTCCAGTGACAATGTCCAAGATTAGCACAATAACTGAAGCTCCCAAAGACAAAATCTAACATTGACATCCACAGACTGAGCAAACAGAGAACGGAGACTGTATCCTTGATTCTCCAAATGTTCGAAATCCCACTACAGATGAGGTCGATATTGTCCTTCCACGGGGCCAGGGAGTGCTGGTCATACAAACAACCTTCAGGCTGCAGAGGGCTTAGTCAATATGGAATATTATTTAATTCACTATAATTGCGACTAGTGGAGAATAGCAATACAATTTACCAACATAGCTGTTTGTTCCTAACTGCCTGATATCCATCGGTAACAGTGATCCGAAAGCATGGAAGTGGACCTCCTTTTGCCGTGTCAATGGGTTGAACCCCGCAAAGCCACAGGGCCCGGAAAGCGAGAACGAGCATGCCTTAACTCTCGACAACAGAAACAACGACTACCGAGTGTGTCGACAAGTCATCGAGCATTTAAAAATGTCCGAGACAAAGGAAGCCATAAATGGGCGTGAGGACGGCGATCAAAAACACGGGTCGCCGAATGGGTAAAACCACATGCCTTTCGTAATTTATTAGTGGGAAAGCTCCTTAAATCGAGGGTGAGCTTTTTTGAGAAGCAACTTTATTATAGGTAAAATTCGTAATTAAAGAATACGAAGCGCGCTAATTTAATTTAGGTACTGAGAATTTCGAGTTTGATGGTGCAACCGTCGTCGCTGCTTGCTTGTTCTCCATTGACTGCCCAACCAAACGAAAATACTACCCAAGTAACCTTGGTTCTAAACCAACTCGACCAATCTATTCGCCGCAACGAGTGCCGTTTTTCTTTCCAAACCCCGCAACATCACAGAAATACGCCCAAGACATCTCGATCATATCCAGCTATAATTCTCCGCAACGACAAAGTCAATAGACATACCAACTTCCATTAGCAATGCCTGAGATAAGAAGATCAATTGAGAACAAATGCGCCTATAGGCGAGTCTAATATTAAAATACAGGCTGAGCAAACCGAAAACGGGGACTTCGAAGATGTCTTCTATCATATCTTCCCGTCAGTCGATTATGACAGACTCATCTCTTGGAAGGCTAAAGATGGTCGAATTCTCATAGATGGATGGCATTGTGAGAAATACATTGAAGGAGGAGACAAATAACCCAGTCCCAAAGGGACTGCCCGTGGCTGTAATGAAGGCGATTGTTAAGTTGGTGAGGGCTTGAGATACATATCAAGGAAATATTCGAAACACTGCCTCCATTCCCATCCAGAAATCTAGCTTTACCTCAATTATCATATCACCACCATAGGTGCTGCCATCCATGCCATGGAAAACTTTGACAGCACTCGCATTTGCAGCCAGTCCCTCTTCCCTCCGGCAGCGGCTGGCCTCCATAGCAGAGTAAAGATAAGGGCCCAAGAAAGGCTCCCAGTCTCGAGACACGGAGATGTTCGCCCAGTTTCTCACAGAGGGAGAAACCTTTATCTCGAGCCTGAAGTCTTGCCCGGGCTGGGAGGCAACGTGCAGTCGAACCGCATTGGTAAAGCGGGATCCGCGCTCCTCTCTTCGCGTGTCGCTTGCCTCCATGCCCGCATACAAGAGGGCTCCAAATGCTTGCCTCGCCTCCACCACCGACGCCAACTTTGCGACGGACGCAGGGCTCCCAATGAACGACATCGACATTGGCGGCGCCATTACAGAGGCTGAACTGCTGCTGCGGTCCATGTTGGCCCATGCTTCTTCTAACTGAGAAAAAGAGCCAGTACTACCAGCAGCAACAGCGGCTGCGACAACGGTGGTCAGGTGACTTCCCCTCAAACCTGGTGATGCTGCCGTGTTATGGCTAGAGGCCCGCCATGCGCCAGCGCCATCACCGTGATCACCGCCATATAAGGGGGCAGTGTATCCAGATCCCCAGAAGCCGGTGTATAGTCCTCCCTCATTGTTGCCGCCGCCGCCGCCGCCGCCGCCCTGTGCTTTTACCAAGAAAGGTTGGGGCTGCGGAGCGCTGCTCAAACTGCTACTATCAACATGGGCACGGGCACGAGCACTGGCACGAGCACTGGGAGCAACTGAAAGATCGGGCACAATGCCTTGTAGCCCCCCTCCTGGCGTTGGCATGTTCCGAAATGAGGAGGCAGGAGGCTCCACATGGAAAGGGTTGGCAAAGGGAGGAGCATCATGGCCCACCAACTGTTGATGTTGTGACAGCTGTGGGGCCATGAAGGGGCCAGCAGGACCGTCACTCGGCTGCTGTGGATGCGATGACTGGAAGGTCATACGCCCTGGACCCAGCAGAGCAGTAGGTGACTGTTGGGCAGTGGTGGTGTTTGCTGCTGGAACCGGTGACGGCCCAGGCTGCCTGATGGCTGACAGTGGGTATGTGGTTGTCGCCGTCGTCGACTGCGGCGGTGGGGGGGTTGCTGCCAACGCCGCAAACCGCACAATTGGATACAGAGACTGGGACTGCTGGGAGCAAGGGCTGCCTGTTGCCAGATGGGATTCACCAGGGGTTGCGGGCTGGCTGCTTGTGGTGACGGTGTTGTTGCTGTTCGCAACAGTCGGTGAACGCCCGGCAGCAGCAGTGCTGGACAAGGAGATAACACTGCTGTGATCAGGCGCCCAGTTGTTTGCACCGTTGGTGGCGGGAGAGGTATCCAGTCCTGTAACGTAGCGCCAATGGTTTGGGGTTTCTTTCCCAGGGATGGTGGTGGTCCAGGGCAGAAGAAGTCGAGGAGGTAGCGTTGGCTCCGCCCGGAGCCTCACTCTCCTTGAACTTCCTCGTCCCTGCTGAGCAGGCTTGGGAGATAGCGCACGTTTCTTTGGGCTGGTTGGATAACCGGCTCCTTGGGCTGCTTGTGCGCTTAGGAGTTGCTGACTGGCTGCCGTCAGAGATGATGGCTCCTTGAGCAAGGTTGACGGAGGCTGGGGGTGATGATGATACTGGGCGGCGCAGCTCCGAGATTCGGGGTGAGGCAAAGCTGCCTCAGGTGTTAGTGTAACATGGCAATACATCATCCGTACCTAGGGAGGTAGGTAGGTAGGCAAACTTACCAGGCTCTGGGGTTGAACCCCGTGCCTCTAGGTCAGACTCGGACGCGCTGCTCTCTTGAGCATGACCGGACTGACCGACTTCTTGGCGCAGACTCAACGCGGTATCGGTGTTGTTTGGCTGTGATTATGGCGGGTCTGCTACCCTTGTCTTGCTCTTCTTCTTTTTTTTCGGCATATCATTGTCAATAGAACACAGGCAGCTGGGCTTCGGCTCTGGTAGCGACAACACATAGGCACAGTATTCTAGTTACTCAAGAAATCAGTACCAGCAGTTGGGGGGAACAGCTAGAAATCCTCATACCACGAAGAAACCCAAGATGACAACTATCGCAGCGCCGCAGTCTCTTGATGCCGGACCAACAAAAGTCGTTGAGTGTATTCATGTCGAGTTCAGGGATGACGAGGCGCAGATGTCGTGGAATTCCCTCACGGACATACCGTTTCAGATCCTTGGTGGAGCGACATCGCGCTAGCTGGACGAACATTTCGAACGGCATCTGGGGCTGCCCAAGAGGAGACACCACTGTATACCGTTCGTGGGCCCACAAGTGAATGTTGGGAAGAGCGTCATGGTTCTGTAACCTGAACAAACTGCGGAAGGCTTGTTGCTTCGCAGTAAGCTCCATCTCAGGCATTGGTTGACTCATTGTGATCTGATTGGGACTGGATGTACAACGCCGAGTAGACAGACCAAAGAGCGGATATTAATGGGCAAGATTGGAATTTTGCTTGTCTTGGCTGTCGCTGTTGACTGGGCGGGGGATGAGACAGGGAGGCGTCAAACTTCAACATGGCGCTCTAGGCTAGACCGGCAATGTGATACCGAAATGCACTGGAGATTATACCTGGCGCTATAGTTTTTGTCTCAAAAGACAAGCGATCGGGTGCTCGTTCAGCTCCCTTCCCTCCGTGACCATGAGCAAACATTGTTTACTTTGCCCCTGAGTCGACCTATCCCTGTAACCTCTTCACTCACTTGACTAGACTTCGTAGTCTACTCACGCAACTTCATTCAGCTTGACTCCCTTTCGTCAAGTTTGGTGTCGTTAACCTTTGTGATTGTGTTTTGATCATCATGCTTGTTGGATACCTACCTGGTCACTCACCTGTTGGTACGCGTAGTCTCACTGATAAGAAAAGCGAGACGGAACACCATTAATAGTTGCCAACTTACATGGGACAACATCATGGCTACAATTCAATGTAGCCCGCAAACATACATTCCCTGTATCTTGCAATTTCATCAAATCGCACCAGTCAGTCGTCCAACCTAACTCCGCTCACTGCCCCCAGCCCCCCCCGACATTGATCCGGCGAAGCGCTCAAGCAAAGTGCCCTGCACATATTTCTCACGAGGCTACCAATGAATGACGAAAACCAAGTCATGTCTATCTCATGCGGTCACCGGTGAGGGACGGTCGTAATCCGGTCATCCGCCCTTGCCCCCTTTACCCCTTGTCCCCTTGCTCTCCACACCACCCATCCCAGACCGACAAAGTTAACCAACTGTGTGCGGCCTGCAAGATGTCAGGAAGGCGTCTGGGTTTTCTGTGAGAACCGAGGCTGGACATTACGATGGCAAGTAAATGTGATAAAGGGATGTCAGGCTCTCAGGTGACCATGACTTCGTGGGTACTGATTGTTTCCCTCGCAATGTGGCGGCATACTTTCCGATTATTTTGTGGATCTGGAAAGTGAACCAACTCGTACTAGGCTCGGATACCGACGGATCGCCCGAGAGAGAGACTTGGGAGTGGAAAGGATGAAGTGAGGAGTTTGTCGAGGGGGGTGGTTGGGACTACAGGGGGCCAGACAAACTGCATACAGACTGCTCCAGCTCCCAAGGTCCGTCCGCTTGAGCCGTCATAACATTCCATGATCTATCTTGAGGCAATAAGGTTTTTATACCCAGGGAGAGAGCCTGCATGTCCTAGGTACCTAGGTATTCTGTCCCTGTTTTCGAAAACGGGAGTCATGACTAAATGCTACGCTTGGGCGACAAAGATGTGGGTGGAAGGCCGGGGTTGGAGTGATGGGGAAAACTGAATGCTCGTGCCCAGATTCTCCTCTCACCATGTCTGGGCTTCCCTGGCGGAAGGCGTCTTGGTTTTGAGTCCCTGAGCATAAGGTTATCTTCTGGCTCCCAAGATGTGGTTCATTAATTCCTTCGTCTTTTCTTCTCCTTTATCACTTTGCCAAACTCAGCCAGCCAAGTACACTCGGAGAAAAGAGTTTTTTTGCTTGACTGCCTGAAATTCAAGTTGTTAAACATGGAGGAGTCCTCGAACCCAGCGCCCGAGCGGGAGCTTGAACCGACCGGAGACCCAGCACCGTCGGGAACTATTGGTATGTGCAAAATTCCATTTATCAACCCTATGGTCTGTCTGTCTCCCACCAACAAGTTCGACTTTGAAACAGACTTCAGCCATGACGTGTGGCAAAACATAACCAAAGGCCTGCAAAGAGAGGCCGACAAGATGATTCTCAAAGAATTCTGGCAAAAGAAAATCTTCGATAGCATCCTCGACGGCAACAAGGCCCACATCTTCTCGCACCAAGGCGTCAGAAGGGTGGCACGGCTCGACTTATATGATGACGGCAAGGAAAGAGTGGAAAGATTTTCATCCGGCGCCATTCCTCTGCTTGCTGTGTGCGCTGAGATGTTCGTCGGCGACTTCGCCAATTGCGCTTGGTTGCATGCTGCCAACGGAAACCGAAAGAAGATTCACAAGTCTGACCTGCCCGCCGCTTGCGCCACATTTGATATGCTTGACTTTCTTGTTGACATCGTGCCTCGGGTGGATAGTTACAAAGAGTTCAAGCCTATCGAAAGACCCAGACTCCTGCTGTCTGGAGAGGATCTAGACGAGTTGGCCGCTCGCTCGTATCATCGGTTGCTTCGGCACCAGCCCGATGAACCGTCAAACCACTCCTCGTCTCAGGAACGCATGAGCATTCTTTTCCTTGGAAAACCTTGCAACCTTTTTTTCAGTGTCGTCTATACCGATGCTGACCCATCTCTTTTTACTATGACAGGAAAGCAAGAGACACCGGATTGATGATGCACGACTCCGGGGCGACGACGAAGCCATTGCCGCATTCACATATAAGGATGATCCGCTATCTCAGTTCCAACCATCACCTCAGTTCCTACCACCGGCTGGCCCCTTTGTTGGCAATTCCACGTTCGCGCATGAGTTCGCACCTCCACAGCCAACTTACCTTCCTCATCCCGACTCTGCACTCAGATATGAGTACACGCCACCACATCCTGCCAATCCTGTGGTCAGATATGAGAGATACTAGCCGGCACCTCCTGACAATTCTGTGTTGTCGTTTAGGTATGGGGGCCCCCGCCGACACCTCCTGACGATTCTGTGTTTGTCGTTCAGGTATGGGGGGTCCCCGCCGCCGGCACATCCACATCCTGCCGATTCTGCGGTGGTCAGATATGCGAGAGACCCGCTGCTGCTACCTCCTCTGCCGTCGCTGCTGCCGCGACAGTCTCTTCATCTCGACAAGTACTCTAACGGCCATGCATATTACAAATCTGCGCTTGAGCGCGCGGATCCTTGGAGTGGTGGTATTTGAGATTTGTTGGAACCAAATACCGAAGAAGGGGGAGCACCAAGGAGGTACCTACATGGACTGGTTCGGACTCTGGGCGGGCGGGCGTTCTGCTCAATGTATTTTTGCTATTTTTCTTTTTTTCAAGGCTCCTCTCTCGGGAGCTCGTTCACTTTCTCTCTTTCTTGCGCAGAACACATGCACACACAAACAGGCACGCAATTCAATCTCCCTTTTGTAAAACTTCTTTGTGGTCCCCCTTTTCGTGCAACAAACAATGTTTGATAATGTTCTTGGTTGCACGAAGAAAAGGAAACAATGTGTGATAATATTCTTGTCACACAAGGAAAGAGAAAAAAGAAGGGGGGGAGTTGCCAAAATATCTCTCCCTGAAATACAAATCCAGCTAGGCCCTGCTGGTTGGTTTCTTAACACCATACCACCCGTCGAGATTTTTTTGCAAGTCCAACTCGATGCGTTGACCAACAAATCTTTTCCTCCAACTTCAACTCCAACTTCATGACTTGACCACCAAAGCTTTTTCCTTCCAAAATATAGATATATCCTGCAATTTATCTTACCCAGTTTGCTCAATATTTTCCAATTCTTTGGTCCGAAATACGATATCAGTCTGGTTTCTTTGCTGTGGTGATTTGAAGTTTTGGCCAAGCAAAACCCATGTCTGTCTTTTGGACGGACCCAAGTACCTAGAGAAGCTAGGTAACAAACGCAGTGAGTGGACCAGGGCTATATGTATTGTAGGAAGCCCGTCATCAGAAGACAAGAGAAAGGAGAAAACAACAAACAATCATAATCGTTGACAACATGAACACTGGATGGGGACCCCAAGTTAAAAAATACAGAAAAAGGATAGATACCTAGCTAGGTAGCTATGTACCTATCTAACCAGCTGGAGCAGACAAAGGGGGCCAATCTGGGGTGTCTTTCTCCAGCCACATCATGTCTATCCTAAAAACAAAAACTAATTCCTCTATCCAATTCAATACCTAACAATATCTTGGCAAATTATTAGGTGACATCCAATCTGGACCTACAAAAGAAAATCTAAACACTGGCCAGCGAGGTTTACTCGACCCACCCAGCCAGTCTTTCACATCTGAAATTCAAGTTAGGGTCTACATCTTCCACCAAAAGTCAGATGAATAAGGTAGATGGGGACACATACACTCTCGATGACTTTTTACTCGTCATCATAGTCCATGTCCTCCTGCTTGATGAAGGGCTTTCTGGCAGTCACGCCAGACTTGGCTCCCTCGGACGACCCACTTGCGCCGCCCGTCTCATAGCGGGCGGCATGGATGACCTCCATCGCAGCGTTGAAGCTCTCCTGATCAGCAGGGTCGACAGGCTGATGGGCACGAGAGGACATGGGGGGCCAGTCACGAATGGGAGGTAAACCGGGGACAGCAGGCTCCTCCTCCTTCTTCACGACGATGTTGTCGTTCGTGACGGCCATGTTGATCCGATCCCAGGTGGCAATGCGAGGTGCCGAGGTTGGAGAAGTAACAGCGGCACGGGGACCATTCAAATAATCGAGTGCAAATTTGGCCCAGTCTTGAGCCGAGAAAGGGACAGCATCACGGATACTGGGAAGGGTCTGGTCGGGGTTTCCGACAGGAGGGTGACCGGCGTGCTCCTCATAAGCAACGGGAGCAGTCGACTGATTCAAGTTGGCCACAGACTTGGCCGAATCCTGAGCAGCATGGCGAGGCCCCCCCGAGGGAGGAACAGTATGACCGATGTTGGAAGGAACTGGGCGAACAATAGGGAGACGATCACGCCGCTGACGAGCAACGATGGTGGCCCAAGCCCGAGTAACGCAGGGGCGGGGCGAGATAGGTGCCGCTTGACCGGTACCGAAAGGAGGCGGGAGATCATCAGAGTCATTGGGAGAACCAGTAAAGCGAGCATGCCTCTCGGCCTGACGCTCCCGGGCACCGGCTCCGTGAACAGTGGGAGTGTTGTCCAGAGCGAAGTAATCCTCAAGCTGTGAGAGGTTGAGATCTTGTTGCCAAATAGGGATGACTTGGGTTAAGTTTGGGGGCTGGTTGTTGGCGGGGGAGGTGTTGAGGGCTACCGAGGGGATAGATCCGTTGATGTACGACTGGAGAGTGAGAGCCACCGGCTCAAGCATCACTTCCACCATATCGTCGTAATAGGTAGAGGCATCGGGGGTGAAATAGCGGTCCGTGGTGCGACGACGTCCTTGACGGAGAAGTCGTCCCTGAAGGCCGGAATTCAAGAGGCGGTTGAAGGAACTAGGAGCGTCAATTTTGATGGAATAATAACTCGCAATTCGAAGGTATGCAGCGGCTGCGTATATCATATCAGCAGTCGGGAGAGGGAGAATGGCACCCATTCTGATTCTTGATTTAACTTGGCGATATCGAGAACTTAATGATGTTGAATTTGGGGGCGCAGAAACCTGAGAAGCTGTTGATAGTATCCATGGTAGTGCCGAGATAGGTGCTTCAACCGGAACGGGATTGTCCCTGATATACGCAGACATGACGATGGAGAGCAGCCTAGCTCACAACGTTACAACTCGTACTTTTTCCCCGTAGATATCACAGATTTTGTGGATATCGTCCAGAACAGGCAGCTGTGCAACAAGTCGGCCGTCGTCTGAAAGTATAATAATTCTTGGTCACAGTGGAGTTTTTGAAGCTGGAAGGTTGTTCAAGGAGCACGCATTTTAACTCCCCTCCACCACGAACACACTTTGGTGATCGCCGGCTCCAAGGGCTGTCGGCCGACAGGAACCCCTGATCGGCGCCTGCCAGCCTGCCCGAATGCTCGAGCGTTCAACGGCCGGCGGGGCATAGGCAAAAGGAGGCGATCATTTTCCCAGGGGCACGGCCAGATCTCGGGGCTGGTCTAATCTCGAGCGAGAAAAACAAGCAATGACAGTTTGCTTGACCCCTGCCATGGGGTGTAGCGCAACGGCAACGGCAGCCTGAACCTTGATCAGCCACATTGGAACTTCATTGGGGGATGTCTGTAGATAATGCCCCTGCTAATTACAAAAGGCAAGGACGGCGAGCGGATGCCTTAGTATGGGATGAGGTTTGTTTCATGAGTCTCGAGGCTCGAAAGCCTGAAGCCAGGCCGCCTGGAGCTGAGCTCGCTCGTCCTAAACGGCAGCGCCTCTCTCTCTCTCTCTCTCTCTCTCTCTCTCTCTCTCTCTGTGTGTGTGTGTGTGTGTGTGTCTGTGTGTGTGTTGCGGTGCGGCACGGTGCTCGGGGTCCGTAGTCTATGGCTAGCGGTCGCTTTCTTTTTCCTGCCACTGGGAGAGGGACTGGAATGGACTTGACTCCAAGTTTCGCATGGGACTTGCCGGGGCAGCAAGTATTTGCCGAGTTGGGAAGCAAGTCAGTCAATCCAGCCGAAACGGCTTTTCACGCGACGCCAGAAGAGAGCCAGCCCGCAGCCCACAGTCCCACACCTCCTTGTTTGCCTGCCTTCTTGGCCCTTTGGGGCTGTTGCCAGCGACCAGGGACCAGTGACCGAACAGCATTGCGTTGAGTAGGTATGCAGGTGGGTAGGTAGTCGGGAGAGCAAAGTGTAAGCTGCTCTGCTGCTTGCGATTAGCTGCATTGTGTGCCATGCAAGTGCATTCATTTGGTTGTCTGGACATGCCCCAGGCGTCGGGTTAGTGCAAGTCCGGAGACTGAAACATCCTCCACTTATCAGTACTACGCTAGGGTTAACTCGAGAATCGAGATGGGATCCCTTCGAGAAATCGAGATGGACCCCAGCAGCCCTGGGAAGCGTCGCGCCAAGCCCCCTACCCCGCAGCTCCCGCTGCTTGGCGGCAACCACTCACTCCCCAATGCCCCAAGGCCCACCAGGCCCCGAACTACCTGCCCGCCTCACTTGCCCACTTGCCCACCACCCAGGTAACCTGACGCGCCGGAAGGACGCATTGCACACAGCAGCCGCTCTTGTTCTTTTCTTTTTTTTCACACTAGCAGCTAGCTGCATGCATGACGACACAAGCCACCAAGAGGACACTCCAGCCCTGGTTTTTTTTTGGGGGTCTGGCCAGAATTTCAAATCCTCACAGCAAAACGACAACGCATCACATTTCGAATCTGAAAGTTGGAAAATGGTAAGAAACCAGGTGAGATCAACGTCAAAATATGCGCTTTAAAACCAAACAATTGGGGGTGTGGCCGTCGAGCTGGCAAACTCTCGACCGGTTGTATGGTGTTGATGGGATGGATGGATGTTAAGAAACATGACCAGGGTTTGGATTGTCCTCTAGAGCAGAGGAGACCCGGACTGGGGAGACGCTATCCCCTTTCCGAGTCCGTCCGTCCCGTTTTGGCGTTGGACCAGGTTGCTGAACCAGGGACGAAATTGGACGGTTCTTGGAACAAGGCAGCCCAGACTAAAACTTAGTGGGAGATCGGATGGCGGCAGGCTTACTCACTTGTTAGACTCCAGTTCCCCCCTCCCCCCTACCTAGGTAACCAAACCACCAGCCTTGTGCAACTGACAAGGCACGGATAGCATGACACAAACATTTATTATACTTTCCATGGGCCGTTTCTGTGAAACAACCGCTTATTATTTGTACGCAGTGTCAGCAACGGCCAGGGGGAAGGAAGGAAGCATGTCAACCACCACCACCATCATCAACAACAACAACAACAAAAAAGTCAAAAAGTTCACACCATGTCGCCAAGTTCCCGAACACAGCACAAACACATACCCGCTGTATTTTACGTACGGCGCTACTGGTCCGAACTCGCATCAGCTTTCAGCCAAAAACTGCCAAGCTGCTATTGCTATTTGACGTCGGCGCCTTGGCGGCCCTCCGTGGCTTGCCTTAGGTACGTTTTGTGGCTACACTACTCCCTCCTGACACTTCGGACAACGGGCCCCCCTACCCGAGCAAATGAACGGGTTCCAAGGAAGCGGGCAGGCGGGCCCTCGCAGACTAAGTGCCCACGGCAGAGTGAGGATGGGGAGTGACCGTGTGCGTGTGTGCGTGTGTGCGTGCTGTTGCGTGTTTGGCGTGTCTGGCGTGTCTGGCGTGTTGGGTGTGTTCTGGTGGGGGGCAGGAAGGGAGGCCCTTCGCTCGACCAAGAGATGATCTGCGCTCGACGTTGGATGACAAAAAATCAAAAACAACCTGCGGCAGGGCTCATGCTCTCGGACCGCTTCTTTTCACAGACATTTTAATGTAGGCGTCTGCATCTCTCTGATAGAGGTGGTGTCCGAGTTTGACAAGAGAATGTACTTGTCGGAACACGAGAATCTACATGCTGGGCTCAGGCAAGAAAGGCTCCTCTGGAGGTTGCTTCGTCAAGTAACTCACTAACACGGTACAAGTTAGACACTTACCCTCACCTCTCTCCACTTCTCCTTGGGCCCGACAAAAGGATGTGCTCTATGTGACTTCCTGCCTGGCTTTTCTCCGCTCACCACATTCTCCCCCTCGCCGCCGCTAATGCGGACGGACAGGGGACAAGGAAGTAAGATGGTCCCCGAGTCTACAGCTCTCTGTGGCTTGGACCCAGATAACACACCCGGCGAGCCAATGGTGTTGCCCGCCGATCGCCAACTTGGACTTCAAGCCAGAGTGGTGAGCTACAAGTCACTGAAACATTGGCGAGTCCTTGCTGCATGTGATATGATTTATGACTGAGCTACAATAGGGATCCACGTCAACTTGCATCAAGCCCCCTTCGTATTGACCGGACGGGCTGTTGGAGATAACCACAAGGGAATGAAGAGAGAAGAGAGAAGGGAGAAGAAGCTCTGTGAGAGAAGCTCGGCGGAGGAGGAGGAGAGAGTCCTCCTCCTGCTCGGAGCTTCTATACTTCCCAATGTTCCAGTCATAGAATAAAGAAAAAAAGAGCATTTTGCCCTTTCCATGAGCAAACTTTGAGATCACACAGCACACTTTGCAAAGCTCAATCCAAGCCCCCCTCAAGAACCACACACACATACACACACACACGCACACGCACACACACGCACACAACCAAACCAAAAGCACTCCTTTCAAAACGAAACTATGGCATATAGCACCTTTCTCACAATGGAGGAGTCGGAGAAGGCCCTTCTCCTGCCCCTGGCTAACGCTCCTCCCACCCCCACCGCCGCCACCACGATCACCAAGACCTCCCAGGAGGAGGAGGAGGAGGAGGGAGGGGAACCAGGCGGCCAGAAGCCCGTGGGGATCCTCCAGTCCGTCTTCGTTCGGAGCGTCTTGCCATTGGCGATGTGCTCCAGCCTCAACCTTGCCCCCTACTTCCTCCAGCTCTACTTCACCAAGCTGCCGTCCCTGGTGACCAATTTCCTGCTGACCGTCGGCCTGCCGGCGCTAAGCGAGATGGCCGTTGACGCCATGTTCACCAGGGTCACTCGGCTGCCCGACCTAGCCCTGTGCGTGGCTCTGGCCGACGACGACGCCGGCGATATCGAGGAGAGCGAGAAGCGCGCCCTCCGCAAGTCGCAGTCGTCGGGCATCTTCACCAAGCAGGTCTGTCTCAAGCTGCCTGCGCAGGTTGCCTCCATTGTCGTCCTGGGCATCAGGGTCGGCTGGGGCTTCTTTCTCTCGCTGGGCTTGGCCATCCTGTTGCTCGCGGCCAGTTGGGGCCTTGTCTGTATCTCCGGTGAACGCATCCAGGCCAGTGGAGACAAGAGACAGGACCGGGACAAGGCAATGTAAGTTTCTTGTTTGTCATTGATCATCTATCATAACACACAACAACAACAACAACTACTACTACTACTACTACTACTACTACTACTACTACTACTACCAACCTACGCACCACCCACCCACCTCACATACATGTACACTGTCACACAACAATGACGATAATAAACTGACAAGTTAGCAGTCTCGCCCGAGACACGAACAGAATGGTGGCAATCGCCATGCACGCCGCTTCGCAGCGGTGGTTGGACACCATCAACTTTTTGCGGCGCTTCGGCGTCGCGTCCATCTCCATCGGGATCACCGTGTGGCTGATCGACTCGTCGGTCACCGGCATGGACAGCACCACCCTGCTGCTCTGCGTCAAGATGGTCGCCCACACCACCCAGCTGGACGAGCTGTTCGTCAAGCTGTACTCGGCCCGCGTGCCGACCCGCCGCCTGTTCGAGACGCTCAACCGCCGTGGGGGCGTCCGCCGCTGCATGGAGCAGGCGTTCCGGTTCGAGGCGACGGCCGCGGCTACGGCTTTGCTGCAGCAGCACCACCAGCAGCAGCACTACAACAACGAGAGTCGTCTCCCCGACGGCGCGGGCACGGAGTACCGTCGTTGCGGTGGCTTTCTTTATGACGAGAGCTACAAGGTCTAGAAAGAGTACAAACTCGAGGGGTGAAAAGGGAGATGATGGTGATGATGCCCGATCGATCACTTGACAATAACATACATCCCCCTCTCTCTTCCTTCTGAGTACCTGTATCTATTTATTATTTAGAAGTATCACGCACCTCTAGGTGCTGGCACTCCCCCACCCAAGGTTTTTTTCCATGGTTGATGGAAGAAGTCTATAAAAGAGGTTTCTACCTAGGTAGTTAGTCAGTTAGTTAGTTAGCAGTTGGGTCAAACAAACTGCAGTGCGGTGTGTGGGCGTGGGCGGTGGTAGACTGGTAGTACCTAGGTAGCAAAATCCCGTGCATGCCACAGCATTGCATGGAGCAGCAAGATGTTTGTGCGAGTGAGGCTTCAGTCTGCCGTGTCTTTCAAAATGAGCCCTGTACTACAGTAACTAGTAGGTATATTTTTTACATGTACATACCACGCTGTGGACTACAAGCTAATTTCCAGTTGTTTGTTTTTCGCTCATTGCACTCACTGCCAGTCCAGCGCGTAGTTGGAGGCTTTAAAACATTGTCCACTAGCCGGTCTATATGCAGGCCAAGACAAAAGCACCTCTAGCATGGCCAGTAGACAGACAAACGCGAAAAAGAAGGGGAAAAAAGAAAAGAAAGGAATCGCACTATCCATCCTGTGGCCCCGCTCGACCGCCACAAGCGTCCCAACGTCAGACCGGTCAGGATGCAAGCATTACAAACGTCACAAAGTCATGAAAGAAGAAAAAAGAAAGAGGATAGATTGTACACACACACACACACACACACACACACCCTACCATCACATCACACCACATCACTCAAGTTCACTTCTCTTCCCTTACTTTCCCTGAGCTAAGTGAGTGGAAACAGCGCCTCCTAAAGCCATGCCCTAGATTAGATAGACCAGAGAGGCAGGGAAAGAAAGATAGAGAGAGAGGGTCGTCCCGGGGGGGTGGGGGGCACCAATTTGGCCTAGGTAAGTACCTAAGGTACCTAGGTAGGGAAGCAGACGGACGCACGTCCTGCCGAGTTTACGGTACAAAAACTCGGGGCGTCGTCCATCTCTGTTGTCTCAAGCTAAAATCTCACCATGTCCACTCTGTGTCCAAGCACCGCCCCCTGATCCAGTGAGAAACAGAGAGATAGGGAGGGAGAGGGGCGATCGACGAGCTCAAGCTGAAAGGTAGGCTAGTACCTACTCTACTAACCGATGAAGGTCCGGAGATCATGTTGGTCCGTCACATTACGCCCACCACGTCATGTCCATTGTATCTTGGCCGTGCTGTCTGTTTAATAATGCTGTGCATCTCCTTGTTGTTGGCTTGTTATTATTGGCCGACACGATACGACACTGCGGACTGGTGCCGTCCGAGCTGATCGACGGCTGCAAGTAAGTCACTTGATCGACCAACCACCCAGACTAGGCTCATTCAGGACAAGAGGACATACATACACACAGTGAAATTGCACAGTTAGTTTCACTTGCAGCAAGCCACGGAGCTGCGATTTTATCGTGACTTTCTTGCTAACATATTCTACCAAATTACCATGCACGCAATGGTGGGTTTGAGAGAAAAACACTCGGTCTAATAACAATCTGATAAGATACATGCATAGATTCGAACACGGCCCGTCACATATCATTTTCCCCCTTCCAATAGCCAGAAATACCTGGACTCGATCTCCACTCAATTACGACGTCGACGAAGTGACTGACAAGTAATGACGGGTGTCTCGGGCGTGTCTGGTCTGTCCGTCTCGCCATGAAGCCACTCTGCGTCGGATGCGTCGGGCGTGTCCGTCTCGCCATGAAGCCCCTGTGTGTTGGGCCTGTCCGTCTGGCCATGAAGCGGCTGTGCTACCACACTGTTGAGGCTTTGATAATGGGAATATTGGTGAGAATACTGGTGAGTAGTGAGGCATGGCCCACGAATTGACCTCGCTTGCGAGACGCAATGATACAATACGTTCGGGTGATGCTGAGGCAGCGATTGGGGGTTATAGAGCGGAGGAAGGACTCCAGGCAGAAGGTTTGCCCCCGAGCTGGAGTAAACCTGATGACGCTGAGACGGCAGATACCCAGTCCCTGGCATTTGCCTTGATGCGGCGGCATTGGTTACCACATCCTCAGGATTGCCGGGCACTGCCGACGCGCTGGAGAGTAGGAACAACCAGTCAGACAAAACTCAACGAGACGGGAACTTGTAGGGATTATCTCAAAACGAGGAATAGAAACGAATAAACCTGCCTTGGCTGCGGGTTCCGGCTCAACAAGTTGAAGATATTCACTGTGGAAGTGATCAACGCAGGGGGTAGCGGTGCAAAGGTTGGCGGGGCATAGTTCATCCCAGAGTTGATGATGCCGCCGCCTGGATGTGCAATGCCCCAGGCCCGGGGGAAAGGGAGGACGAAGGACTGCCTATTGTTTGGCATTGTTCCCGTTCCCGGTGGTGCGGGCCCGGCACTTGGACCAGGAGGGCGTTGATGGCCATTCTCAGGTGGCATAGGCATGTCCGCGCGTCGGACGGTCGGGGGCCTACGGCAACCATTGTGGTTCCCTTTCTTTCTACAGGCCGCGCACGGCATATCCTCGTCTACAGCAGAGAGCGGATTAGACGCTGGCCAGGTTGTCGACACAAGTGAGGCAAGCCATGTTAACTAGGTCGCCTTGAGAAGACTCCACTCACCACAAGCTACATGACTTTTTCGACAATCAAAACAAGCGGTACCGACTCGCCTGCCAGTCATGTTCCTACTGGTAACGTTGTTAACCAAGTGGCAAGGAAGAGGGTTAAAATTGGCCGACATCCTCACCGTCTCGCCATCGATAATGGAGGGGTTGGAGCTTGGTCTTGGTTTGAGGGTCTGGGGATAGGAGACCCAGGGGGAGGGTGGAGGGTAGAAGAACAAGCGATGGATGGGATTTTCGCAAGGGAGGAGGCAAGAAAAGGATGGGCGGGGCGGTGATGTGCCACTTGGAAGAGAGAGCAACGCGGGCTGGGCGGGCTGGAAGGTGGGAAGCGACGAGAGAGATAAGGAGCGGAGAAGTTGCCGTCGTTCCTTCCATGCCCTTCCAGGTTCATATCCATCCATCCATCCTTGTTCCTTGCTGCTGCTGCTGCTGCCTGCCTGCCAAACCCAATGGCCATCAAACTTCACTTTCAAATTATTGACCTGGTTCCTACCTAGGTACCTCTTGCACTCTTTTCATCCTTGCTAGTAGCTCTGGCGGCAAGTACCTTTCCATTCCATAACCAATTGATGGATTATCCATCTTACATCAAGTCATTGGCCTAGTGAAGTGAAGGCAAACAGACGTATCTTCCACCATTGTGCTGCTCTGTGAAATCGAACATGGGAGGTACCTACCTACCCAGGTATCAATGTGTACTTTGCACCTCGAGTCCAGATCCCGCAGTCAATAGAGCTGGGAGGAAACTACCCGCTAAACTGCGGTGGGTAGTAATACCAAACTCATGGAAGGCAGGCCCCCGGGTCGGCGACCTTGCGGGAAACTGGAAGCTGGGAGCCGGGAGCTGGTGAGCTGGTGAGCTGGGAGGGAGGGGCCGCGGCTGGCCGAGGTTGGAGGAGAGTTTCCCTAACGCCCGCTGCAGGCCATCTGCAGCCAGTAATCTATCCGCCGCTAGCAGTTCGCTTATTGCTTTTTGCTACACGCCACCCGGCCAACCTGAGGTCAAGCTGTAATCCAACTGCAGCCGCCTTCTAAACCAGAAAAAATTGAATGACAAAGTACGAGCGCAAGAATTGATATCGATCCTCTTGATATTCAGATGTTGGCCAACACTCCAACCATGTACATGTGTACGTACCTAAGGTACGTCCGGACACACTGTATGTCGTCCCCCTGAAATCGGGTTCGCTGGGGGGATCTCAACAATGGCGGCACACAGCACACCCCCGAGCCAAGCTGAGCAAAAAGGCTGGAAACCACTGCCAATGAAACCCCGCCTGTGACTATGTGGCAAGTCACAGACATTTGTTGTTCCGACACTCCGTCTAGGGTCAGCTGGCTGCTGGTATACGTCGACGGAATGGGGAACCTCGGGGTGAGAGTGATTGCACTGAGACAACAGGTCAGTCCGATTCCCAAAATGGCGATAGAGAAGCAAGCCAAAGCACAGCTCGGTGTATGTCTGTCCCAGCCGCTCTGTGTTACGACGACTCGCGGACCGAGCACAGGCGATCAGGGGCGGGAATCTCACCGTCTTCTCCCCAAGCCTGGCAATTGATAGCATTTCTCTTTTACCTACCTGGCGGATTGGGCCCTTTTCACTGTCCTGCTCTTCTCTCATGGTCGGAGTCCGTGAAAAAGAGATCGACACTCATAGGGCGGAAAGGGGGAGAAGTGGGTAGAAAGGGGGGAGGAGGGGAGGAGATAGAACGAACAGCTAGTGACTCCCGGCTTGACGTGCGTTTAAACGTACCTTGTCGCATATAGCAGTTAGCGTGCCTCTTTCCCTTATGAGTCTAGGCTGTCGGATAGCACTCGACCAGCCATGGTTGCTTCTTTTGCCCACGGGTGTGTTTAAGATCTGCAGAAGCCACCACGAAACTGCCCCCCCAACCCAAATGACCTTGCTCGTTGCTTGTCCAAAAGAGATGACCTCCCCCTCTTCGCTGGCACAGATCAGCATGACCGCCAGTGTTCTACCTCAGCACGTCGAAACGCACTCAACCAAGGGCATGTTGACCACGGCCAACTTCACCGAGGGCAAGCCAGCGACAGTGAACCTCACTAAGTCCGAGATTGTTTATGGACTCGACCAAACGCGAACCAATAACAATGGGCTCAAACATTACCAAGCCGACGGTAGAATCAACCACGGGCAGCCCGCCGACGGCAGAGTCGACCATGGGCAGCCCGTCAACGTCAGAGTCGACCACAAGCAACCCGCCAACGGCAGAGTCGACCACGGGCAGCCCGACGGCAGAGTCGACCAAGGACAAGCCGACGAGAATGAACTCTATCGGCAGCATGTCAACGGTGAACTCAACCACCAGCTCGTCCACCGTTGGTTCAGCCGCCAGCTCGTCCACGGTGGCCTCATCCAACGCCTGCAAGTCTGCCAATGCAGAAGAAGAAGACGGCCATTGTTCCAACCCAAAGGCACAGCCAAGCGTCAGCTTGACGCTCGCCGCGACCCGCGCCGGCAATTCTGCCATCGCGGAAGGAGATGGCCATTGTCGCAAGCCAAAGACACAGCCAAGCGTCAGCTTGACGGTCGCCGCAACCTGCGCCGCCGGCAAGTCTGCCATTGCAGAAGAAGATGGACATATTTACAACCCAAAGACACAGAGAACCATTTGTTTGACGGTACCCTCACGGAACGCCGGCAATTCTTCATGGTACAACAGTACATATACCAACTCCAACGGGATGTCAACAACAAGCGCCGGGAAGTCTCCAGACTACGCCAGCAAGTCGCCCTACACTGGTGGGCCTCCAGCCAATTTTAGCCAGTCTGGCATTGAAAAAGGAGATGGCCATTGTTCCAACCTAAAGGCACAGCCCAAAGTCATCTTGACAGCGGCCTCGGTTTATGCCGGCGGGTTTGCCATTGAAGAAGAAGATGCCATTGAGGAAGAAGGTGCCAGTGAGGAAGAGTCAGCTATCCTTGACGACGAAGAAGAAGAAGAAGAATATCCCCGCCTCCTCATCTTCAAGACCATCAAGCCAAAACCCCGTTCCCGAAAGTCCCTATTCGGAGAGGCTCCCATAAAAAGGCTACGCAGCAACAGCAACAAAACGTACGCCCCGGGTGTGCCCCTCGACAAGAAAGCAGTTCGGGAGTGGATGATACAAAACGAACTCTCCGTCGAGGATCTTCGAAATGAACTCGTTCATGAACGCAAAAAGGAGGGCACCATGCGCCGTGATTATGTCCCTGAGTATAGGGTGGTACGTGACGATGAGATGGCCACTGCCAGCAGCTGGCGGGAACTCTGGTATGATTGGTAGTTTTGTAGTGTAGGCCAGACAGGAGAAGGAGGATTTCTCATTCCTCCGGGATGAGAATCGTTCGTCTACTACCACTGGGTAGGTAGATCGTCTCGACTAGGTAGCTAGCTGTGGTGGCTTCTGGAGGAGGAGCTGGGCTTATGATAACACACAAAAAAAAAAAGAAGAAGAAAAAAAAGGGTCAGATGGATGAATAGGTAGGTAAATCAGAAGGGGGGACGGGTGGTGGGTTTTTCTTTTTTCTTTTGTTTTTGCTTTTTGACCTCAATGGGCTGTTCACCACACGATGAAAGGTGACAGGAATAGATAGATGGGACCAAGGCGTTATCAGTGTATCATGACACTTGGGATTCACGTCGTCGCCGATGGCTCGCACTGGCGGGGGGCGTCAACTGGTATCCGGGATGGACAAGGCAAAGAGAGGCCCGGAAGTGTTTTGCGTACCTTAGCAAGGCGTTGGAAGTTTAGTAAAAATGAAAGTGCTTTTGCACCCCAAGCCTGGTCTGACCGACGGTTAATAAACTGTTGGTGCTCTTTCTCTCTCCTTAAGGGTGGTTGTAAGGTGTTGTTGTGGTGGCTTTTTCGTCAATGAGGTGCCCACCGCATGTTTGTTTCTGCCCAAGGAAGCATGACTGGGGGGCACATTGCTAGGTAATTACCAGAGCTTCCCGTCAAGTCGACCTAGACCCGAAGGCATGTTGTAGAATGCGTTGGGGTTTTAATAATGATGGGCGTGCGGTCGTTTCCTGGGCCTGACAGAATGGTTGTTGTTAAGTGGTTGTGGGGTGCTCTTGCTTCTCTTCAGTCTGTGATGTTGGGGTAGCTTATTTTCGTTCTGGTATCCACGCATTTTTTGGGGGGGTTTTCACGCATGTTCTGCTGTTCACGTATGTTTGTACCCAAGGGCGCAGGTTCGGACAGTTTCGGGTAGACATCTCTCTGACTTCAAAACCGGTTGACGTCTCGTGAAGTTGGTTGCCTTGACCTCCTGCCCTACCCCCCTGAGATGGTTCGTACCGAGTTCCTCAAAGCCATGACGACGGGCTCTTTTACCGGACCTGGGAACAAATAGGTTAGGTGGTATATTCTTTCGAAGCCTTCTTCCCGACCCCACAGACGGGAGGAAGACCAAAGAGTCCTCGACGTCATGCCGATGCAGTCTGTTCTGAACCTCGGGCGCTGGGGGGAGGGAGGACAAGATATCAATGCCGTTCGTTGCACCCCAAGCTTGCTCCTCCTGAGACTGCTGCCATGGGCAAGGACTCAACAGTCTTCAACGTTGTGCCATGCCGGTAAGTTTCTGCCGAGAGCCTCGGGCCTAATTTGTATTTTCGTTTTCTTCTTTGGTGGCCCCTGTTTTTTTTGGAGGTCAGTGTGACTTTAACCCCTTTCAGTCAAGGGTAAGGTACGAGCTTCCCATCGTCTCGGCCCCGGTTCCTTGGCAAGGACAACGTCTAGTCTACTCTAGATGACACAAAACGGCTAGTGGGATAACGTCAACAAACTAACTCGAGTTTACACTAATACTGCAGAGACCCTGGATTCCCTTTAAGGCGTCCACTAACAGAGATCTTAGTCGAGAAGAAGAAGAAGAAAAGGAAAAGACAATGTTTGCTGCTCGGCATTATCATGCATGCCCAGCCCCCAGACTGTTTTTGTCATTCCAGACGGCCCAAGTGGAGGAGGCAGGCTGGGGCCGTCCTGGCATTCCAATAACTCAAATCCCTCCGCAGATTGGTAAACTCTATGTCGACTGATTCGTGACAAGATCATCAGACGGACGCTTGTTGACGCGAGAGAGAGAGAGAGAGAGAGAGAGAGAGAGAGAAAGAGTGGAGTTTGCTAATGCAGGGATCTGAAGTTTAGCACCACAAGTACTCTAGAACCGCGTGGCATCTAGAAATATCAAGGCCACTGGGGAGAATGGCTCTAGAACACCGATTGTTTCCACTGAGTGGGCTAGGTATCATCCTTCCCAAACACCCTAGGTTGGTTGCATGGATGGGAGTTTCCAGGTTGTTTACGGGGGTTCAGTCTTTTTTTTTCCTTGCGCGAAGGATTGTTTTCTTGGAGCAAAAAGTAAACAGTGAGTCATGGACACAGCAACGCCAGGCAAACAAGGAAAGGCAAGGGGATCGAGCGACGCGCCGGCTTGGTTTGGTGTTGATATTAATTTGTTGATAATTTCGATTCATTCATGCACGTAAAACTTTTGGGCAAGGGGAGAACGGGGAATGCCAGTAAGCACGTGTCATTGGAACAAGTTCGATTTCACAACCCCACCATTTTCCTGTTCCTGGATTTTTTAAACTCCTTGCTGCTTTTACCGGCCTTTTTTCCCCCCTCTTTTTCTTTCGTTTTGAGGAGTGCAGCGATTTGGAGATATGGATGGGTAGGAGCAATATTGAAATACTTTCGGCAATAATGAAAACCGTCAAGGCGCTGGAATTGATGGCTGCTGCATCTCGAAAAGACCCGATGGTGTGTTACTTCCGGCCTTTGCTTTTCACCGCTCAGCGCCGACACCTTCAGCTTGTCTGTTCACCGATGACAATGGAACCTACCCCGGGGCATTTTGCCGTCACTCTCGCTGCGGGGCAATTGGCTCTTCCTTGCTTAATCGTGACCACCATCACCGAGACACACGACGCATGGGGTAATAAACAAGAAACAACCTTACCTTTCATCTTGCCTCCTTACCTATCTATGTATAGAAATGGCTCAGCAATGCGGCACAGAGCATACTGCCATGCCCATGGAATTGGCGCCTCTTGTGACCAAGAGTTTATCATTGAACACTGACCAAGTGCTTTGCTAGAGACAGACACCAAGCTTCCGCGCTAGTTATACCCGCAGTTGCACAACGCATGGGATGGCTGTTGTTGACCGAACTGCACATATAATTGGTAGAAGGCTGTCGTCGAGTCCATCGAGTCTGGTCTTGGTTGACCTCAATTGAACTTGGAGATGCTCCCGTTTGAATATCAAATATTCGCCTGATGTGATTTCCTTCTGGAAACACACAGAAACGGTGAGAGAAAAACCACTTATCAGCAGTCTCAAACAGTTCTCAACGATTAGGTATACCTGTTTCTTGGTTCTTGGCTTTTGACTCGGAGACATTGGGACTGTTGGCCATGATTTAAGACCACCTCATATCTGAAGGGGCGCAAAAGCGGCGGGAAGACGCGTCCGTGCGCCGACACGTTGACTTGGGAAGGTGGAGTGATCCTCCAGCCTGAGGCAGGAATTCCTCAGCGGGCGATCAGGGATCACCCATCTTCCCCCTCCCCCGGCTGGCGTTCGATTCAGGATTCAGTTCATCCCGTCGAGGACGACAATGCTTGGGACAGGTCCAGCAGTTTTCTGCCTCCCGCGCTGTTGGGTCCGACGCCAGAATCGCCTCCCCAATATTTATTCCGCCCAGCGACTTTTCATATTCGACACACAAAAGAAACGCGGCTCGCTGGACTTTTTTGTGGCCCATTTTGTGTCGCACTCCTTTTGACGGGTGGTGGCAGCTCGACGTGTGATTTGTCGGCCTCGGCGCGTCAAATTCAATTGCCCCCCCCCCCCCCCCCATTCTCGCCCAGCAATTGTCAAAGTCAACAAGAGCCTCCCTCCCTGGCTGTCGCGTAATCCCTACCGACGCACAACAAAACTTTCGGCCAGCTTGCTTTACGGCGTGCCTTTCTGTTCTCTTGGTTGTGCTAGCGTTTTGCTTTGCCAAGTCCCAGACAGACGCCTTGATTCTTCGGATCTTTACCTTCCCATCCCTCCCATCCCTCCCATTCGTATCCTCGTTTCTCGGCACAAACTTTCTTTCCCTGGCAGCCGGGACTGCCCATCCCTCCAACAAATTTGCGTTTCCAAGTGGGCGGGGGAAGGGATACTGCAGCCTGCATCTTGTCCGAGAACCACTCCCCCTCCGATCCTGAGTGAGAGAGGCTGCAACACGTTGCCATAATTGTACCGAGTAGGTGGTCGGCCTATCTGCCCGACTGCTTCTCGCAATCATGGCGACGTCGGTTGCATCCGACAAGCCCGTCGCGGCCTCGGCAGGCGGCGATGGATTCGACCCTTTCGTGACGAGCCCCTCGGGCCAGACGCATCTGCGGCACTCTACCTTTGACACGCATCTTTTCGCTCTCAGTCCAGGAACGTCGGCGGAGCAGGTGAAGCGCGCCATCGAGGCGCACCTCAAGGATACCGAGCGGCGGATGGAGGAGGCAGGGAAGGTCGGCACCGCACTCGTACAGCAACGAAAAGAACTCACCGACCGGCTCCGAGAGGTGGAAGAGCTACAATCCGAGGGCGAATTGAACCCTGATCTTCGCAATCGCCTTGTCGAAATCGAGAAGGACTATAATGAGGTGGCCAAGGAGAGCGCGCGCGCCTTTCTCCCGAAGCAGAGAATCCCAAGCAACGAGGCTGCTCAAGGTTCTCCGTTTGCCCCAGAAGGAAAGGGCGGCAGAGTATGGCTTATGATCTTCTACCCTTGACACCCGATCTGACAAATATTGTAGCGTTCTGTGAGCCCGTCCAAATTCGAGAGTCTGGCTACAGGCTCCCCGACAAAGCTCAGCGTTCCGAATCGCAAACTGCGTAACCAGCCTACAAACCGGATTCACGACATCGAGTTTGCTGCCGAAATCAGCACCTCTCTGATCTCTCAGGTCCGCAATCTCCAAGCGCTGCTCTCCGAGAGAGAGGAAGAATTGAGGGACATCAAGTCCGAGCAGTCCAAACTCGAACTCGATGCGGAAGGCTTCCAGCAACGCCTGAAAACCCTAGACGAGAGCGAGAGCCGTTACAAGGACGAGAATTGGAATCTCGAGACTCAGATTCGTGAACTGATGTCGGGGCAAAAGGATGCTGCCGATCGTGAGAAGAAGCTTGTCCAGTCGATAAACATTCTCCAAGCCGATAAGAACGCCACTCAAAGGGAGTTGGAAGAAGTCAAGGACAATCTCGCGAAGCAGGACGAGAAGCATGCCGCGGCGACCAAGAACCTAGAAATTGAACTGGGTACCACTCGCCGCAACGCTGCCATTTTCGAGACGGAGCGTCTAGCGATGCAAAAGAAGGTCGAGGAGCTGACAAGCCAGAACCAAGAACTGGCAAAAGCATTTTCCCTCACACGCGGACGCATGAACGAGCGAGAATCTGGCTTTGGCATGAGCGAGGACGAATTCCAAACTGCGACTGACAATGGGACCCCTGAACACTCCCCACCACCGTCGCCTGTCAAGGGGACACCCAGGCACTCTGGACTCGAATCGGAGACGCTGAAGACGTCTCTGGGGCATGCCCAACGGACCATTCAAACCCTCCGGACAAATATCCATCGCGAGAAGACCGAGAAGCTGGAGCTCAAGCGCATGCTTCAGGATGCCCGTGATGAGCTTGAGAAGGCCAGGGGTGATCCAAACGCGAACAGAAAGAGCCGCAAGGTTGATTCAAGAGAATTCAAGAAGCCCTCGAGATTGGGCCAACTCGGCACCGCTCGACTGAGCAGGACCGACCTTTACGTGGATGATGATGACTGGGAAGATCACGGCGATAACCAGTCTCCTCGCTCTTCTCAGTCAGTTGCAGGCTCGGCTCTTCGCTCAACGGGAAGCTTTGTCCCGATCATGGAATCTAGTAGCGACCACTTCGACACAGCGAACGAGGCTAGTGAATCCGCCTTTGAGACCGCCCACGAGCGTGCTACGGAAACCGAAGACTTTCAAACAGGCGCTGAGGAGCTGTCTGACGACGATGCGGCAACAGAGACCGAGGCAAGCCCCTCTAGAGGCGCGGGTCGGATGAAGCGTCCTCCGGTCCTGTCTTTGAACCAAGCAGGCAATCGCTACTCGTTTGAGAGCACCGCCTCGACATCCAATGACGAGGACGATTACGGGCTCAGCACCGACCTCAGGACGCCAACAGCACAGCCCGCGCAGAAGATGCGCTTACGTGTGAGCCGTGGCGCGTTAAGCCGCCGCTCTCGACAAGTCAGCGAAGAGCCAACTTTCCAGAGCAGTCCTGCGAGTTTTGTCGCCAGTAGTACTGGGGGCACTCCGCAGCAGCCAGGCCAGAGCTTGTACAATGAGCTGGGCGATTTCGAAGGGAGTGACGACGATTCGTACGTTGGCGGTGCTACTCTCAGTCGAAGAAGCACCCGGTCTGTCACTCCTGGCAGCTTTGCTCGAGGACCTCGCTCGCCAGTTCCTGAGGTTCCTGCCTTGCCCAAGGTCATTATGGTTGACTCTAGCATGATGACGGAGCCTATGGAAGCAAAGCCTCTGCTGGCTATGCTCGAGACGCAAACTGACTCTGATGACTTTGCTCACACAACTGAGGAGGCGGAGAAGGGCGAGGATTCGGCCACATCTCCTCAGAGTGTGATCTTCAGGGAGCGCCCCATGTCTATGGACTCAGTCATTGGGCCCCGTTTATCTCATGCTTCAACGCAGTGGCTCGGAGACGAATTGCGGGACGGGGAGTTCTCACGGCCTCTGTCGTCAATCTCGTACAGCGATGCCAGTGTTCAGCACGATAGCGATATAGACGCCAAGCTAGCACAATTCCCATCGCCGCCCACGTCACCGCCGAAATTCGGCCTCTTCCCCACACCGATCCTGCGCCCTCCCCAGACGCTGAGCATGTCCTACATCCAGACCGAGGTTATCGAACCCGAGGTCGAACCCGAGACTCCCTCAACTCCACCATCGCTCACCATGTCATCGGTTCTGTCTCTGCAAAGCGAACCTGTTTTAGAGCCCGAGGTTCCTCCTCCCACGCCACCTACTTGGAGCATATCATCTCTGGTGTCTGTGCATGTTGAGCCGCTGGCTGATGTCGAGCCACCACTGCCTGAACCACCAAAGTTCAGCATGCCAATTGTCGTTTCTCAGCATATTGAGCCTGTCGTCGAGCCCGAGCCCGCTCTTCCATTACCGGCTGCATTGACGTTCTCCAACATCCATGTTGAGCAAGTCGAGCCCGTCGAGCAACCAGTAAGCTTGCCGCCTGTGGTAGAACACGAATGGGAGACCGAGAGGGCGATACCTACGGCAATACCTGTCCCGGTTCCTTTTGGTATGTTCTCCTTCAGGTCGGAGCACGTCGAGCCACAGAGCGAGCCCACCCTCTCGCCCATCCGCATGTCATACTCTGCCATCAACGCCGAAGAGCTTGAGCCTCGCCATGAAGCAGAGAGGCCACCACTCCCTCTCTCTCTTTCTTTCATTGAGTCGCAGCATGTCGAGCCGCTTCACGAAGTACGCACGCCGCCCAGGCTTGCTCTTTCTAGCATCCATTCGCAGCATGTTGAACCGCTTCACGAAGTACGCACACCGCCCAGGCTTGCTCTTTCCGGTATACATTCGCAGCACGTTGAGCCACTTCACGAAGTCCGCACGCCGCCCAGGTTTGGTATTTCTGGCATCCATTCGCAGCATGTTGAACCTCGTGAGGTTCCGCTGACTCCTCCACCTGCACTGTCTCTATCTATCTCGTCTCTGCAGTCGGTCGAGGTTGAGCCTGTTTCACCTGAAGAGACGGTGGTTTTCCCTCCTCCGCTGAGCTTCTCTACGCTACAGTCACTGGAGAGCGAGCCTGTTGAACCACGCAGCCCTAAGAGGAATGCCTTCATCATCCCTCGCGATCCAGAAGTCGATTACTTGAACTCTGGACACGCGCGTTCGCAAACCCCTCCAGATGTCACGCGAGGATGGGACTCTGTAGTGTCGGGCGACAATGAGTCTACATCTACCCAGAAACGCGTCTCGCCGACCCTTGATCAAGGGGCTCAGACAGCCTTAACAGCCGAAGCCATTGATCAGATACTCAACGCCAAGACTACGCCCTTTGGAATTGCCGGACTTGAGAGGTCGAACTCTGTTGCCAGCTTGGGCACGCCGTCTACGGTCAGGATCCATCGGCCCCGCCAGGGAAGCATTGACAGTCCGACCCGATCCAAGGGCAAATCGTTTGAGATTGCTGTGGACGCATCCGAAACTGCGCTTCTCCGAAGACCTGGCAGCTCTGGTAGCGGTCGGGTCTCTGTGAAGGATGTCCCGCCACTGCCTGCGAATCACAAGGAGGTCATTGAAGCAGCTAGAACCGGTTCTTCGAGTGGCGGCCAAGCAGCGATGGGTAGCATGGGTCCCCCGCTATTCCCTGCCTCTGCCCTCCGAAGCCAGAACTCAAGCTTCCGGCCGCGAACCCCCAACGGCGCTCGGCGGCCCATGTCTCCAATCTCCGTCAACTCTGTCGTTAATTCTGGCCGTGGAACGCCTACACCTCGTCTTCTTGCCAGGGATAACTCGGTTCAGAGAGGTAGTGATTTGCAGTCGCCATCTCGGTTGACGCATCGCAGTCGAAAATCCTCAGTCTCGTCCTTTGCTTCTGAGATTGACACGCGGTTCAACATGGGACATGAGGGTGGCTTCGATACACATGGATTTGGACCTAATACGGATCCTCGCATGATCCAGGCTATCACTCAGACAATGATTGGCGAATATCTGTGGAAGTACACGCGCAAGGCAGGCCGTGGCGAGATGTCAGGAAACAGGCACCGAAGATACTTTTGGGTCCATCCGTACACGCGAACATTGTACTGGAGCGACCGCGACCCCTCAGCTGCCGGCCGTGCTGAACTGCGAGCCAAGAGTGTTCCGATTGAGGCTGTGCGTGTCGTTACGGACGACAACCCCATGCCACCTGGCCTGCACCGCAAGAGCTTGGTCATCATCTCTCCTGGGAGAACGATCAAGTTCACCTGCACCACAGGGCAAAGACACGAGACTTGGTTTAACGCGCTGTCTTATCTGCTCCTCCGAACGCACAACGAGGGTCAGTCTGATGCGGAAGAGATGGCCGGACACATTACCAGAGAAGATGTCGATGAATTCAATCCCTCATTCGGGAAGCGGCCTACCAATGGTGACCGGGCAGCGGCTTCACTGTCATCATACAACTCGCGGACAGTCCGCAACGAGTCCCCGGCGATCGATATGTCAATGGAACTCCCTACTCTGACGCCCACACCACATAAGAAGGCGTCCCAGGGTCGTCCGGCCTATGGCACCTTCAGTAGGATAAGTGGTTACTGGAAAGACAGCAAGGTTCTATCCGGGACCTTTGGCAGCCTTAGAAGCCGGAGCGTTTCCGGTCGAGAACTCAATCACAGCATCTATGAAGCCAGTGAGGTTCAAGACAGCGCCGAAGATTTGAGGCAGATGATCGAGAGGCAGGACCGCGAGGCTGACAGACTGGAAAATGTCCGGGCATGCTGCGAAGGTGAGATATCCTGTTGAAAATATCGTGACCTGTGACAATGAATGCTGACCATAGAGTAGGAAAACATGATGTCGGCACCTTGCATGGCGGTGGCTCTAAGAGAGGCAACCAGCAACGTGGACACATTCATACTCACTCCCACTCCGGAGCTTCAGCTTCAGCGACAACGACGCCGGCCGGAACTCTACGATCTCGGGCATAACCGGTGGTATTGCCGGTCGTCACCTTTCGAGTTCCCGATATTATCATTTCACAAATAGCCATCACCCAGTGGCACCGTCCTCTTGCTTTTCTCGCCGATCACTCTCAACACCCATTTCCCCCATTTTCTATCATGAATACATCAGCCATACGCTACGGATTTCTTTATGACGTTGACGATTCTCGGTTATTTTCCCTTTTTCTGCAGTTAGCTGCCTTGCTTAACGCGGGCACCCACCACACACCACCGCTCCTGGCGGCGAATCCCCTATAACGCGCGACTCCCTCACGAGACGTGCCAATTTCCTTGTCTATTTTCTGCGTGTGTACGGCGTCGAGTCTCTTCCAGACCAGTTTTGTCTCATATGTAGTTCTCGAAGATCAAAAGGGGGCTTGGGGGGAGAAAAAGCGCTCAATTAATACCTGCCGTGGTTATACGAGAGATAATTTCTGGTGAGGAAGTTCCCGGGCCTTGTTAGATTCAGGAACGGATCACCCTCGCTTGTTGTGTCGGGAAAAAGTTGCCGGTGTTGTTGTAAATCAAGACGCTGCTGTGGTATTGCTTGATGACTGAATGAAAAACCTAAATTGGAACCTGCTTCTCCTCTGCTTGTGTTTCTATGCGATTTGGGACGAGGGATAAATCAGCGTGGTCTTGCATTTCTGCCCGTCTCTTCCCTTTGTTGGCCTTCAGCTCTTCTCCATCTGCCTAACTACATACATCTTCGGCACACTCCCTCTTTGTATCTGGCTTCCAACAGGCTGCTATTCCAAACCTAAAAACCTAAAAAAAAGCCAATCACAGCTTCAAACCTCGACCTCAGTATCTGTGCCGCCCCTCGGAGTCGCGGAGGGGTACCGGCCGCCTTCTCAGTCCTTCCAGGTGACAGACCCGTCCCGATTCACGTGAAAGCGACGGCCGGTCATTTCGTCGACTTCCCAGTAGTCACGCCTATTCTTGCTAGACCTCGAGAATTGCGACGAAGGCGAAGGGACCGACGGGGCCTTGCGCTTGTGGTCGTTGTCGCTGCCGCTCGCATCGTCCGGGAGCCGCGGCGGCGTAGGGGGCGGCGGCGAAAACACAGTCGAGTGTGAGGAGCGCGAGGACGACGCCTTGCCATGCTTGACCTGACCTTGATGTTTCGGCAATGTAGGGGGTCAGGGAAACGCAATTATGAAGATTGAGCATCGTGCGATTTCAGCAATTAACGACGGCCTCGTGCCCGCACGTGGCGGCCCGTGACAGCGGCGTTAGACCGTCCTTATCTTTCGTGTCGACATCGACCTTCCCTGTCGCGAGCAGCAGCTTGACGACGGCCTCGTGCCCCTTCTCGGCGGCCCATGATAGCGGCGTCTGGCCATAGTTATGTTTCGAGTCGGCATCGACCTTCCCTGTCGCGAGCAGCAGCTTGACTACGGCCTCGTATACTAGCTCGGCATAACGTTGGCTGGAAAATAGAACTTTGACCTAGATAAACCTCTTGTCTCGACTCGTACACTTTCCTTCAGTCGATCGCAGAGCACAAACCTATTCAACAGCAACCTCAATATCCCCATATCGGTCACCATGGAGAGGCTGCAGTCTGGGGGAAGCCAACCAGTTTGTCGTTCGGAAAGAACGCCTCTGCCGCTTTCACGAGGGCGCGTTGGCAGTTAATGGGTATCGCCCACACAGACCTGCGGACATTGTTAGTCGTCTCGCCATGCAAGCATCAAGGCAGCGGACAATGGGTGCTTTGTCTCCCGATGCATCCGGATCCACAAACCATTTGTTCTCCAATAACTCAGTGGCTGTGGGTCGATCCCTGTAGTCCAGCTTCATGAAGCTCCAGATGAAGTCGCGATCTTGGTTACTGATCTCGGTGGACGACGCCCTCTGGAACAGGCCCCGCTCCTTACCGTCGAGAGTGATGTTTGTGAGGGCCTCTATCCTATTGCCATCAATTCCCGGAAGCGTCAGAAACGTGACCGGGAATGGCCCGAAGTACTTGTGAAAGTTCCTCACAATCCCATCGAGGAATAACTCATGCTCGGAGTCAAGGCCCTGAGGCCAGAAAATGTCAAATCCACGGCCGTACAGGAGGGAAATCAGCTGCGAGTTGTCAGAAGGAATGTGGCTAACAGGGTCAATGTGGTAGGAGAATGGCGATTCGACGTACTGTGGCCCCAAACGACCAGATGTCGTGGGCTGTGGTGTACGGCATCATCAAGGTTGTCTCCGGGCTGCGGAAAACGCCTGTCCCAAGAGGGTAGCCACATGTAGCTTCTTGACCGTCTACAGACACGACATCCCCAAGGTCCGCAAGGCACATATCCTTGAAACGGACCTCACCATCGCTGCATCTATTGACCAATATATTATTAGGTTTGATGTCTAGAATGAGAGTTTGATTATGGTAAGTAAGCTGTCGGGAGAGTAGCCACCGTAGGACAAGCCCACCTGTGTGAATATGCCCGGTCGCATGGATTATAGCAAGAGCCCGGAGGACGTGCGATCCTACAAGCCGGGCTTCCTGTGACGACAGCCCACGCTCTTTTGAAATCTCCCCGATATGACAATCGTAATGCTTTAGGACGAGGGCGGGGCTCGCAAGGTTGCTGTCGTCGATTTTATCGATCATGGGCCGGAAAGGGCCGTCCTGTTGGAACAGTTGCAGGGACTTAATCTCGTTGGCAATTCGTTCTGCCTTATCGTGTTTGATGACGACGGTCCGGTTGTCAGCGTCCCTGAGAGGTATGTCAGCCTCGCCTACAGCGCTTCACCGTCAAGTGTTTCTTGGCCAATTTTTCCTTACCTAGCTAACCAGACTGTTGGGTAGAGCTGCTTGCCAATTGTGTAGACGCTTAGTCGACCCTTAGGACATTCGCCGATCTTTAGCACGGAAATCGACATGGAGCGTGGAATAGATGCCAGGCAGGCTGCACTACAGATGCCTCTGCGTTGTTACCCGCTTAAAAGTGTGAGTGACAATCGCGAACAAAATAAAGTTTCCGCGGAGGATTGGAGCAAAGATGTGAAACGAGTTGACAAGCCAAATCGTGATCTCCTCCTGTCTTTAGTATTGTAAGGTAGGGGACTCGCTTGTTTAATTGTTATTTCTCTCCCCAACATTTCCAATGTTTTCAACTTCATAGCCAAACCACCAAATTCTCTGCAGCGTAATGGATAAGATCAGAATCTCCCGAGTCACTCGGCTATGACTCTATTTTCCCCCCACGTTTTTAAATATGGCTTTTGACTGTGTTGCCGTGATGTTTTGAGTTTCTGGCTCAGTGCGTACTGGCCCAAAAAAACATAAACCGTCACAACAGCGCTGTCAAAGACTACAAATAAAAGGGAATAAAGGAGAGGCTTGAACGAATTAAAGAGGAGAGTCTGGTTTTTTTTTTTTTTTTCTTCTCCATATAAAATGGTGGTTTAAGCATCAAGTTGGAAGGTCGCAAACGGTGGTGTTCGCAGGGAAGCAAAAGAACAATTAAACCAGGGGTTGGAGTGTATTAGTCAGTGGGGTGAGATGACCCTGGCCTTCTAGAAGCTTGGGCCATGTATGACATAGCTGGGGTTTTGGCACGACAAATTCAGTGACGCTTCAACAGCAAGTCTGCTGAAAATCCCAATAGCTACCGCCAACTTCAATCTCTCCCTTATAAACCACCTAGAAGACATGGCGGACGTCGAGGTCACATCAGAGAATGCAGCGGGTGCGCCGGCCGCGCCAGTTGCCGTCTTCAAGAAGCGCGGCGCAAAGGGCAAGGCAAACATCCGAAAGCGACCCGCGACGCCACCCCCGGCTGGCACCGACGACGACTCCGACGACGACTTTTCGTCCTCCGAGGACGAATCCGGCCGGCGGATCAAGCGCAGGAAGAAGAACACAGGCACCGTGACTGCCTCGTCCAAGAACAATAACAACAACAACAACACCACCCGCAGCTCCGCAAAGGAGGTGGCTTCGGCCACCATCTTCGAGGCGGACCGTACTCTCGCGCTCGACAGCCACAACGACGCGACCAAGGCGAGCAATTGGTTCGACGATGGCGAGGCCAAGCTCTCGGCCAAGAGCTTACTCGGGTCTACGCGCGCCATGCCGACGGCGCCGCCCGACGGCACCTACAAGGGCCTCGCCAACCAGACCTCGTATATCCAGCGGAACCCAGACGCGCCGAACAGGAGTGTTGGCCCCGTCAAGGCTCCGACAAATATTCGGACTATCACGATCACGGATATGGCGCCAGATACGTGCAAGGATTATCGGCTCACTGGGTTCTGTGGATTCGGCGACGTAAGTTTTTTTTTGTCCTCCCATCCTTGCTTGTACCATGATCTCTCGTTCTTCTCTCACACAGCTACTAACACTTAATTGTACTGAATAGTCATGCAAATTCGCCCACGTCCGCGAGGACCGGCTACACGGGTGGCAACTCGACAAGGAATGGGAGAAAGTTACAAAGGGCAAAAAGGTCATTGGCGGGACGATCGTGTCCAGCGCTGAACAGCGCTTCAAAAAGGACGGCGGCGGCGGGGACGACGACGAGGAGGACAGGGACAGAGAGGCAGAAGAAGAAGCCGCCTTGCTCGAGAGCATCCCTTTTGTTTGCATCATGTGCAAGGAATCCTACAAATCCCCCATTGTCACGCGGTGCGGGCACTACTTTTGCGAGTCGTGCGCGCTGAAGCGGTATCGCCGGGATCCGAGTTGCGCGGCGTGCGGGCTCGGCACGAATGGTGTGTTCAATGCGGCTAAAAGGTTACAGAAGCTGTTGGATAAGAAAAAGGAGAGGGCCAAGAGGTTAAGGCAGGAGGCCATTGATGCCGGGGAGGAGGTTAGTTCTGAAGAAGAGGACGGTGAATAGGGGTAGGGGGGGTATGAACTGCTCGTCAACTCTTCACCACCATATTAGCCCGTGCGATAGCAGCAATGGGGCTTGTTTGTGTGTATTTATAAGCAGAGCTCCTCACATGGCGGTGGAAGCCGCCATGAAAGAGCATATCGACTCGGCATGGCCGCAAGGGCCTTCACTGCATGACAGGCCTTCATGGCAATGCAAGTCATCAGGGGCCCAGCTGCCTCCTCCTCGGTGGTAGTCCGGCGGACAGACAGGTAGGTGATTGGAAGCAAACAGGCACCCAAGGCCGCTTCCCAAATGTCAGACCTTGGGCTACAACGCAACGCAGTGGGAAACAATACATAAAAACACAACAAACCTGGGATCATGCCCAAAAAAGGAAAAAGCGGAAAACCAGAACAGTTCGGATTTCCTTCCACACACACACAGCAGCCAGGACACACAGCCCACCAAAGCAAAGCAGAGAGCTCATCAAGCTGGGAAATCAATCACCCCCTTTTTTTTCACCTACCAACCTAGGTACCTAGCTGGGTTCTCGTTTGTTTGACTGTCACAGCCCATTTAAATGAATGCCTAGAAACGAGCGAGGGCATAATCTTTATCAGCACATCAGTCTTTGAGCATTATCGATGCGTGCTGCTGGACTCCAGACGCCTGAGTGATATACATAGATAGGTAAGGGCGTTAACTAAAGTTTACGTCTCCAATCGTGCAAATGCTGTCATGACGATCATCGATTAAGACAATGATGATTTATATTTATGTTCACCTCGACTTCCGTCATCTTGAACATGTTTGTCATACTCCGGCAGTTATCCGTCGCCCCTCCAGGCTCCAGCCAAACAAACCCAGTTGGGGTGATAATCGATCTTCTCTATTCATTAAATAAAGGAAGCGCGAAAAAAAGAAAAAGCAGCGGTAACTCCACCCCCCACCCCCCAATAAAAACCATCCGGGACTATCTATCCAATATCCTAAAAAATTAGACTCCCATCGTAAAATCATGCTCGATGCCAGGCGTTACACTGGCGATGAACTAGAAAAAGTGTGCTGTTAGTCTCGTGCCGCTCGCTCAACGGGTAGAGTGAAGGAAGAGAATAGGGGCAATGAAACATACCTTCAAAAACACAATCAGGTACTGATCCACCCGGATCGCCACCTCCTGGTCGGCAATATCATTCTGCACGTCCTCCCACTCATCATTGTTGTCCCCCGCAACAGCCGGGGAGGCTTCGGCGCCGCTGACGTCGAGCTTCTGGATCTCGTCCACAAGGCCCTCCATGCCCTGCTCGCTCCCGGCCGCCACGCCCGCCTTCAGCTTCTCCCTGCGCAGCTTGAGCGCCGCGTCAGCTCGGTCCAGGAGCGTCTTCATGACGGGCGCGTGCTTGCATGGGTGCACGCTGGCCATCTTGACGTTGTTGCCGAAGAAGGGGAAGTCCTCCAGCGTGACCGTCTTGTCTTTGTAATCGCCCACGATATCCTCCATCATCAGATGGGGTGGTAGAGGCTGCCCGTTGGGAAGATATCCGGACAGGTAGAGCCGCGGCGTGTTGTACCACGGCGAGTAAGTGATGTAGAGTGAGTATGTACGTTTGCCGCTGAAGCCTAGTTAGCCAAAGGGAAAAGTGAAGGCGAAATCTTTCCCATCTTAGGAATGAATGGCTTCAAAGAGTGCCGTCTTACCTGCTGTTTCCGTCACCCTCGGTATCACGGATGATAGCCTCGTCATCATCCTCGTCCTCCATATCCGGAATGTCATCGTCGTCTACAAGCTCCCTCTCGCTAACATTGCCGGCGTCGTCCACTGTGCGAACATCTCTCCTCTTGAGGGGCTGCGAGCTGGTCAGACCGCCCGTCCTCAACCAGCCGTCGTCTTCATCACCGCCGCCACCCTTGGTGCCCTCTACTACGGCCTCCTCGTGGCCGGCATCGCCAGCGAAGTCGTCGTTGAGTCGGCGGTGGCAGGGCACATGGCGCGTCACCAGAAACTGCTTCCCAGGCGGCAGGTGGCTGACGCGCTTGCTCGTCGGCTCGGCGTCGGCCCAAGACCACGACGGGAACTTGAAGACGAGGTAGTCGCCAGCTGCTACGAACTCGGCGGGTGTGATCTCGCCCGTCTTGCGGAACGTGGATGTGTGTGTGACCGGGGCATACCGATCGCGGATGCTGTTGACGGTCGAGTAGAGAAGATTCATCGTGTATGGTATGGTTGTTCAGCCTTTGGCAACCACTTTCAGGTAGGTAAGGTAGGTTTTGGATGCCTCGAAGCGAAAGATGAGGGGCGGGCTTTGGGGGGAGCTGTCGTTTGCGTTCCACAACGAAGGAGGGGTAAAATCGTCGAGTTCGAAAGAATCAAGGTTGGTTCGAGTCAAAAATGAAAAGCGCGCGGTGAGAGAAACTTTCGCGTAGCGTTGATAGCGAGCCAGGTAAATTGGCAGAGGTACCAGTCACAAATGTCGGGTGACGATTGCGGTAGCCCGTGACGGTTGAGGCGTGACGTGACGACCTTAACAAAAAGGCAACCAACGCCTCACCGGCCCAAGACACTGCACTGCGCTGCCTGGAACCTGGAACCCCCCCCCCCCCCCCCGCGCCAAGCAGGCGTCCACTTCTGGTGCTTTTGGTGGGGGTGAAAGCTTTGGATCCACTTTCCCCGCCGCGTCCAACAATGCAGGGGTAAGGAAGCTCTGCCAGCTGCCAGTAAGCTTCGTCGGCCCGTTCAATTTCCGACTCCAGCCGAGAGCGCCTAACGTTATTGGCCGAAGCTGTGTGTGCTGTGGCCCGCTGGGCACTGCAAGGCCGCGCAGTGCATCTTCAAGGCTGACGACTACAACCACGACAAACGACGTCAAGAGCAGCTTTGCCGCCCCAGAGAAACGAAACAACTTGAAGGCTGCCAGACCGGCTTTTTCTCAATTCCGACCTACCTTCACGTTTTCCTGCTTGGCTTTATCCTGCGCGGTGCTGATGCGCTGCCCTTGATTCAACTTCTTTGGCTTTCTGCATTGACGTGTTCCTGCATTGTCGCTGGCCTTCCCAAGGTGCCTCACGCTGTCTCTCCCTGATTCGCGCGAGCTCCCGTAGGTGCCCAACATGGCCACCGTTCGCAGTCTCGACCACACAAAGTTTGTCTCCTTCTGTCTCCCGTCCTATGAAGATTCGCCGTGGATAGCAGACTGACCCAAGATGCCGCCGCACCGTAGATCCGAGGCCGAGCTCGCCATCAACATCAAGAAAGCCACCAGCCCCGAAGAGACGGCCCCCAAGCGCAAACATGTCCGGAGCTGTATCGTCTACACATGGGACCACAAGTCCTCCCAGTCCTTCTGGGCTGGCATGAAGGTTCAGCCCATCCTCGCCGACGAAGTCCAGACCTTCAAGGCCCTGATCACCATCCACAAGGTCCTCCAAGAGGGCCACCCCGCCACGCTCAAGGAGGCCATGGCGAATCGCGGCTGGATCGACAGCTTGAATAGAGGAATGGCCGGCGAGGGCATGCGAGGCTACGGCCCCCTGATCAAGGAATACGTCTATTACCTGCTGGCCAAGCTCTCGTTCCACCAGCAGCACCCCGAATTTAACGGCACCTTCGAGTACGAGGAATACATCAGCCTCAAGGCCATCAACGATCCGAATGAAGGATACGAGACCATCACCGACCTCATGACCCTGCAAGACAAGATCGACCAGTTCCAGAAGCTGATCTACTCGCACTTCCGCAACGTTGGCAATAATGAGTGCAGGATTTCGGCCCTCGTGCCGCTTGTTACAGAGAGCTATGGCATTTACAAGTTTATCACCAGCATGCTTCGAGCCATGCATTCGAGTGAGTTCCCCCCCGCCCCTGTCTGTGAAATGCCCATTGGGTCTCTTTTTTTTTTTTTTTTTTTTTTTTGCTTAGCATCGTTGCTGACATATGATCTAGCCACCGGCGACAACGATGCATTGGAGCCCCTGCGATCGAGATACGACGCCCAGCATTATCGCCTTGTTAAGTTTTATTATGAATGCTCGAATCTCCGCTACCTCACAAGTCTCATCACAATCCCGAAGCTGCCGCAGGATCCACCGAGTTTGCTAGCCGAGGACGAGTCTGCGCCGGCTCTACCAGCGCGACCCAAACAGGAGATTGAGCGCCAGCCTACTCCTCCTCCACCGCAACCCAAATCAGAGGAGCCCGATGAGATCACCGAGTTTTGGAAGAGCGAGCTTGATCGGCAGAACAGGGAGTATGCAGAGCAGCAGAGAGTCCTAGAGGCCCAGCAACAAACCCACCTTCAAGCTCAGCAGCAGGCTCAGCTTCAAGCTCAACGAGACTTTGATGAGCAGCAGCGTCGGCTGATGGAGCAACAGCAGCGTGAGCAGGAGGCACTGATGGCTCAACAAGCTCAGTGGCAAACGCAGGGTCGGCTTGCTGAGCTCGAGCAAGAAAACCTGAATGCCCGCGCCCAATATGAGCGTGATCAGCTCATGCTTCAGCAATACGATCAGCGGGTGAGGGCGCTTGAAGGCGAGTTGTCGCAGCTGCAGGCCAACTACGGACAGCAAATATCTAGCAAGGACGACCAGATCCGAGCCCTTCAGGAGCAGGTCAACACCTGGCGGACCAAGTACGAGGCTCTCGCCAAACTATACTCCCAGCTCCGTCACGAACATCTTGATCTCCTTCAAAAGTTCAAGTCGGTCCAGCTCAAAGCCGCGTCCGCTCAAGAGGCGATTGACCGGCGGGAGAAGCTGGAACGTGAGATCAAGACCAAGAATCTTGAACTGGCCGATATGATCCGGGAGCGAGACCGGGCGCTCCACGATAAGGACCGGCTCTCGGGGTCTAACAAGGATGAGCTGGAGAAGCTCAAGCGGGAGCTACGCATGGCCCTTGATCGTGCCGACAACTTGGAACGAAACAAGGGCAACGAGCTCTCCACCATGCTTTCCAAGTACAACCGTGAGATGGCAGATCTGGAGGAGGCGCTGCGAAACAAGTCGCGAGCCCTGGAAGAGGCCCAATCCAGGGTCAGGGACGGAAGCTCGGACCTCGAACAGCTTCTCCGTGACAAAGAGGAAGAGCTAGAAGTCTATAAGGCCGGCATGGACCAGACCTTGATCGAACTTAACGAGCTCCGGAACGGCCAGGGCGAGACGGATCATGCCCTCGACGGGCAGATTGACGCGATTATTCTTGCTCAGCTGGACAAGATCACCGACATCATCGACTCTGTTCTTCAGGCGGGAGTGCAGCGTGTCGATGATGCTATGTATGAGCTTGACTCTACCATGCAAGCTGGCAACCAGAACGCTTCGCCTTCATACGTCCTATCTCAAATCGAGAAGGCGTCAGCGAACGCCATGGAGTTTGCGACCTCGTTCAACAACTTTATTGCCGACGGGCCCAACAGCACCCACACCGAGCTGATCAAGAACGTCAACGTCTTTTCCGGCGCCATCGCCGATGTCTGCAGCAATACCAAGGGTCTTATCCGCCTTGCTAGCGATGAGAAGAAGGGCGACGCTCTGATCGCTGGTGCCCGTCAATCAGCTCAGTCAACGGTCAAGTTCTTCCGCGGTCTTTTGAGCTTCCGTCTGGAGGGCATGGATCCCATTCAAAGGACAGATGTTGTTATCAACAGCAACAATGAGGTTCAAATGAACCTGCAGAGGTTAAACAAGCTCGTTGAGGCATTTTCTCCCGGTTTTGGCAAGCTCTCCACCAAGGGCGATCTGGGCGAGCTCGTTGATAACGAACTCAGCAAGGCCGCTGATGCTATTGCTGCCGCTGCAGCTCGTCTTGCCAAGCTCAAGAACAAGCCCCGTGATGGATATTCCACATACGAACTCAAAGTCCACGACTCTATCCTTGACGCTGCTCTGGCCATCACGACAGCCATTGCGCAGCTTATCAAGGCAGCCACGGTCACACAGCAAGAGATTGTCAACCTTGGCCGGGGTTCGTCGTCGCGAACTGCCTTTTACAAAAAGAACAACAGGTGGACGGAAGGACTTATCTCGGCCGCTAAAGCAGTGGCGTCTTCTACTAATACACTGATCGAGACCGCCGATGGCGTCCTCTCGAACCGCAACAGCCCTGAGCAGCTCATTGTGGCCTCCAACAACGTGGCGGCGTCCACAGCCCAGCTCGTCGCCGCCAGCCGCGTGAAGGCTGGCTTCATGAGCAAGAACCAGGAGAGCTTGGAGACGGCAAGCAAGGCAGTTGGAGCGGCTTGTCGTTCGCTGGTCCGCCAGGTGCAGAATATGATCAAGGATCGCAACGCCGACGACGAGCAAGTCGACTACTCCAAGCTGGGCTCGCACGAATTCAAAGTGCGCGAGATGGAGCAGCAGGTATGTTTACTGATATATTTTCTTACTAATTCCTCTCGACGGCACACTCTGCTGACACATGCTGTTTAGGTCGAGATCCTCCAACTCGAGAACTCTCTTGCCAGTGCCCGTCACCGCCTCGGCGAGATGCGCAAGATTTCCTATCAAGAGTAGTCCAAAACGTATTGTTTGTCGAGAGAAGGCATTCACGGTGGTTTGGGTCCGCGGCGGCTCAGCATTGCTTATTCTGTTGAGAAATTCCTACGCCCCCTGTAATTAGCTAGAACAGCAACATATTCTGAATCTTGGCTTTTTTTTGGGGAATTTTGCAACTATCCGGGATCCCAGGCTGGGACTTTTTGCGGTCAACATGGAAGGCGTGCCAGCCCTTTTTCTCGAAGTCGATGTATCGTTTTTACGCCCCTGTGGCAGCACCAACAAATTTCGAAATGCTGCTGCGCTCAGGAGTTGGTCAGATTGGGACAAAGAAGACGCTGCAGCGGTATGTGATTGGCCAATGGCTGAGGGGTTGAGAACGTGATGGGTTTCTTTTACTGGGATGTGTTACTACATTTTCTTTGACCCTAGGATAGGGGGGGGCGAGGCGATATTGGCCACCTCTGAGCGAGCGCAGCAGCAGAGGCAGCAGCAACTTCAAAATTCGATAGCCGGCAGAGAGTAGTCATGCTCAGATTGAGACAACAAAGAAGACCCAGCCAGCCATGTCATGTCATGCCATGCCATGCCAATTTGGTTGGCAATGGATGCGGCATCTGGGAACGGGATACGTTTCTTTTGCTGCACTTGCTACTGCATTTTCAGGGAATTTTTCTTAAAAGAACTCGAGACTGGCAATCGGCAAATTTTGCCCGTTACTCCACTAGGTATATTGGTATGGTACTATGAAACGGAAAGTAAAATTGGGATGGGTTTCTTTTTTGGCTGCCCTCGTTTTTGAATTGACTGTTTTTGAGATCAACATTGCAAGCATTAGTCAGGGACTCTCGCACGTCTTTTGGCCCGAGCCTCCGTTCGTCTAGAGATAATGCTGTCCAAAAGGTTTTGGGGCAAACTCATCTTACATAAGCCACATGCGACAAAGAGAAGTTGCTTTCTTTTGTTTATCCCTTGGCTAGATATTCTTCCCCGGAGGGAAACGTATTTTCGTTCCTCACGAAGTAGTTGTTTTTTTATTCTTTGCTTCCTGTCACCCTTCCTAGTTTTTCGTTATGTCTGGCGTAGATCAAATTCTACATACCTTTGCCAGCCTTGGCGATGATGATCGCGAGGCAACGATGAGGGCACTTTCGAGTATGATGCGGGATGGAAGTCAGCAACAACCGGCAAAGAAAAAGGTCAATGGGTTCATGGGGTACCGTGGTGAGTTCTACAGTTCAAAAAACAAGAATTTATCTTTCTTGCGGTCAAGGTACTAAATGAACCTATCTACCTAGCTTATTACTCGGTCCTATTTTCCCAGCTCCCACAAAAGGAACGTTCGCCGTTCATGACAATGCTATGGCAACAAGATCCATTCCACAACGAATGGGACTTCATGTGCGCCGTGTATTCGTCAATACGTATATTTTTGGCAGAGGAAAATATCCCACTTCAGGTCTGGATTCGCTATGCTGTCAATCACTTAGGTATTGTTGCGCGCCACAAGTACTTGGATACCCTTGGCTGGCGCCTCATTCAGTTAGAAGATGGAGTACACATGCTCCAACGCACTGAATGTTCTGCAGTTCGACATCACTTGCAGCCTATAAACGGACTTGGCCTTTTTCTGGAATGCCTGGCCAATGGTCTTCCAGTCAGCAACCCACAACCCATTATCGCGAAGCTCTCAGACCCCAGTAACGACGTCATTTGCATGAACACTCAGCCCGCAAGCCGATCAACTTCGTCAAGCATGACGGGAAACTTTCACGGACTCGTCAAAAATCATCCCCAGCCCGCAATGTCAGCACTTTTTCAAGATCTCACGTCGGATCCCGTGATTTCACAGGATGCTGGTGTCTACGAGAATAATAGCGCTATCGATCCCCTCTATTTGGGCTCATCTCAACAGCAAGAGATACCAGTCCCTTTTGAAGCATCCTTCGCCATAGACAATTCTTCAATTGACGCTATGATGCATACGATTCTAGAACGAGGGGGTATTGGCAGTTCAGAAGATGTCACTGAGAGTGGTCTTGACTTCTTCAACATGGCTATGGTGACTAGTGCTGATATCCCGATGGAAGGTTAGCATTCCCTTTTTTAGAAAACTTTTATCTAAAAGACTGTAATGTGCTGATATTGCTGAAGGATTTGGCGAAGACGTATCTCAGTTGCCGCAACATCAAGAGACCTCAGCATACCCGATCACTCGTGAGAAGACCTTTAATTCAGCTTTCCAAACCCAGAAGGAAGATCGCGAGGCAATCATTTCATTGATATAACTTTTACCCAATTGTATTCTACTATCAAAAGAGAGCTGGATCTATTTGATAACATAAAGCAGCATTTTCAGCTATTATCATTGGCCCTTAAGACTATTTTCCACAAAAGCAATTTCCGTATCTATTGAGTTTATCCGTTACGTTCTGCCCCTGACAAAGATAAGAAACAAGCTGTACGTTGCACGTTATTTTTTGCACTATCGCCCCCATTATTTGGCTACCTATTTTGGTCTAGCAGAATGCCTACTTTTCTCTGCAACGGCAACCGAGCGGGGTGAAGAAGACTCCTAATCGGGCCGGGCTGAAACGAAACGTAGGAAGAAGATCAAGGGCCGAAAATTCAATTTAACCCTGTTCCTGGGCTGATGCGGCTGACGTGAGACCGTGCTTGGGGTTGTGCATTAGCGTCGGCCAAGAAACCTGCCAGTGCTTAAATGAACGACATGTCATCAACAGCTTAAAGCGACCTCTCACGGTAGCAACCAGAAATGGCTTTGAGGATTCAAAGACGATTTCCCCGTCTTAATTCTTCAATATGCACACGTTCTTTACTCGCAAGTGGCATTGCAGTTTTTAAAAGAGGTTTAATTATGTTCATGTTATCATCTGCTGCCCTATGCAGGCCTCCACTACGATGATATGGTGCATTGTGAATGAAGTAGGCCCTCCTGGAACGACCGGACTTGTTTGTGTTTGCTTTACATCTCGAAAGCAGTAGTATCGAAGCTTTCATCATAATCGAGACACATCTGTGTCACCGTCGCCGTCATCCGCTCGACAGTTTCGGGAATGTCGTCTCCAGGCAATGCAATGCCCGCCCACTCCGGTTCGTTGAGATCTTCATTCATGGCTTCAAACCTGTGGTCCTCCGAGGGGTCGAACTGTGGACGTAGTACCTGCTGACAGGTTAGTCAAGATTCGAATCGCGCTCAGCCAAAAATTATCAAGAATTTAGCATACCCCCAGGCCCTGGCCTTCGTGTTGGTCAATTACGGCTGTATCCTCTCTCATCCAGCCAACGAATACCGATGAAAGTCCCTGTTGGATTCGCCGTATCATCACCTGTGACTGTTAGAATAGGCACCTCATTAAAAAAAAATCAAAACCAAGTACTCACGGCTTTGGTCCATTCGTCCTTGCGAGGAGGCATGCGTCCAGTCTAAGAAACTTGTCAGTCATACGTGCAATGAATAGGGATTTGATAAGTCTTACCGCCTCAAAAAGGTTGTGATAATACTCATAGTCTTCATGAATCTCGTCCTCGAGGTCCTCCGCGCAATATGGCATGATGATGTTGAACTTTGGTCTACGCGCTTCGTCGAACAAGGCAAACCTCTGTCCCCGCGTCTCTGGCGATGCGACTCCCATGAATTTGTGCCAAGCAGTTCCGGGTACCTGTAGAACTGGGTGGAAATTGGACGGGATATGCCAGTTGTCGGTGTCTGGGAACTGGTTGCGGAGGACAGTTAAGCCACCTTGCTCCGTGACATCTCGTCCGTATTCAAGTCCAATGTTAAAGCCAGGGCGACTGATGATTTGCTGGCGCAGGGCGAGAGCCTTGACAAGAACATCTACCATTCCCTGCGCCTTCTTGACCATGTGTGCCAGGCCAGGGTCTCCGCCCGCCTTGAGGCCCGTTTCCTTCTGCAGGAAGCTCAGGAAAGCAAGGATCGCGTTGGAGGTCTCAATAAACTCGCCCATGTACTTCCGCATGGAATACTCATCACGGATTCGGGGAAGAATGAACTGAATTTCTCTATGTCCCATGGACAGCTCGAGAAAGCGTGAGTTATCCAAGATCGCAAAAGTGCAGACTCGGAATCGAGTAATTTCGTCGGGGATTTTGGCGCGGATGAACTTGACCCGGAGGCAATTCATGACCTGATCGCGCCTCACGTCAGCAACTACACTCATAATAAACTCGCGATAAAATAACATACCCGCTTAAGGATCATTTTGTCGATGCCCGAGGGCGGGTGGTGGTGTTGCTGACTTCCCTCCATGGCTACCAAGAGATGGGGATTATCACCTTGGAGAGTTGGAAGTTGAATGGAGAAAGGATGTGCGTCGAGTGAAGTACTTTCTGAAAGAGGGTCCTTTGAGGGTATGCTGGTGAAAATCAGTTGAGCCAATAAAGCGTTTGGTAACAATAGGGCCCCAGTTTTCAGTCTCTCCTATTGTCCAACCGGCCCTTATCATTGTTCATTAAATCGGCCCTTAGCATTGTTTGTAACTGGGCACCGTTTCCCAAGTTGAGATGAAATTACAACCCTCTGCCCCTCTACCCTCAGTCCCTCCTCCGCCCCTCCTTCTGCGTTCTACGTCGTTGCCCCCTCCGTTGTCCCCATCCGTTGCCCATCCGTTGCCACCCTCTTTCCCCACCACATTCCAAAAAAAAATTATCTCCGCTTCTTCCCTCCTCTTAATTTCCCCCAGACAATAGAGGTCGGATTCTATTCACTCTCCGAACTCATCAACCACTTCTTTCACTTTGCATCAAGCAATTCAAGTCACCCGAATACTCTGTGTAGTCACTATTCAACCGCAAACCAACAATTGGAGTTTCCCACAATGAACTCCAACATGTCGGAGACCGCTGGCGCCGCGGGCTCCTCGCAGGGCACTACTACGGTCGAGGGTTCTTCCTCGCCCATCGTAGTCCAGGTACAGGACCCGCGCCTCACTGCGCGCAGTCGCGATATCGGCTACACCAATGGCGTCAACATCGTTGGCGATTATTTGTTGATGATGTATCAAGTCGACTCCTATCTAGGACAGCGGTTGCATCTCCTGGCTGGGCTTGCTGATAATCTGACGTACGTTTATCTTTACCAGCACCTGGAGTCAAGACTAACTTTTACAGTCTCATTTTTGAGCGTCGCTTTGTCATTCTGCTGAACCAAGTCCTGGGCTGGTACTTCATCTGCGATATTGCCTTCATCGCTCGATTCATTCAACTCCATTCGTCTGCTCACTCAATCGTCCACATCCCGTCGAGTAAGTTCTACGTTTTAACTTCCTGTCTTCTCTCTTCTCACCTATTTTCTGTAGTGCCCTATCCGCAAGTCGCAGCCGGAAATAGGATTCCTCGTCCTCGAAACAGCTGGATGTTCTATCGCATGTTCCAGCAAGCGGTCTTGACAATGCAGAATCCAGGTCTTACCGCTGCTGATATTTGTAAGTCGTCAAATTTCTATGGTATGAGCTCGACTAACTTCTCTCAAGCCGGCGTCGCTTCACACCTGTGGCACTACGAGCGACCCATTGTCCGAAATTATTTCCATATGGTGGCTACTCGTGAGGAAGATGAGCACAGGGTCCTCTATCCAGATTACCGATTCGAGGCCGCTCGTGTGCCTCGTCCCCCGCGTGAGCCTCGCCTTCCACCTTCCCATCGTCACCTGGAAGTCGATCCTATGGACGTCGCACATCGACTCATTGCAGAGGGTCTTTGATTCCCTCGGGGCAGCGTCCACACTCCTTGGTGGTTGTTGCGGTCGAAAACCGAAGACGTTGGTAGAGGATGATGTGCTTCCGTTTGAAGGGGCATTGCACTCTAGTAAGTTCACCATCCTTTCTTTCCCCTCTCCTACTCGTCATTATCACCGAGACCAGTTGGCTAACCGTCTGACCTTTCCTCAACAGATTCCAACCGCGGCGAATTATTTAGGACACCGAATTTTCGGAGTCCTCGGCTTTTCGGCTTCGAATTTCAACCAGGTCTCGGAACAAGGCTTGAGAGTTTGATACCATCAAGCTTCTCTTATTCATGGAGGGCATATTGCCCTGTTCCCATTGTGGAACTAAGCCTATTTTCGACTTCATATAATCACATACTTGGAGAGGGGCTCGCAGCCCAAAGGATGACGATGCATTGACCATCGAGTCTTTGCACAATATTATGGCGTGGCGTTTTCGTAGTTTTTCGGACTGGGCAGGATTGGGCAGGGGGATTCATTCCTCGATTGAGGACTCCTCACCTTCTTGTCCCAAAGACAAGAAGGCGAGGAGGGTAGACCAGGAAGAGTCGGGAGGTGGAATTTCCGTGGAAGTTACCCTTTATTAAGTCCCAATCATAATAGATACTCATCATACATGCATCTCTTTGTGACTGTAACCCATATCTGGTTGATTTCCTGTGATGTACTTGCTTTGCGCGGCACGCAGAGAATAGCAGACTTGGTGGTGGTGATGTTGCCGAATTACTGCGACATGTCGATCGGCTGCCCGTCGTCTCCTCTGGCGCCTCGATGCCTATATCCTGGACTACTTACCCGTCGCACGCCTCAACACCACGCGCCATTGTCGCGTCGGCATATCGGTGGTCTCCCGCAAGCAGTCAAGGCGCCGCCGCCTCGTCTAGGTCGACCGCTCGTCGCGCGTTTGAAAACCGCAGCGCGGCAGCGAAGCGTCCACCACTTTTCGCTCCCGCCGGACAAGCACCCGACACGGCACTCCCCCGGACACACCCTCTCGATTGCAAGCGCAAGCAAGGCAGGCTGCTACTACAGCAGAGGAGAAACAGGCCTGAAGAACAGCGGGCGCAGCGAGCAAACCTGCGCAGGCTTCCCACAGGAGATACAAATCAAACGCGGCGACAGGGATGACAAGACAAGGCGAGATAGATAACCTTCGCGCTCGCTCGTGGGCCCACGAAGAGGAAGCTAACAGCTACGACTAACAGGCAGGTCAAGAGAGCGGGCGGGCTGGAGCCTCAAGACGACTCCCGAACGAGCAACACGTACGCACGAGCGACGGACAACCGATGGACGAGATACCCTACCTTACCCTCTTAATGATCACGGATACACAAAGAAGAAGAATGAGCCCCGGCGCCCGGGGGGAACATTGCGACATTACCTCCAGAGAACGGGCGCAAGCATCGGCACGAGCGATACCACAAGCGATACACACACACACACACGCGCGCGACAGACGGGAGGTAAGCAGGGCGGCATCAAGATCACGGATACACGCACGGAGAAGAGCAAGCGGACAGCAAAGAGCAAACGTCAGCAAGGACATACAGCTAAGAGATAAGGGCGCAAGGGATGGGGAGCGCAAGACAGAGATGACCTCAGGATCACGCTGACACAGGCACGGCGAGGAGCAAGCGGTCGGCAAGGAGCAAGCGTTCAGCAAGGAGCAAGCGGTCAGCAAGGACATACAACCAAGAGAACAAGCTTCCTCAACGCAATACTCCTCATTATCATAGCTAGCAAGACTACGTAAACAAGCGACTTGCGACACTGAAGATCGACCGATCGATATACATGCATGTGCGCGCCCGTGAGAAAAAGCGACCTAACCTCGTGCCTCCATATTCCCCCCCTCTTCCTCCTCTGAGCCCTGATATATATCTGTACAAGAACAGCAGGCAACCGCTGATGCGCGTGCGTGGCGTTGCTCAAGACCCCTGGCGACCGCTCCAGTCACTACTCCATATAAACGTCTTGCATCGGAACTCGGTGCCCTGCTCCTTGTCTCCCGAAGGGCCCAAGGGGCGAGCGCATACGTAAAAGGATCTGCCTGGAGGGATGTGTTAGCAGAGGCTTGCTTCATCGCAATATGTGGCGGGAAGAGAAGGAAGACATACCACAGTTGATGCCGGCCTTCCGGGTGACGAGGCTCTGGCAATCGTCGCCGTGCTCGCACTTGGGGACAACCCTCTTGCCGAGCAGCTTGGACCACGACTCCTTATTCTGGATGGGGTCGAACACCTTGCCGCTACTGTCGTCTTTGGACGCGCTCCGCGGCTTTGGAGCGTTGGAGTCGCTGGGCCAATCCTCAATATCATCGTCCTCTAGGGAACGAGGCGCATTGTCTCCTTTGTCTGGAGATGCGCCCTCCCTCATTGTGTCTGTGGGCGGCCTGATATCTGTTGCCGGAGGCGCGATGGCGTTGTTCGCGTCCTTCGGATCTTCGTCGCCGAGACTGGGGTCCTGAGTCGGTGTCTTGGGCTTGAAGAACCCCATGAGGCTCCTTTGCGCGAGGCCCGATCCAGATTTGGCCGAGTTCTCCTTGCTAAGTGTTGCTTTGGTCTTCTTTTGTGGCCGGCTGGACGATGCGGCTGGGTCGGTTCGGCGTTTCGCGGGAGGAAGCTTCTGCGGCGACGCTGAGCTGCTGGAGAGCGCTCTCGACGACGCTATGTCGGACGCTTGCGATGCGGAGATCGAGCTTGGTGGCAAGGAAGAGCTGGGATCCGACGTGCTGGGTGCTTTGTCTGTGGTGCTGGGGACGCTTTGGTCGTTAGCATTTGAGGACGGCGAACCGACTTTGGTGGAAGGGGTCGCTTTCTTAGAGAACATGTCGCGGATGCTTTGCCGGCGGTCAAACTCTGGGATGAGCTTGGCAGACATGGGAAGAAGGTCCTTTGGTGTCCATTCGCGCAGTCGCTCGCCGTCTTTGAACATGCCTTCGGGGTTCATGATGTCCGTGATGTGGACTTTAGCACCGTTGAAGGTCACTGTATCATCAATGGTCGCATACACAGGGCAATGATCAGATCCCAAGAGTCCCTCCTGGATGTTGGCGTCGACGAACCAGTCTTTCATTCCGGGGCTGCACAGCACGTAGTCGATTCGGCCACCATAGTTCCCTGGCCTGGCATTCTTCTTTGTCTCCCAGAATGTGTACATGCCTGCGCGATCAGGGTGAAACTCTCGGCAGAGATCCCACAGCACAGGCTCCTCTCGTCCCTCATCTCTCTCCCCGACTACGACTCCTCCAAAGACTATCTGGTTGAAGAAGCGACGTGAAGGCATGGACATGAAGTCGTTAAACTCCATGGATTCCTTGCGTAGCTGTTCCTGAAAGTTGGCGGTGTCGAACCCGGACCGGGTAATGTTGAGGTCGCCGCAAAGAAAGACTTGCTTTCCCATGGCGACAAGGTTGCGGACTCGTATGTCGAGGGCGTTGATGAAAGCCTGGCGGAACTCGGTTCGCGTCTCGTCTCGGGAGGCAGGGCTGTAGACGCCGATGAGCACAAAGGCCGGGAACTCGAGGATGACACAGCGCCCCTCGGAGTCCAGCGTGGCCTCGTCCTTGGGGTCAAGCTGGCCTTCGCTCGGGTATCCGCCGATCTGCTGCTCAACGGGGAGCTTCCGGAAGGGAGTGGACGAGTTGGGAGGACAGAGGATGCCGGTGATACCTTCTTCGGCTCGTATGGGACTGCACTTTGCAGAGCGGGTGTAGATGGCGACGCCCGAGTATCCTGTGTCATGCATGGCGAGTCAGCTACGAGAACGCGACGAGGGGGCGCATGCCTGGGGAAAGCCAACACCAACGTACCCTTCTTGTACCTTGGCAGGCTGAAGTAGACGTCCCACCCCGGCACAAGCACCATGTCATCCTGGAGATCTTTGCGCTGGATCTTGGTCTCCTGCATGACGACGATGTCTGCGCCCAGTCTGTCGAACATGGACTTGGGGGGGGGGACGGTTAGCTTGGCCCAACGACACAGAACAGCGCGCGAGGGCGGCTTCACCCACCTGGAACGTGCGGTTCTCTCGCCATGGCTGATACGAAAACGGATTCCTTATGCCATTGACTGCGAAGGGGTCAGACACAGGCCTCGATAGGGGACGACGCGCAGGCACGCCGGGGCAGCTACTGACCATTCCACGTCGTTATTCGCAGACCCATCTTGCCTGTCTCCCAACGAGCCTCCCAGTCTCTCGAACACACGGGACACTTCGAGGCTCACGGCATGTATGGCAGGACGGCACTCTATCTTATCTCCCTATGCCTCCAGGCATGCGCTAGGCCAAAATCACTGCCGGCGTGCTTGGAGGCGGCGGCAAACACAGCACCTGTCGTCGAGGAATCCTAGTCACGTGCGATGGGACGGCCGCTGAGCGACGACAAACAAGGACAGCGACGACAAGAAGCGGCGGATCACCGGCTACCAAAACACGCCAGTTTCGCAGTCTAACGTCGCGCGCGCGCGCAGAATTGGGCTCTTTCGCTCACTGGCCTCGTTTTTGTCGCCTAGCAACGATATATATCAAGACCTTTTCTCGTCAGACTTGCTTCAGATCGTGCGCCGCCGCGTCCTTCGCGCTGGTGATGCTGCTCGCGGCTCGCGAGGTCACATGACCCCATTTTGCGATTTGCACCCATATCATGTCAGCCTTTGGCAGGTCGCCCCGCTCGCTGGCTGTTACACAGCGAGCTTTTGAAAAGAGGCTAGTGAACTAGCGCCATGCGGGGTGTTGCGGCCTCTTGGTGGGGCAACAGTTTGCCCGCAAAAAATTTCAGCTCTGTCTCCATCCTGTAATTACGCCGTCCGTTTTGTTCTGACGGGGGTTTTGTGACCTCCGTTTTCTCTGCCCCATTCCGTTTGGCACGAGCCGTCCCCGAAGTTCAGCCGCTAAAAAGCCCTAACCCCAGCTCGCACCCGAGCGTCAGCCGCGAAACGGCATGGACCAACAGCTCCCACTCTCACCCGAAGTTAAGCCGCCAAAAAGCCCTAACCCCAGCTCCCAGCCCTGCAACCGAGCTTCAGCCGCGAAAAAGCATGGACCATCAGCTCCCAATCTCGCCCGAGGTCAACCCGCAAAAAAGCATTGACCAGCTCCCACTCAACATCCGCGGTTAAGCCGAAAACATGACCTGATCGAGGTCTGACCTCACACCCCGGCCAGGCCCGCAAAGTGGGCCCTCGTTTGCTTCATCTTTGCTTGGGGGAGTCGGACGTGCGTGCTATAGCTCTCATCACCACCTCTATTGCGACAACCATCACCACCGCCACCCAGCGACGACAAAGACCCTCTCCCCTCAACACCACCGCCACGAACAACTTCTTGCCCTCCATGTTCCCGCAGCGGCAGATTCTGCGCGCTGTGCCGCGATTGGCCGCGCAGCTCAAGACGCCCGTCCAGCGTCGTCTGGCCAGCCACGTCCCCTCGACCGGCTCCGCTACCGAGAACGCCTTTGTCCGCGAGCGCCGCCACGTCAAGGAACATGCTGTCGGCACCACTGGTGAGCTTTACTTCTCCCCGGGGGCAGACCCTGGGTGATCAATTGGTTTGCGGAGGTGAAGGCTAACAAGAAGGAAAACAGCGCTGTGGCTCAAGATCTCCCTCTAGTAGGCCCCCCCCCCCCCCCTTGCGTGCTTTTATATGACGACGTCCAATCCACCGAGCGAAAAAACCGAGAGCCTCTTGCATAATTGGGAAAAGAGAAGGAAGAAGAAGCTGCTCCTTCAGCTTGGGGCTAAACACATCGGACGCGATGGCTAGGCGGGAAGGAAGGGGGGAAGAATATTTGACTCACGGGTTCAGCCGACAATCGAGAAAGAGAAAGAAGAGAAGAGAAACACCAAGCTAACCACACGCCCTTTTTTTTTTTTCCCAGCGGCGTCCCCGTGTGCCTCATCCTCGCCGGCCTGAACGCCTACAACCTGTGGAACGAGCATTGGGAGCATTGGTCCCACATGCCCCCTCTCGAGGAGCGCGTCGAGTACCCCTACCAGAACATCCGGAGCCGGAACTACTGCTGGGGCGATGGCGACAAGACTCTGTTGTACGTATTCCTCCCCAAAATGAAAGGGGTGGCGCATGGCCTTTTTACCCCTTTCCCTTTCATTTCCCCCCCAACCCCTTCCTTCTTAAGATCATGATATGCTAAAATCCTTTGGTGCTGTGCAGCTGGAACCCCATGGTCAACTACCACAACAAGGACAAGGCCACCTAGATTCTCTTTTCTAGAAGCGTTATCTTTGACGTAGGAAGAAGAAGGGGATGTGAAGGCTATCGGTCGGTGTACATGCAGATTCAGACAAGAAGAGAAGAGAAGAAGCGTTATCACAAAGACGAAGACATACAAACAAACAACTTGTACATGTTTCCTTGGAGTGCACAGACAAACAGACAGATAAAATTATGGCCCAGCCAGGCAGCCAACCAACTGGCCTCAACCAACCCATTATGACACGTCCGCACGTACCGTGAATAATATCCAGCTATCCAGCCAGCCAGCCAGCCAGCCAGCCGCAGGTCGTCCATCATGCGTGTGCCGAGCTAGAGCAAGAGAGCACGCAATAGATTCTCTAGAGGGGGGCAAGGAAGCAAACAGGCTGTGATGACGAATGGACTACGCATGAGCAAGCTTTCATAGATGCCGCAGTGAGGGATGCGGTACACATGGATGGGGAGGGAGGGAGGGACCCTTGGTCGTGATATTCCATTTGCCCAAACGTATTAGACCCATGAGCCAGCCTTGCCCCCCCATTAACCAGCTCATACATACCTGGCCCTCATCCATCCATCCATCCATCCATCACCCGTATGCTTGTACCCAGCCAGCAATGCCAACAAGCATCAGACAACGCATGAGTAAGTTTCATGGACCTGGCGGTGAGGGGTTGCGTACGCATGGGGAGGCAATCCTATTCGTGTGATATTCCATTTACCAGACGTATATAGACCCCTAGCATAACCGTTTACCTACCCCTGACCGGCCAGCCAGCTCTTATCTAATGCCCATCCATCCATCACCCCAACAAATCTTCTACCTAGAAATACCAATACTTGGGACACTCTCTGCTGCAGAAAGACATTGTCCATATCATGCATTCCTCGCTGCGGCCTCTCTCCTCAGCACAAGATATTTAGCCGCGTAGTCCTCTGCCAGAACATGGTCGCCCATAGCCCTCATGAGCGTGGCCTTTTTAGCAAGCATCTCGCACTGCTTTTCCACGTCCTCGACGAGAGAGAAATATTTGAATGCGAAGACCAGTGCCTCATGGGCCTTGGTCAGAAACTCTGTCCTCTTGATCGCGCCGCGGCTACTGACACTTGCGCCTGCGCCGATCTCTCCAGCCTGCCCCATCCGGGCATCCGCCAGGACGCTGTACAGCGTGCCAGCCAAGAACGCAAGGTCCGTCTCGAGGCAGCGCGGGAGCGCCGCCATAAGAAGGTCTGCGGCTGCTTCGAACTCGCTCAACGAGTTCAGGATATTGGCCAGGGCGCCGATTGCCTGCCACAGCAATGCAACGAGCCGTGCCCGCCACGCCATGCTCGCCGCGCGCATCGTAATTGAGAACCCCTTTTCGGGCCGCCCCGTGCGGCTGAACAGGTGCGCTTTGGCTAACAGCAGCCTGATGCGCAGAGATATGTCCCTGTTGTTCTCGCGAAATTCTGTAATCAAGCGGTCCACTTTGGTGAATGCTGTTGCGTAGTCGCCGCGACGCTCAAGCGCTTCGAGGTGCAAAGAGTCGATGATGAAGACTAAATCTGGCTCGAGATCCTCTGGGCCTATTTGGAGAAGTTGGGAGAGCAGACAATCGGCCGCCTCGAGATTGTTGCGGTGAAGATCGCGGCGGAGCTTGAGAATGCCGCGGTAGAGATGCCAGTACTGGCTCGGCTTCGCTGCGCGGAGCGAGTTTCTGTCCATGCCCTCCAGCTTCCCGAATGCCTCCTCGTACTTGCCCTTGCCGGCCAGCAGCCCCGCAAGACGGCAAGTGATCTTGAGCTCGTCGTCGAACACGGCACTCTGGGAGTGGCAGCGGATGAACACCTCACATGTCATGGCCGACATGTACGAGACGCCCAGCCTGTCCCACAGCGAGATCGCCATGGACAGCTGTGCGCCCATCATCGTCTTCAAATTTCGCTCCAATATGATCTGCGAGCTGTGCACCATGTGCTCGAGGGCGGTTGCAATGCTCTCGCCTTGGGCCATGCCGAGCTTGGCTTCACTCAGCAGGGCCGAAGTCCACAAAATCCACATGCCCGTCTCCTTGGCTTTGAGGCGGAGAAAGGCCAGGATCTCTTTACTACTCCCGAGCATGTTGTTGTTCTCGAGCTCTCGGACGAGGTCCGGGTGCGCTCTCCCAAAGTGGAAGAACCAGTTCAGGGCAAAGTTAAGACATGTCATATCCTTGTTCTCTCTCGCCGTCGAGACAGTCTCGAGCATCGTCGCCACCGCCTCTTTGTGACAGCCAAAGTCGGACTGCACGACTGCCAAGTTCATCAAGGCATACTGGTAGAAGAGACGATCGCGGTTCTGCATCGTGTAGTCGAAATACCGGTGGAGATAGTCAAAAGATGTGGGATAGTCGCAGGATCTCCACGAGTCGGAGAAGCTGAAAGAGATCATCAGTTGAAGAAAAAAGAAAAAAAAAACGTTCAGCTCACGATTTTGGACCAAGCAGGAACAAACGTACTTGAGGTAGTGGGAGAGGCTCGGGATAATATGGCTGTCTTTAAGCAGGCGTAGGAAGCGGTCCCTGAGTTCTGGTGGTATCCTGTTTCCATGCTCTAATTGCTGGATTAGGGATTTACGATGTGAGTAGGAGGGAGAGACGGCCAAGATACTCACTCTGAATCTGCTCAATCTGGAACTCCAAGAGGCTCTCGATGTCGTCTGTGCTAACGGGCAGCGTGTCATCGTGGTCGCCCAAAAGCAGCATGTTCCCGTAGGCTACCACGGCCAGTGCCTCGGTGCCGGACCCCCCCCATCCGTGTTCGCCAGTCATGAGCACCGAGTCGAAACTGAGGCGCGATAGTTTTGGGTTCCGCCGCCTCCAGTAGCCGGCGGTGGGCTGGCGGTACTTGACAAACGTACTCCATAGCTCGGCAGCGTGGTCAAACTGCAGCCTCGTGAACTCGAGATTCGATCTCCTAACAAAGAATCCGAACGGGGAACCGCGCGAGAGCAAGATGCCAGAGGGCGGCTCCTCGCCGCGCTCTCCCATTCGCCGGAGCTCATCTTTCGTTTTCGCGAGCAGAAGCGGCAGCCGGTCGAAGAACTCCCGCAGCGCGTGCAACGAGTCAACCCCCCAGAGCTTCTCCAAGAACCTATCCCACAGGCGACGGCCAGGAAGGCGGTCTGCGGCGGCAAAGGGCGCGAGGACCTGCTCAAAGTCTCGAATTGACACAATGAGCCCGACGGTGCTCTCGGCCCTCTTCCACTGATCTTCGGGGGCAGTCGACGCAGGATTTACCAGGTCGCAGTCAAGCAAATGAGACGAGATAAAGTTGATCACTGGGACAATGGCGTCGTTGGGCACAGCTTCCTCAGTGTACAGCTCAATAAGGGCTACGAGGCCAATTTTGGCAGGCGTAAGGTATCGCGACATGACTGCATTTAAACGAGGCAAGGGTGGTTTCTCTCAGGCGTGCAAAAGTACCTAGTGTGTTTGGGATGGCGCGCAACCGTGAGAAATGGACACGAGGTTTTTGGTTGTATAAGAGCGAGCGACTGGTCAGCGCGAGGGTTTCATCCTTGTTTGTTCGTTTGCCATCTCTGAAAGGGCCGAACAGGGTAGAATTAATTGGGCTTGGGTTTTTTTTTTGGTTTCGTAAATGGAAAAAAAGACTGGACCTGATCAAATCGATCTTGAAGAGTTATACTGCACCCCGGTGGTAATGCTTGAATGGGGAAGACAGTCTCACGTACAAAGATGCGGAAGTCGCGATGAGCGCGTCCTGTCAAAGGTGTCACAGGAGGTACAGGGAGGCCCGCGCCTTGTGGCACGTGACACCCCACCACAATCACCCAAGGATCCTCCTGTTAAAAGAAGGGTCTCCATATCCACCACACACATACACACACACACACGCACATAACACAACTTCCTTCTAATAAGAAAGGCTAGCCCACTAGCTGACCTAACTAACAGTTACCTTGTGCTTTTGACTAGTCTACCTGCCTGATCAATGAAATTGCAATGCAAAAGTGTCACCCTCATACCCGGACAAGGCCGGAGAATCTTGCCGTCATGAATTGAAAGCTACCTCCTGGTAATGCGGTCAAAAGTGTCGATGTTAGCTGGACGAATTTTATACCGCACATATAGCGGGAGCGAATCGATTCTATTTGTTGCCTACTACCATTCTTCTAATTATACCAAGGTTAGGTTTTTATCTTGGCTTGAATGGTGCCTTACACATTGACCCGACCGACGAGTGGACTTTTTATTGCGTGGAGATATATATAAAAAAAGATGGGGTGGAGAGGCGAGCGGTGAAGATAAAACCACGGTTCGAACCTGGGATCTCGCAGACTTATTTGGGATCGATACCGACACCACTCGGCCAACACGGATTTGATGCATATCTGTACCAAACCCATATACCCTAACGGCCCGGTTTGTTTGTGTGGTGGACTGTTCATCCACGTCCTCACGATATAAGGGGGTAAGCGCTAAGCTCCAGCGAGAGTCGCGCTGCGGTATAGCAATCGAGACCTGAATTTGCAGCGAATGGCTATGGGCATCACGCACTGTACGCACAGACCCATCCCCCAATGCCACGGCGTGTGTTTCCCCATTCAACGACCATCCCATCCCATCCGCCTATCATGCCATCGTGGGTGTCGATGGTTGCCCCCCCCCCCCCCCCCAAACGCGAGTGCAATGCAATGCAATGCAATGCCAAAACACAACTCCAAGCTGAGGGCTGGGGGAAACCGAAGCTCTGTCTGTCTGTCTGTCTGTTGCAGCCGGTCAAACAGAGCGGTTATTTTACTCTGCTCGGCACAAAGACGAGTGCAGTACACGTACCAAGCCACCCACGTCCTCATGGCCGACCGTTGGAGCGCACGCCGGCCAGCTGCCCAGGCAAGCCAGGCAACCAGGTAGGCGGTGTCAGATTCGACAGACAGGGCAGGACCGGTGCAGCTCTCACTCAGCACAGACAGCGCAAGACGTGTGGTTTAGCTATACGGAATCCACATTCGTACCCAAGGTGGTGTTGGGGTTGCGAGCTCCACTTAATGGAAGCTACCTTGGCTAGGTCTGTCCGGTCGCCGAATTTTACAACACCGCAGAAACAATAAAACTAATCAACTTCCACTACAAACTTGGCACCACGCAGTCCCTTCGACTCCACAGACAGGCCACCACTGCCTACTCCACAACCTTGCGACGTTTCAGGGAGTCGTCGTCTTCTGGCTCCTCTTCCTCAGCCGGCCTCTTTCCATCCACATCGCTAGCAAGAGGTAAGATACCCTCGAGCAAGATCAGCTCTCGATACTTGTCGTCACCGAGAAGCTTTTTCAAATACTTCTCCTCCTGCTTGAGAGATTCGACCAGCTCTTTGAGGGCCTTCATTTTCGACTCGAAGAGATTAAGGTCTTGCTGAAACACCGTCTTGACCTTGGTTACAATGGCCTCACTGAAAGCCGTTTCACACTTAAGAAGCTCGTCGTGGCCGAGGCGAATTCCAACGAGGTCTATCTGGATAGGAGATGCAGAAATATGAAGGATTTTCCGTTTCTCGTCGAGTAGAAACTTGTCCACGTTTGCGAGTACATCCTTGTCCATCACCTTGTAGGGAATGCACAAGGGGTCGCGGCACCCTCGCGCTGGCATAGCCCACCCCTGGAGCCGTCTCGAGTTAGCGACTAGGTCTACGGCCAGATAAGCGCACGGAGAAAGAACCCAAAGACCCCCCCCGGAACGAGCACCGTCGAAGAAGAAGAGAAGAAGAAGAAGGCCTTGCCGTAGAGAAAAGGGGAACGTATCTATCTAACCCACTCACCTCGAACCGCTTCTCTGGGTAGGCTGGTGCCGTGCGGAGAAGGCCTTCCCTGAGAGTGGTTTCGACGAAAGCTTTTAATGCCAATGTCACGGGAGCCTTTATAACACCGTCCCGCCTTTGCAATATTCTTACCAAGTTGCTGATGAATTCGGCGACTGCAGGTTTTGTCTCGTCTGGGAACCGAGCGTTTCGAAACCGGAGGCGGTTCTGTTCGAGGATATAGGTAACGGATTCGGTGAGACCTAGATCCAGACAATGGCCAATTATCAGGACGAAGGCACTGCGGCGGTATTGGCCTTATTTGCAATAATCTCCGAATTCGGTAGTCCGTAGCAAGAGAGTATTGCTACGGATTCCCAGAATCTGCTTGAAAATAGCCTTGGACTTGTCCAACGCAAATTCTTGCTTTTTTCGGCGTACGCTAGTTAAGATTTTGAGAACGGACGACGATGTACTGCTAGAGCATAGGATTGGAAACAGATTGGGTTGGTTAACTAAGTGTTAGCTTTATATGTTTTCTGGGTGCGTTAAGTAGATCTGGGGCTGCTTGGGCCCGGGGCACTAGCTGGGCGATGTATGATTGCCGAGGACTAGCTTAGCTGGGGGGTTGTTTGAAGTCTTATATGTTTGTAAGCTATCCGACGCTATTACGATGATTTAATATAATATTAAGTACAAAGTTAGAATCGTTATCCTTAAGCTGTAGCTTGTTTTTGAGTTTTTTTATTAAGAACGACTTTTTCTACTTGTTGAACGATGTAGCGAGGCGGGGATTATTTTGTAGTATAGATCCAAAGCAGCGTAGAACAGACTTTAACGAGGTGAGAGAGCGGTAGTTCCTTGCAATGACGTTGAGCTTAAAAGAGCTAGGATAATTAATACGGGATTGAGCACAAACAAGTTAAGGATAGCCGAAGCTAGGGGGAAGGAAAAGTGGCATACCAGTTATTCCAGTCAACTTTATGACCCTCCTCACCCTTAGAGGCGGTATAATACTTTTCCACCATTTGAGCAATTGCTTCTAGGACGTCGCTCCCATCTCTGCAAGATGTACCAGATGTAATAGCTGCTTTATATAAGCCGTCGTCTCCGAATTCTACACCCCATTCTACTATCTACGGCAACGTCGACTAGGGCTGGTGGTTTCAGTTTTCATAGTACGCTTGCATAAATTATACAGTGTAGTTAATGGCTTTCGGGTTGTTATGTTAGCGTTTGAAATCCCGTGCTAGGTTGGACACTAGAACGTTTACGAATAGCTTGCGCGAATTCAGGCGTAGCAAGAATTTAAGACTTGACTTGGCCCAGATAACAACAACCTAACAACAGCGAGGAAATCAGCTCCTGGAACATTGAGGTTGGGTTGGGGGGTTACGTGATAGAGCAACGACGAACCGTGTGGCGGTAACACAGCCATGTTGGCGCGTCCTCGTTCTTGGGCTTAATCACACTATCGGCGGCCTAGTCGTCAGAGTAATTAAGCTTTTTATATGTCATACCCTCTAGGCGAACCACGAAATTCTTAGCTATTAGCTGCCCGCTGTGGCAAGTGTATATTTTGTCGAGGGTTGTATATTCCTTGTCGGCCTCGCTGGAACTCACATACCTTTCTTTGTAGTGGACCAAGCTAGCAAGGAAAACGGACGAGGTGGCCGAATCGGCGGCCTTTTGGAGGACCTAGCACACGGCCACGTCCCGTCCCTCGAGGTTGGCCAACGATAGGCTCGACTCGCTGTACCGGCGGTCTAGCAGGTAATAGAAGCAAACGTCATTGCTGCCCATCTCTTGAAAGGCGACGAGGGCGTCTTGCACTTCCTGGGTCTGAGCGTCAAAGAAAGGAGCTGAAGGGAGCGGGCTGCTGCGAGGGGCTAGGGGAACGACGAGGTTGTACGTCAGCGCGAGGCGATAGCCTGAAGTGACTTGGTTAACCTCGTGCGAGACGTCGGCAAACCAGGCAAGCGCCGACAAGTCGAACTTGGACGTCGGGCCGATTTGATACACGCGTTCCGCGTTGCGTCCGAACAAGAGTTGGATGTCGCCGCCCTCGTGCTCCGAGGGGAGGCAGACGACAAGGGTACCGACCATTCCCAGCTCCTTGATCGAGTCCTTGTGCTGCTGGAAGAAGGACCCTGGCTCGTAGAGAAGGAGCTTGTCCAGTTTTGCCGAAGCGTCGACCAGCCCCAACAGGTAAGAGATGCGGGCAAGGATTTAACGGTCGAAGAATTCTGACCAGCGCGGGTTGGTGGGTCGAAACTGCGAAGGGTCCAATTCCCACGCCTTACGGACGGAACCATCCACGACGGTCTGGCCGTCGCCGTTGCCAGAGGGCGCCAGTCGGCAGGCCTGCTTGATGGCCTGAGCGTCGTCATAACGCAGGGGGAGCGAAATGTGGCCGTGACCGTCCAGCTCCAAGTATGGATTGGCATGGGCATTATACCATAGGCCACAAGAAAAGTCACCGTCCGTCTTTATTTTGTCAAGACAGGCGATGAGGCTGCCCTCCCAATCCGAGAGCTCTTGTCGCACCGAATCCGGAGAGGAAGATTCGGTGTTGCTCATTGCTGCGGCCGAAGAGGAAGATTCGGTGTCGCTCGGTGTTGCGACCGAAGAGCAAGATTCGGTGTCGCTCATTGTTGCGGTGCTGCTGTAGAGCAGCATTCAGCAGTTGATCTCAGTGGCAATGGAGTGACTGACGCGCAGGCGATGCGGGTCCGTCGGTGATGCCAACCAGAAAGGAGCTCCCTCGAGTGGTCGGAGGGGGGGGGGGGGGGGGCGGACTATATATAGACCTCTGCAATCTAGACTTAGTGATCGAAGCCTGGAGAGGAGCTTGACCTGGCCGGGCAGACATGTTTGCTTGTTGCAGACGCCGGGAGAAACCCTCCTTTTCTTCTTCTCTTTTTTTCTTCTTTTTTTTCCTTGGGGATGAGTGGTCAAGTTGGCCACCTATTTGCTGCATGATTGGCACACCTGGTTTTTGTTTAACTGAGTTGTGAGGCTGGCTGAACCGGAGTGGGCTTCTTATTACACTCGATATGCAGATCAACGTGCCAAGCTCGGCATCTCGCATGCGACCGGCATCTCGCATGCGACCTGCATCTTGCATGCGACTATCAGCGGAAGGTGTGGCTTCATCCAATCGCCAGCCATCTCGATGGGGGCGGGGCCAGTAGTGCGCAGTATTGTATGTGTGTCTGTCCATTTCCGTCCATGCTCTGGCCAAAACTGAAATGTTTCACCTACATGTAGGCTGATAGCCTTCCTCGCCATGGCCTGGGACAACTCACTGGGCTTCCTCGCCATGGCATGGGAAACTGAACGACCTCGGACCATTCGATTGCGCGAGTGCGCGAGTCCTTATGCAACAATTTTGCTGGGGGTTCGAAGAGGTCAGCCAAACAGCCAGCCACGTTCAGCCAGGTAGGTGCCTCATCCCAAGACCTGCAGCGACCTCAGTCGTTCCCCTCCTTCTAAAGTAGGAAAATTATTGCGAGCTCTCTTAGCCTTTTTCTGTGTTGGGAAGGAAAGGAGGGGGTTTCGAAGCATTTCTCTCTACTTTAGTAATGTTCTTCTCGGCCCATCCACTTACTTTTTTTTTTTCTCCTTGCCAGTAACGTCTAGTGGGGATAGGTCAATGTCCGGTTCTTGGTAGAGTATCCTCACTAGAAATCTGCCTGCCTGCCTGTTCCGCGTGTTATGGTTGCTGTTGGAGTCCCCGTTGCCAAGAATTGGTCGGCAAAGGCCATGTTGTAGTAGACGAGGAGGGAGGCATTAAGGGAGCAACGCTATACGCAGTCTTCTTGGACTATCCATCAGCTAGACCGGTAGACTGTTGGGGACAGTCCCTTGGACGGCTCGTAGCTTCTCCCCCGTTTGATACATACCTAGGTACCTAAGTACGTTAACTAGTAGATAAGTAGGTAGATTGATTGAGGAGCTTCTCATGCTAACAAACACACTGCTGCTCATTGTTCCCAACAGGAGCATGGAAGGTCACTAATAAGTAAGTACATCACGCACCGCATCTCGGGCGTTAAACTTAACAAAACGGCAACTCACTTTGCAATCCCCTATCCCCCTGCCCCCTTATCGAACCTACTTACAGTTTCAATCCCCCTTTCGACACGTCTGGACGGACAACCCTGCTATATCCAGCGGTTACTCGAGATACGTAGTTACCTAGGCAGGTACTAACAAAATGTACTTTGCTACATCGTTGCAATATCTCATTCCCCATCCCACCTACTATCTGAACCCTACTTTCGACACGTACAACCCTAACACATCCAGCGGCTGCTCGAGAATAGCTACCTTAAGTACGTACTAATAGGGTGTACTTTGCTACATCGCCAACAACATCTCATTCCCCATCTCACCCAGAGTCCATTTCCATCGTTGTCCCTGCCAACTATACGGCACACACCAACGAGCAGATCTTCCCCTGCCACCACCACTAGAGTAGGTTCCTCTCGTCGCTGCGGGGCGGACTTGGTACGAGGAAAAACTCAAACCAAGTACCGTCACGTTCACACGTCGCTTATGGCGGGCCATACACATCCACCACCACCACCGCCTCCTCCTCCTCCTCCTCCTCCTCCTCCTCCTCCTCCTCCTCCTCCTCCTCCTCCTCCTCCTCGCCCATTTAGGTAGGTAGGTAGGTAGGTACGCGACCAACCAACGCCCCCGCATCCAGCCAGTCCAGTGTCGTCGACACGCAGCAGCAGGCCAAGCCCGCCATCGAGGTCTTTCCCGCCTCACTTCCTCCGAAGACGGGGCTCACCATAGCTGCGTAGCACACGCATTGTCTCTCATCATGACCAGGATCGCGCGAACCAACCACCCAACGTCATGAAGACGGGGCTGGCTCACCATAGCTGCGCAGCACACGCATGTCTCTCGTCATGACCAGGATCGCAAACCCACCACTCAAACGCCATGGTTGGCTGGCAAGTCACGCTGCCGTCCTTCCCCTCTTCCTAGCCGCAGGGGTGGCGTCACGCTTTCATTATGTTTGCTTTGACGCGCTATCTTGTTGCCTAGCAAGGCAAGGGATGTATGGATGGATGGATGGGGGCTCATGGGGGACTGGACGGTCTCGATGCTTTGTTTTAGATAGACGAAGAGGACCAGATCACGAGAGAGCAGTCAGTCGTGTAAAGCGGTGCCCTCCATCCCTGCTAGGTACAAAGGTATCTTAGAGAGGAGAGCAAGCACATGGAGTTATGCATGGTATGGTCCATACATACAATCTTGTGTGTGTGTGTGATATTTTTTATCTCACCAAAGAAGGGATGAGCGCTGCCCCCCCCCCCCTTCCCCCGTTCCGCATTTTCTTTGGTTCTCTCGGGGCACACTAACCTTGTATGTACTGTATATGTGCAAGAACATCTCCATGGCTTGCTTTGCGTGATGTTCCTGAATTGCACTGGCGCATAGACGAGATGGTCATTCCCCGGCATCATTTGCCGGTTTCCACTTTCGTGAACGGCGAAATGCAGCGATTGAGGAGCGCTCTTGATGACCATATTTAAAGCAATTGAAGTTTGAGCACATGCATGTGAAGGTGAAAATGTGAGACAGAGGGGAACGATAAGTAAGATCGGAATTACCATACAAAGCTGAAATCATCTCTTATCTAGCTAATGATTGGGAACTAATCCGAATGCTAAGCAACATTCCCAGCTATTGTATAATCACACGGATGCGGCACATTGCTGCTAAGTAGCCACTCAAACAACTTAAGGGCAGAACTGCTGGCTTCTTCGCACCCAGAGAAATGAACCCTACACGAACCCTTCCAGTCTTGAAACATAATAAAACTCCTTGGATCCGCTTCCCAGAATAGCGTGGCCGTCCAAACCTGCTTATAAGGGTCGAGCTCGACGGACCTCGGAGGCATGCCAAACACGGCTGTAAGCCGAAATAGTAGTAGCTGCGACGAGATATCATGAGACAAGAAGAAGCGTTGATCTGGATTCATGATGGGTGGTCTCGACGCGGTGTAGCCTGATGTCGGGGATGTCTTGAAGATGGTATCGTCTGACCAGGATATCTCGTGCTTGTATTTGTCGGCGCCGCAATCCCTGTCGTCGACACCATTCTCCTCGTCGACACCATTCTCCTCATCGTCGCTATAATCTTCGTCGTCGCTATACTTCACAAGGTCGCCATTTTCCTCGGGATGGCTCTCGCCATAGCAGAGCTTTATAGCCCTCCTCCTTCCTTGACTTGATGAATGTATCTCCAGTCGTTAAGAAAGACAGCCTTGACAATGTACGCGTCGGCAAAAATATTTATCTTTCCAGACTCTTTGTCTCAAACCAGTTCTAACGGGCTGGTTTCTTTGCGTTTCGTCGATAGATCCCCGTCTACCTTCCCCATGTCGTAAGTGCCGAAGCCTGTCAGATCGTGGTCGAAGTTCGGGTCACAGGTCAGGGCTTGACTCCAGTCGGCCAGCCTCATGTCTGCAGCAGGTAGACGTCGAAAGAGGTTCTGGTCGCAGGTTTGGATGTCGGTCAACCCCGTGATTTCGGTAAAGCTTCGAAAGCGCTTGCATTCCTTGAGCAGTGCCTCAACAAGCTGGCGCTGAGTGGGAGCATCGCAAGTGTCGAATTTCGTTTTGCCGGTAATAAGATCCACGATTGTCGTAGCAGGTTCGGCCCTTGACTTGTTGGCAGCCGGTGACGGCTCTAAAGCCCCTGCTCTTCTCTTTTTTCGCCATGGCCAAGATGTACTCTGAATTCTAATAGATCGACGAGAAGTGAGCGGCTTTACATATAAAGAACAGTGATGCTCTTGTTTTCGCAGAAGGATGAAATGGCCTCATGGCGGCCTTGGAGAGTGTGCCAGAAGGCAGGTATTTATAAAGGGAGGCGTTGCGTCAGGGGGGATTTTCGAGTGGTGGGCGCAGGTGGACGAGTCAGCAACGCTGTCACCCCTGCTGTAAGAGTACGTTGTAACAGAATAAATGGCACTTAGCCAGGGTGTGACGCGTGGTCTGGACCAACGAGATCGACGACACCGGTCACTGACGATGGTGAGGCCATGGGTGAAGGCAAGCCATCCTCGTTTCCTGTCCAACGATGTGGACTAACATTCTACATGTTTCTCGTCTGGTATTACTTTCCCTTTAACTGGTATCCCGGTTCTTCTTGTTGTGACATAGAGGGTGAGCCCAAACCAAATTGGCTAAGGCTGTTGGTGAAAGGCCACCAATCATCAACTGCAGAATCTCGTCGAGACAGCAATGGCGACCTGGCAGGCTATGTCTGCTCTATTCCGCACCCCCACTTCTCCTAACTGGAGCTAGCAAAGGCAAACATCCAACTCTCGGGTGTTTTCCCTAATACGGGTCTTGGGTTCGTGGACAGGATGGATCCTGGATGCAATTACCCAGAGTGGAAAGATAGTTCGTGTGCAAAGGCTTCAATGAACTCATTTTCCAAATACGGGTAAGAGCATAGCCACATTGGGTGAATCCGCGAATGATGTTGAGAGCGGCAACTCTGTTTGCGTTCCTATTGGCCACCGCTTGGGAATGAGATGAAGACAGAGGGTATGTACGCTGACACGGATTCTCACGACTCGGAATGTCCATGGGCAGACATGGGTAATACGGGTGGCGCCGCAAACTCGGCCGTTTATTGTCCAGATCCGTCCGGGCTAGATGAAATGGAAATATACCAGCCTGGTTCGGTAAAGCCGGTGAGCTGGCGAACAACCAACGCCCACCAACACCAGAGCTCATCAACGCAACCCGGGCGTCACTATCCTTGTTGTGAGAAAGCAGAGCCTCAAAGTTCGCATAGAAGGCAAGCAACAGAGAAAAGCCTCATGGTTGCCTCAGCGGTCGTGTGAACTGGCCTGTAAGGAGGGCCGATATAAAGATGAGCTCCGCTGCCTCCTTTAGAAACTCGCTCTTTTCCTTCCATTCCCATCACTAGCCTCTGGTACCAACTTAAGACTCGTTACACGCAAAGAATTCAGGTATAATGGCCGGAAAGAAGAATGTTTATTGGAGTAGGTTTTGTACCTTTGTGTAAGAATGCCTGCTAACCCCGGCAGGTGATGATCGGCTGCCAACTCGATCAAGGCCTGTAAGAGAGGAAGACAGGCCGAGAGAGGACAGACAGAGAGAGGAGACCGGCCGAGGCAGGACGTACGGAGAAAGGAAGAGCCGAGGGATTCGGGAAGCAAGAGGCTGTCGGCAGATACCGAAGGGGCAATGCTCCGTAGAATGAACGATTTGGAAGACGATATCGAGAAATACCGATCGGAGATCGTCTCCTTAAAAGGAGTGTGTTCTGAGCTGAGGCAGCGCAAAGGAAGCCTGGAGGAGGAGCTCTGTCGTGTGAGAGAAGATCGCGACATGCTACTGGGAGTTCTCCGGTCGATCAAGAACCTGGTTACCCCAGTTTGGGGAAGAAAAGAGGACGGGAAATAACCCCCACATCATCCTATATACACATCAGCTTCACCAAAGGACATTTGCGTGGGCAGCTAAGAGATATCACAACTCAATACAACTGCTCGAACACAGGCTAATTCGCGTGTTCCGCTACCCTTTGACTTCCTTGCCCAGCGATGCTCCTTGACTTGAGGCTCACTGTTGGAATGTCAACAGGATGATTCCAGCCCTGAACTCCCACTAACATTAACCGAAGGCATGGCGGAGTAGGTCGTCACAGGGTGCGCTAATGTACGTGGCTGTGCACCTGTCCATATTTGGAAAGATTGTTCGACAGCAAGCTTGATCACGAACCTCCTTTCCGTACTAGGCAGTAGAATTCGGTCACATCCTCGCCCACGAACACTACTTTCCATATCAGGCAACAGGATTCGCCGACCGCCCTCTTCCCGAACGCAACTTCCAATCTAGGAGCATTTGCTCGGCGTCACTGATCCAAGGCGACTCTCCTACAACAACCATGGAGCAAATTAACTTGGTCACCTATCTTGACGACACTAGCAAACTGAAAACCATTATCTTCAGCTTGCAGGAGCAGCTCGCTGTTCGTGAGACCCTGTTGCAGGGGATAGGGTTGCTTGGAAAGGAACTCTCTCACCACCTCAGATACAACCGTATCCGAGATGTTCTGAAGTTCATCCTCGGGCCCCCGCACGCAGACCCTGAGAACGAACGACGTCGAGGTGCTCTTGCGAAGTTGGACGACATCTCCAGGGCTCTGTGCGCTGTCTCCTATACCCCAAAGGCGATCCAGAGTTTGTCAAATTCATCGTTTGACGCCTTGATAGATGGAATTCCTGGTTTCATCCAAGTATGGAACCTGTCGAGCCTGATTTCTTCCACAGTTGGCAAGTTTGAACAAGACGTCGTATCTGAATCGACCGGCTTTTGAATAATCATTATTGGTATGGATCCTTCCAGCGGATTAAAGCCTAACACTGACATAATCCGGGAGAAAGATGGTGGCCAAAATCCGACGCGTCCCAAAAGCCAGCCTGCCAGAGGAAGAGCCGGTCGTATGTCCAGAGTTCAAAGCCGCAACGGGTCGAGAGCCGGGCGCCACGTCAAAGGGCGTGAACTGAGGCCTGGCGGCGCAGCCGACAACACCTGCGTGAAGAATCCGCCACAGACCGAGGAAAGCACCCTGTCGGGTGAGCAATACCTTCAGGACGAATTCAGCATTCCCGTCGACAATTCCAGAGCTGGTTGGTTTGCTCGTGGTCTCATACAGAGACCAAACATATTTGATCCCTCGCCGGATGTCAATGGTGTTGCAATGACATTAGATGCCATTGCCGCCCAGCAGCATCCTATGGGCTGGCCTTGTGCTGGAACGGAAGTGTCTCTTGTCGGAAGCGACAGCTTGCTGCTGGGCAGTGAAGAAGCTGGTTACACTGTATGTTTCGACAGCGATCGGGCGGATTGGCCCGCAGGGACAGGGCTGGCTTTGGGGATGACGGAAAGCCAACCATCGGCAGGCGAATTGGGCTTTGTGAATCTCGGGGAAGGATTTCGGACATGCTGAAGACGTATGTACAAGAGGGCCTCAATACCGAGGAGACGCTAACCCAATCCTAGGAAGTATCATATCGACTGAATAACCACAGCCACGGAATAAGCCTCGAGCTTGATCGATGTCTCATCCGTGATCTTATACCCCACATATGTCCTGGTATGGTCCTCTCCACCTATACTGATCTTGCCGAAGATCAGGAACACTGTGCAAGGTGTCGAAATAGACTCCTCCCTCTCTTGATCAGTTTCGATGTATCGCGCTTCCCCGTCAAGACCGAGCTGGACATCTTGTGAGTTTTCTTCTGCTTAACTTTGGCGTGGACATACACTTTCTCGGACTGCCTTCTCAATCTCCTCCTTCGTTGGCCCTCGAATTCGTTCATAAAGGGCCCGGGGATCTTCCGGAGTTTGTGTTGCCGACACTGGCATCGCGGGTTCTTGGCTGGAATGCGAGCAGTCCTGGGATGATGGACTCTATGTGGTTGATATCAGGAGTTTACTTGGCAGAGAATCAAGCCCTTTAACTTACTCACCTCGAGAGAACCATGAGATGACCTCGTGTTGATTTTTTTTCGTCGGATATCCCGCTCCGAACCACGATGGTGGGGTTGTGGTGGGGTTGGGAACCAGACCACCTGACAAAGAAGCAAGCACGTGATTACACTGTCACTTTGGTTGGCCTGGTTTGGTTGATGCAAAGGCTGTTTGCCTTGAAGAGCCTAAAGACCTGGCTCACAGAGGCTTCCTCTGACGCCTCGGGCACAGGGATGGTTTCGCGCGGCAGGGACTCTGTTGGCCTCGGGCTGAACGCTACAAGCACCTATCTTCATTCTATCTCCTTTTTGTCAAGAGCTATCACTGACACCAGCATCGCAGCATCGCAGCATCGCAATTCAAAAAAGACATCCTTCGCATCACTACTTGCTGGCTCTACAGGGGCATAGCGCGGCCAGCCAAACTTGAGCAGCAAGCTCAACACCCACTTTTCATCTTCTTCCTCTTGTCCCTAACTCTTGTCATCCACGCCTCTGCATTATCAACGGCCTGTTCGGGAGAGAACATCTTCTCTACCAGGAAGGACATAATTTTAGCCGGGCCGAATCCCAAGTCTGGGATCTTGGCAGTAAACCGACTGGCTAGCATGGCAACTGCTTCGTAGTCATGAGAGGCAAGATAGAAGAGCCGACGTATCGTTTCTTTGTCCCGCGAGCCGGAACTCGGTTGTCACATCCACACGGCCGGGTTGCATGAGTGCGCCGTCGACGAGCTCGATATGGCGGGTTGTCATAATTATCACGTGGCCATCTCCAAGACTGTCGATGACATCGAGGAGATTGGACAGAGAGGCCACCCTCTCAGACGGCTCCGGCTTAGCGTCGTCGATATCTTCTAAAAGGGCAATACATCGCTTGGGGAGCTCGGCAAACAGGGTCCCCAGGCAGCTGTCGTCGATGGAAAGACTGAGGCGTAGATATCCAAACCGAAACTTCCTGCGATAGACGAGACCAAACTTGACTTTCCAGTTCCGGGAGGACCATAGAACAGGTAGCCTCGCCGGTGCGGAATGCCACGGTACTTTTCTCGAGCAGCTGGGGCAAGGAAGTCGCGGACATCCTGTAAAAGCCGTTATTTGATCTGTTCATCGAGGATAACAGTTGACATGGGTCGCGCGTTCTTGGCCGCAGGTTGTAGCCACTTATCGTCGGAGTGGACAAAGACAGACGTCTTATTTGCCATTATTTCGAAGCCAAGGGAAGCCCAGGGGATCGAGTTCGATAAGGAAGCTGTTGTTGGTCTCTTTGGGCAGGAATGTTGGGAGACGGCGTGAAACCTCTCGCATATGGTCTGTGAGGGGGGCCGTCTTATGCACTTCACGACCGCGTCCTGCCAGAAAAACTTTTTTGCTCTGCCAACCAACTAGGTACCGCTATCTCCTTGTTTCCTTTGGCCCTTACAGAAAACGATGTGATTCCGAGGCGCGAGAGACCCCCATCCTCGTTCAAAGTACCACACTTCTGGTCGACTCTCCGGCTCCAGATACTGCCCGGTAGAAGCCACCTAGGTACGCTGATCGCTCCGAAAGAGCAGAGTTACAATATCACACAAGGCCCCTGTGCCAGACTAGCATTGTGACTTTCCACCTCCCGCATTTGCCTTTCGAACGAGTCTTCCACTGGCTTCCTTGCTCTCTTTTCCACCTTTTTAGAATAATGGAAGGTCACCCTGTCTTTGCTACCAAGCATTGCTACTACGCTCGCCATTTGCTCCTCGCTCAAGATTGGTCGAGTCGCAACCGCAGGGGGAGGTGGCCTATATAGAGGCGGGTAGGTTTCTGCCTCCACTATTTCTGGTTGAGTGACAAGAGATTGTGAACTTGGGGATAGTAATAGATGCTTACACACACTCTCCAAGCGGACCTTTGAGAAAGATTTCTTCAGGTAATTTTTGTCGTCGGATTTGTTGTTGGGGTTGTATTCCAAGGAATACTTGATGAGGTATGCCAAAAAACGGTTATCATTCTCAATCTCAATATTGAATTCAGCTGGAAGTTTGGGCATATTGAGTGAGTGTAGGTTTGTTGCGGGTTGAAAGGGGAAGATGCTTGAGGAGGGGGGAGGGGCTATGGAAGTGATTTACTTATATGCTTCTATGGTTAGGCAGTGGGACACATGTATGTCTTAGAAAGAGCTTTAGACCTAGCCAAGGTGTCCAATCCATGGCCGACGTGAGTTTGGAACTCGCAAGCTTGGACGGGGAGCAGTGGGACCCCCCCCCCCCCGGGGGGGCCAGCTGCAGGACGAGTTGTCGCCTGACGTGCCAATCCAGCAATTCCTCGCCGTACTCGCCCACCTCTTCTTCTAGCCACCAGACTGGGGTGTTTGACTGCGGCTTGCTTGTTGTATCATGCCAACTCCAAAGGCTGTGTGAAGGCATTTTGAGCACGGTGTCCATGCAAGGGATGGATGGTATCACGACCCTAGTATATTTGCCCACAGCTCGACACCCCCGGCTAGCCGACTTCTTCATTTGCAAGAATATCCCTGTATAGAATCTCAAGTGAAAGACCCCCATGACGGGGCCGAAACGGACCGCTCGCTGTCCCCTCATGTCCTGGCATATGTTTGGGTCTTCATAGATGGCACCCATACCCGGTACCTTCGGAGCTCAAGTGACCTTCTAGAGGTCCGGGAATTTTCCTCGAGATGATGGAAACAAGACTGACGCTGCCAAGGGTAGAGCTGCTGTCAGTCCATACCTAGGTAGCTATGTATACCAGGGACGGGGGGTCTGTGGAAAGGCCACACTGATTGTCTCGTGGGGGAGCGAGCTCCGGGCCACCACTTACCTGCAGTGGCAGTGCGAGATATTATTCATTCAGCGTGCGTGCGTGTGGCAGTAGGTTCTCCCCCCCCCCGCGGAAAGAACAGAAATACAGAATGGCGGAGGGCGCTGCCAACCTACCTAGTATCAGCCCCTAAGGACATCGAAGGCATCTCTCTCTCTCGCGGCAATCTACCCCTTCTTCCTTCAATTTCACAACGCCTTCCGCACTGGGGACAAGGCCGAGTCGGCTGTGTGCCAGTCGACCCGGCTTCACACACACACATTTCCACGCGCCTACAAAACGTGCCACACAAGGCATACGCGACGACGAGCGGCTAATTCGACTCACAGAGGTCGTCGTCGTCGTTGTCGTTCGTGCAACAGGCACGATTTCTAGGCTTAAAAAAAGCTTTAGGATTCTCCAAGACAAGAGGCGCCCTACTACCTACCGACAGTTAGTCAGTCTCTCCGAGGGACACACACAAACACATACTACCTACCTACGCCTCCAGCCAGTACTGCTGCCAAACCTCTCTGCCCGATGAATTACCACACTTTGACGGCGGCGTCGATGTGGATATATTTAGGTATATGACGTGATCTGACTGACTGACTGACTGACCCTGACCATGTCCCTGTCCCGCACGAGGGAGGGAAGGGCATCGATGACAAACTTGGGCGAGGCCAGCTTGCTTTCCCGATTTGTATGTATGTATGGATGGATGGATGTCTGTCCGTCCCCCGGCTTCAGCCAGGGGGGAAAAGTGAACAGATAGAGGCTATCCGAGGGTTCCGTCGTATAGGAGCCTTTTATTTACTGAGGGTCGTAGTATGATGGCCACTCAAGGAGCTATGCTATAGTGCGGAGGGATTGGGAATTTGTGCTTGTTGTGGTTGGTAGAACCTTGGCTGTGGGACAGCCACGGTTGAACAATGTAGAGTAGGAACAGAAAACGATATGATTGTTTCATGCGTGAACATCGCAAACGCCCCCCTCTTCACACAATTTTTTATTCCAAACAGGGACCCCTTTTCCTCTATGGCACACCTGGTCATCTGACACTTCCCAGTCCCTACCTATGCCTATGCCTCTGCCTCTAGAATCAAGAACGGCCCGGCGTTGTACCGATGCCTTTGCCAAGAGCCCGCTTGGCAGGCTTGCGGCCGTCATCGTCCGTGTTGCCATCATCTTCCCCACGCTGCCTTTTCTTGGATGTCGGCGTCGAGCTGGATGGGCTAGTTGTGACACTGCTGCCGCCATCGTGATTTCGGACATGGTTGCTGCTACTACTCAGGTCATCGTCTCTCCCGTCTTGTTGTTGGGCAGCTACTGCCGGTGGAGAGTGGAGTGAGTCTGGCGAGGTAGTAGTGTCTGTAGCTGCTGGAGGCGGTGATGTTCTTGACGGAGTAGCTGGCCCTCGGCCTTGTCCCGTTGGCCGTTTATCCTCGCCCAGCTCTTCCGGCTCCCAGCCGTATATAAAGCCGCCCAAAAAACGCACAAGACTATCTATACTCCCCCTGCGTATCACTCGCAGGGCTGCTGCCCAAGCACTACTCGACGGCAAAGCTGTGTCCCGTCTTCCTTGGTAGGAAAGATGGGCGTCAGCCTTGCCCAGAGCACACTCCAGCTCATAGCGGCGCTCCTCTTGCTTCTTGCCCAGCATCTCGAGCAACTGTTCCCTATTCTCAGCGCGCTTTGCGATGGCCGTCAAATCAGTATGGAAGCCACAGCCATCTTGGATCGGCACCGACATGGTGTTATATCGCAACCAGAGCTCATCAAATATAGCCTCGGTCTTGTAACCGAACTTGGATGCATGCCACCCCCAAATCTTTTCATCCCACTCCCAGTTAACAAGGGGTGGGCGAAACGCCATGATAGGGCTGGTCTTGGGTTGGTCATGGATGCGCTGTGGGGCGGCATCAGATGTGGTAGCACTGAGCAATGTGCACGAAGGCCCGGGAGATTTAGACTGTGTATCTAACGGCCGCGTGTGTGGGGGATTCGAAGTGGCAGGGCATGAGGCTGCGGCGGCGCACTTGGAGTCTGGTGGTGGGTAAGCATCGACCACTCGTGACGATATCGGCGGTGATGATTTCGGGGACGTGGCCGACGACGCCGCTACTGCGTCGCTGCTGCCGCGTCCTTGCCCTTGCTCTTGCCCTTGCCCTTGCCCTTGTACTTGCCCTTGTACTTGCCCTTGTACTTGCCCTTGTACTTGCCCTTGTACTTGCCCTTGTACTTGCCCTTGTGACTTGGGTTGGTCGCTGCTCCCATCTTTCTTGGCCTTTTGATTCTCGTTTATGTCGGAGGAGCGGAGGGGGACCTCACCCATCCAGCCGAGTAAAAAGTCGTGCAAGACCTTATCCACAGCACCGTTGTCGTGCTTGAGCGACATGACCACAGCCTCCAGGATCCGTTTGAGGCGCTCGGCTCTCTTCTTGGCCAGCATGTCGAACAACTCATCTCTATTCGTAGCATGTTGGGAGAAGTGCGTTAGGTCAGCATAAAAGTCGCCTGCACGTTGGATTGCGATGGTGTTGAAGCGTGGCCACAGCTCTGTCGCCATGGCCCCGGAGTGTTCGTATCCGAACTTTTGTGAATCCCAGCAGCACCATTTGCCCTTGGACATGGCGGTGGTTGTCGGTCGGCTGGCCGTCATTCTTCTAGGCCGTGGTCGAGGCCGTCGGTCGGCCTTATCCGTGGCGGCGATGGCAGCGGAAATGCGGATTTTTTTGTGGTACTGTGAACGTATGCCTCTATTCCGACACCCGCCGCAGAATTGATGGGGAAGATGGTGGTGTTGATGGAAGCCGTGGCTTTGGAAAAGGATGAAGGTACCCAGGTAGGTAGGTCAGGATGCCCAGCCCGCTCGGTTAGTGCATGTACACGTCGGAATTTGACCTGCCTTGTAAGTGATACCTATGTCTGGAGTGACCATTTGCTGGCTGGACTGTCTCGCTCAATAGGCATGGAAGTGGAGCCGGCATTTGAAATACATATTTCAGAATAAAAGACCCAGAAGAACAACTTGGGATTGTACATGCATAAAAGAGTGCTACTCGCCCAAAAGCACTCCAATAGCTACCTACCCATAAAAGCCCCTGTACCGGTCTTTCCTCTCGCTCCCGAGGCGCCAAGAGCAGTCCGACCCGACGTACAGAAAGAAACACTGCGAAGCGTTGGGAATGGACTGCTCGGTGTTTGTCTTCGCTTACAACGAAGGACCTTTGGGCCCACCAATATCATGGTGAATGGGGACCGGATTGCCGTCGTCGACTTTAAGTTAAAGCCGGGTACTGCCCCCTGGTGCAGGCTGGTGCAGGGGGTGGGTGCTGCGAACCAAGTTCGCCATCTGCGGCGTATTGCAAGTGGAGCGCGTCGGAAGCAAGCGCTGGCGTCCATGCACACATAGAGCACAACAGCGGGTACATGGACCGATTTAATTATGCTGCGGCTCTTGGCCTTCCGATAACAAAGTAAATAACAAACCTCAAAACACGACGACGGGTTGAAGCGACTCAGGCCTTAGCCTCTGACCGACGACTTCTCCTCCAGACTCATTAACTGCTTGGGCAATATACCTACCTCATCAACTGGTACGTGTGGTGTGGTGGGACGGCTGGAACAACTGATCTACCCTACACTCACTCCAATTGCGGCCAACCTTCCAAAAGGATGTCGACAATTGCAAGTTCCACGACTTGCAATCTTTAAATGTAGGTTATATACGTTGATGGCACTACGCCTAGTGCCGTCTCTCGAAATAACCCTCCGATTCAATGCAGGTTCGCCATTTGCGAAACTTGGACTTTCTAGAAAGCCCCTTTTCGCTCACATAGGTGAAGGGGGGAAGCGGGCCGACGAGTAAATTGATTCGGGACTCTATTCTTTCTAAAACTAAACCACCCGAAAAGAAAGAGCTTTTTCCAACTGCAGGGCAGGGCTCAAACCCACCCATAGTAGTAAGGACTTAACGGCTGGAACAACTGACCTGCACTCCGGATTGTCGCCAACTTTCCAGAAGGACGTCGAAAATCACAAGTCCCCAACTTGCGATCTCAAATGTAATTACATATACGTTGACGGGCGGCTAACGGCGTCACAGCGTTAATGGTGTAGCTGCTCCACCACGCCGCTTCTTCGGAGGCGTTTTCGTGGTCGGGCACGCTCAGTCTTGCCCTCGTCGTCTTCGTCGCTGCTATCCAGGCCCGACTCATGTCCTGGGTTGTCGCAACGGTCACCACCGTCGTTTTGTTCCCCCGGCCCATTCTCATTCTCATCATCATCATCATCATCATCATCACCATCATCATCATCCTCACCCTCGGTCCTCGCTCTTTTACTGGGATTCTTACCGGGACTCCGGCCAGAGCTCTTCCCCCTTGCCCCTACCCCAAAAATTGCCCGACATTGCTTCGCCGACAATTTCTTCACCCCCGGCTCCTCGCCTCTCGCTCCAATCCATACGAGCCGCCTTAATTCCTTACTAGGCTGGCGCACAAACATGGCCTTGTCCAAAACCGCCATAGCAAATCGGGCAAGCATGTACTCGCGTCTGACACCCAGCAGGGGCTGCAGCCGCTGGTTATGGTACCGCATCTGCAGCTCATCCGTTGCGCCCGCCTCGAGCACATGGGCCACCCATGAGCCCCGCTTGGGGATAAACGCAAACCGGTGCGCGTCCCAGAGGGCGTGGACATCTTTGCGGAGCCTGAGCGAGTTGTCCGGGCAGTGCGTATCCAGGCTGGCGTCCGGCTGGCGCGCGTACATGTACATGAGGTTGTCTTCCCACCAGTCGATGTTTTCAGCGGGTATAATGTGCGCGGTCTCGAGCGGGAGAGAGGAGCAGGTGATACGGCAGGTCTCGCCGCCCCCGGTTGAGGCGGAGAAGTCGATCGGGGCCTGATCATTGTACCCCCAGTATTGGGGGAGCTGGCTGGGAAAGCGAAAGTGCTCAAGAGAGGGCACCACTGCGTACTTGAAGTCTATGCATGTCTTGTCTCTCAGCTAGGGTGACGAACAACGGCGCGGGCGGAGGAGAAAGACCAACCATTCGGGACGCAAAAGTAGTAGTCAGGCTCGGTCAAAACGACGTCTGGACCCCCCGCCGACACGACGCGTGGGCCATTTGGTGAAAGGGAAAAATACCCATCCCATGCGCAATTGGCAAGGATGCAGCATGCGATGCGCGCGGTCTCATGATGGATGCCCTCAGAGTCAAAGGCTGGGAGGATGAGGAGGATGTTTTCGCTGTGGGCGTATCCGGGGTGTCGGAAACTTATCTTAGCGAGGTTCTCCATAGTTGGCTGGAATAGCTCGTGTAGAGGTCGGAGTTGTAGAAAGGATGCCATGAAGGCAGGATGTGTGCTGCCCTGCGCCTGATGGGTTCGTTATGGGCGAAGGGTTTAATGGTTTGAATCGCGAATTTTGACACACATTGGCAACAAGGAACGGACCAGATGGAGGATGTTAAGGGGGGGGGAGAGCGGGTGCAGTATTTGAACTCTTTCGAAAAGGCTTATCTAAAATCGCTGGGACTTGGGGGGGATACCACTAAATCCCAGTTTTTTGAGTTGCTTTTTTTTCTTCTTTTCTTCTTCTTTTCTTCTTCTTTTCTTCTTCTTTTTTTCAGCTGCACTTCAAATGGCTTCCACACACTGGACACCACTGCCGCACCGCCCCGGCCTGCCTTTGGACACGACGAAAGTCGACGGATTGGATGACGCCCCCTGGTGTTGACGCGCGATCAGTTTGAGTAACTTGGACGCCTTTGGCCAAAATTATCAACTGCTGCAAGTCCGACGACGAGAAATATGATCTATGTGTCCGATGCCTTGGCCTTGCAAATTGCCACCTGCGACGGCTACCGATAGCACAAGGACAAGTGAGAGAGGGTGAGAGGGTGACCCTTTCTTCTAGCCTGAGCCTCTGTACGTAAACAGAGATTCTAACCTCATCTCAAAGAGTTATAACAAGAGTCTTACTCTAAGCGACCACCCACCCGAAGGCGGCTGCTTGCACTCACTGAGTGGTCAGTGTGTGGCAGCCGGCAATGCATTGGCGGCTTTTTGCATGGTAAAATCTTGTATCAAACATTCTATATGCCGCCACACCGCTGATCATCATTTAACTGCTAGAGAAGTGAAGCTCATGAACGGCCCGGTAAATACGGTATTTTTTTCCAAGTGTTTTTTTCAGCGGTGCATACACATGCATTACTTTTCCCAGCCCCCGACTGCGGTCTCGGCTTGCACCAAGGTAGGTAGGGAACTGCCAGCCTTGTGATGAGCAAGATGCATTTGTGCCTTGATTTGCAATTGGCATGAATCCACATGGATGCAACCCAGTCAGTGTCAAAATTGCAAATGGAATCAATTAGTTACTTTGAGCTCGCCGTTGGCTTAGAATGGCTTCATGTAGAAGGGAAGTGTGCATAGGGTGGGGTGCCCAGAGTAAGACTCTGTAACAAACACATACACCTACGAAAGATGGCGGAAAACTGCACAATTTGGAAGGACCTAACTAAAGTAGGTAACTATTTATGTGACATTTACTATTTTTAGGCTTCAATACGAATTTAGGTCCGGAAGGATGGGGAGAAAGGTCAAACCTATTTTGGCAGGGAGCTCAAGATGAGAGCCTCGCCGCGCAACACACAATAACTCGTCGTTCTCAGCAACAGTGTACATAGTCCTTTGCACACGGACTCGCCTGCATGCTGCCTGTGTCTTACACATGGACTCGTCTGCATGCTGCCTGTGTTCTGGCCGGTGCTTGACCTCACTTTCATTTCCCTGGGAAACCCAGAGACTCTCAGCCAGCCTTTCATGGTTTTTTCTGTTCCCTTCCTTTTCCCTTCCTTCTCTCTTTCCTTTTTTCTGCCAAACAGTGTACCCAACTCACACCCCTCGACCCAACTCAACCCTCGCACATTGCACAATCTGTAACTTGCCCATCCCGAGCTCTCAACATTTTCAAGTCGTTCATACACCTTTACTAGCCCCAACTTGCGCCGAACCAGCCTGTTGTACTGCCCCTAAAATTTTCACAAAACGTCACTCCTGCCACCCAGGGCCATGCCGTCTGTGGACTTGCAAAACGCTACCATGGCTGAGCCTGCCCCGTCGACATCTACACCAAAGTTGGCCCGGCGGCGACCCCCCAGACGACCCCCCAGACTTATGAAGATCAACGACGAGGATCGCATGCTACTCCAAATGTATGAGCAACGCCTATCTACGAAGCATATGGCCTCGGTGCTCGGGAGGAAACCGAGGTGGTGCATAAGAAGGAACTCCATGCTGAAAAGGTTGAAAGAATTGAGTAAGTAATAGCTAGTACTACCACCCCTAGCATATATATATATATGGAGAGAATAATGTTGTACATTGTGTCCAAAAAAGTTTGTTTTCCAACGCCATACCCTGCGTTGTTGATCCAGTAATTGGCATATATATATATATATATACGTATTATATAAATAACTCTTAGCTAATGACTGCTATGTTAACACGAAAAGACCCGGACGAGTACAATAGACGACTAAATGCAACCCCTAAAAAGAAGACACCGAAAAAAAATCCACCATCATTACCATGCCCTCACTGCTTCACCGTCTTTGTCGGGTTCCACGCAAAGTGTAACCGTCGGAAACACCACAGAACATCTGTTCGCTGTCTAGCTCGTCGGGCGGAGGAAAATATTACCTGCAATGATTATCAATGCTTCGCCAACGAGGATCTGAACGAACAGGAAGAAGCGGCAGCCATCACAGTCTCATCCACAGAGCTCTTGAACGCAACCACCCCAGCGCCGCGGCCCGTTGAGACGGCGTCCGGGGTAGCCAAGTCAGGGAGGATCAGCGTCACGAGCATAATTCCTGGTGTGATTTACCTTCATGCTTGCTCGGGCGCCCAAGAGTGCCAAGGTGGGAAATTCCCCGTGATTGTCATACGAATGGATATTGCCCTGGAATTCCTTCACGCCATGTCTGACGACATCACTGGGTGGGCACTGGAGTTCGAGGACGGAAGCTTGCCCGTCATCGAGTTTGGCGGCTGGCACATGCAACGGTGAGTTCTTCTGGCCCATTTATTCTTTGGGCATGTTGGAAAGGAAAGCAGCTGCTGCTGCTAATCAACTTGAATCCAGGAGGTGGGCAAAACCCGAAGCTCTGTCCTCTTTCGACATTACGGATTATGACATGCGCAAGAACTCACCTTCCTTCAACATAGCGCTTAATCACTGGACGGTGTATATCGCCAGTGGCTACCTAGAAAAAGGGATGAGAGACCTGCTGTCGGTCACAGATATTCCGAGCGGACCCCAGCAGATAGGAACTCCGGAGGCATCATTGTCATTTGCCATCGTTGAAGAGGTTGATGGTGTGTGAGAGCCTCGACCGAGCAAGGGTGACGAGGCGAAAACAGGAGAGTGGCGAGGAGAGAACAGTAACAATGTATGTAAAGCAAAAAAAAAAAAAAAGTCCGCCAACAAGAGCAAGGGAAGTTTTTGGCGTCATGTCCCGTGGACTGGCTGTTGGAGCGTACGGAGCGCGCTCTTGGGTACAGATCTCACAGAGCTAATCGACCGGGATGCAGGCGGGAGGGGAACAAGGGCTTTGGTTGGAAGCCGACGGCGCGGCGGAATAGGGGGTGACGGGTGAGGGAAAGTAGTCCAAGTCGGCGCACCTGAGGAGAGTAGTGAAGTCAGAGAGGCTGGGGACGGTACTGCTCTCGGCATCATGCATTTCGTCATGTTCAACGACTGGATACTGGGACAGGTTGGAGTTGGGGATGGCAATGGCAAGCGGGGGAGTGCGGGTTTTCTTCTTGGAGCTTGAGTGGCGGTGTCGCGGAGCCCTGCCTGTTTGGAGATTGTATTCATAGTATAGATGTGACAAGGTATCTCATGATAGGAAAGCCAGAACCTGGCGTTTGGGCACGAGCTATTGAACGATGGACAGGTACCAACCTGAGTCTTGGAAAAAGATCCCGCCTGCACGGCACCCAACCACATAGTTACGACTGCGCAGTGGTGTTGAGTGGGTGCCGCACGCTTTGACTGCTTCCCCCTTCATTATACACTTCGGTTGCTCTCAGTCCTAGGATGTCCCTGGAGCACCCAGCAGGTGACACTTGCCCTTGTTCTGGCTTTCGCAATGATCCGAAACAGGTGTCTGCTAAAAGGAAAACGAGTCCAGTCAAGACGCAGTAGGAACTAAGTTGTATTGCCAATTTATTGCCCAAAAACGAGTCGAAACTACAACATGTAAAGAGAGGGTGTCTCCGATCTTTGCGACCTGATGCTAGAGTTTTCTATGTCCCTATAATCCATCTAATGGACAACGCTTGACTGACAAATACCCAAGCACCCAAGCATCCAGGGACCCGTAGACCTAGGTCAACAAATGTAGAAAAGAACATAAGGAAGCCCTCCAAATATTCACGGCGCGTGTCAGCCGCTGTGGACAAAGCTCGTTAATTGAGAAAGCTTTGATCGGCAAAAACTGTGGTATTTGCTTACATGAATTGTCTTGCATCCCGGCGTACAAGTAAGAATCCTGTTCGAGAGGCCGAAAGCCTATGAACCAGCTGCTCGGGGGCTTGTAAAGGCACGAGTTGACCTTCCACTGTCGTTAGGCTCAGGCTCAGGCTCAGGCTCAGACTCAGGCTCAGACTCAGGCTCGGACTCAGGTTCAAGCTTAGGATCTAACGCCGGCTTTCCCCCTCGCTTTTGTAACCTATTGATGGTGATTCTTTTGGAAGATGGGGTGGAGCGGTCTTTCCATTCGAGTCTAGCATCGTCGGGCCTGTCCGAGGTGACGGGGCTTCGGTGGGGAGGGTCGCGATGATCTTCTTGAGGACGAAGCTCCAATTTTCGCCTGCGAAGCCTGGGATCATCAGTCTCTTCTTTGAGTAGCTGGGAGCGTTTGACCCGTCGTGATGGAGGTTGGTTGGCTAGTTCATTGGCTCGCTCGGAAAACCTCCGGAATCTTCCCTCGTTAAGTCCCAAGACATTCTCCAACCTGTCAACGAGGACATCGGGGCGAGGGATATTGGGCCCGCCATCGCTAGATTCGTCAGAGGAGGAGGTATGGTCGGGGAGGTTAACGTCGTAGAATTCGGCGAGGTATACTAGCATGTCGAACTGATGGGTAGTGGTTGGACGCCTTAGAGCGTAGAAATCTTTAGCATGTCGGGGGAAAAGAGATGGATCGGGCAGGAGAATGCCCTGGCCTGGATGGTAGATAACGAGTGGTTGAATCTCGCGGATGGGGTTCTCTAATGCTATGTTACGGAAGTAGGCATGGGAGCGGCGAGAATCGGCTTCCAGACGGCGGAAGTTCTCGTCAACGTCTTCCTTGAACTCCTTGAGCTCTTGCCTGACATTCTTGAACTCTTCCTTAACGTCGTCCTTGAACTCCTTAACGTCGTCCTTGAACTCCTTAACGTCGTCCTTGAACTCCTTAACGTCGTCCTTGAACTCCTTGAGCTCTTGTTTTACTTGATCGATGGAGTTGCGGAGGAAATGGAACTCGGCGTTAAGGTGAAGATCTTGGGTGTTGCGAAGGTCGACGAACTCGGCGCGAGTGAGGTAGGGGGAGGAAGAGTCGGGCGCCATGGCGATGGCGATGGCGATGACGGCGTGGGGACGGAGTGTCGTTGGAGATGGAGGTCGAACCGGGGGGCTTGGGGGCGGAGCCCCCAAAGCAAAAACACGATATCACGTGATAATAAGGTGGCAGCCGCCCCACTCTGTTTCATAAAGAAAAGTAATATTAAAGTTAAACCCAGAGTCCAGGAGAAAGGAGACGCTGCGTTGGCTGTCGGTCGAGCCGTACATAAAGCACCATCAGCTTATAAAAGAGGATATTCTGAAGGGCACCTGCTAATGGCGTTTCTCGGATCTCGTTTATGTTCGGTGCAAGGGAGAAAGCGCATCATCCATCCTGTAGCTGCGTGGCATTCCAGGCTCAGGCAAGAGCAAGCTTGTGTAGGGACCCGCGCCTCGGCGCCGCCAACTAGCGCTCCCTCGCAGGGCTACCTGGGGCAATAATAGTAAGCAAAAACATCAAGCTTCCGCAAAGTCAGATTTATTAAAATACTAAGCAAAGAAAAAAAAAAAAGAGAGAGGCCATTACGCCAGGCCATGGCACTCAACAACGAATACATGACTTTCTCGCGAGAACCACCTTTCCGTATCCGTCGCCGTAATCCAGCATCTTCCCGAGCGACACATTCCTACTCGCTGAGACAAGCCACGATGCCAGCAATGGCAGCAAGCGTGCCATCGGGGTTCTTCACTTTCACCGTCTTCAGGCCTAGCTCTAGGGCGGGATAGTCATTGCCGCCGGGGAAGATGGCGTCACCAATAAACGTCATCTGCTCGAGGGGGATTCCACTCTGGTCGCGCAGCCTCTTCAGGCCGTACCCCTTGTCGACACCTTTTTCGGTGATGTCGATGGAAGTGGCCCCTCCCATGTTAATCGACATGTTCGGAAGCCGTTCGCGGAGATCCTGTTGTATCACCTTGCGTTTCGCGAAGTCGGGATCCCAGTGCTCCTTCTCTTGAATCGGCGCCTGCTGGCCAAGTGCGGAGAACGTAATCTGACTGCCTCGGTCCTCGATGCGGTTGTCCCAGGTCTTCTCGGGCTTGAAGCCAGTCTTCTCTAGCGAGAGGTCGAACGCCTCAAGGATCTTCTCCTTGTCGGCGCTGCTGAGTAGGTCGGCACAGACTTGCTGCCACTCGCCATCCTGGAATGTGTAGAGTTTAGTGCCGGTAGTGGGTAGCAGGCACAGTTTTGACCGGTTTGTACGTGCTGGCAGTCGACTCGCCACCTGCTTCTCGAATTGCGGCCAGTCACCACCCGAGATGACGACAACATGAGCGAAATCCAGAAAATCCGCCAGCGCCTCTGCCCTCGTGTCTTTGAGCGGCTGCTTGCTCGTAGCAAGGGTTCCATCAAGGTCGAACGCAACGAGGGCAATCATTTTGTCGTTCAGACTAGGCGTGTCGCAATACCGAAGACTGCAGCGGGGCAACGAGCCAGAGATTAATCCTGGTTGTATTGAAAACACCAGAGCTGGGCTAAAGAAAATTAGTTGTGTTGAGCTGCCCCAAACAACGTCTACGCCGACTAGCTGGCTTGTGCGCCAGCTGGTTTGTCAGGGCGTTGTACTGTACTGTACAGTAAAAGTCATGTGCCCAGACAGGATAGAGACTGAGAGACCTTACGGTTTTTGTTTTAAAACCCCACCGGCAAATGGCCTTTGCTAGGCCACGGCGACGAAAGAGCCAAGAAGGAACCTCAGAGCAAGATCCGCCTGATCCGGGCGATGGATGCTACCGTGCCACATGATTCAAATAGCTCGAAGCACGACGAAACGGGCGTTCCAGCTGGTTCCCCATAGTTCCTATGGCTGTTCATCCTCGAATACGGGGTCATCGACAAGAAATTTGAGGGAAAAGCGCATCGTGGTCTGTTGGAAACAACTTTTTCTGTTGGCTGAGCGGCGGCGGTTAAACGGTGGATCGCGCGAGCGATGAATGTCAATAGACCTTGTATCGTACCGATTGATTCCTGGAGAGGAAAGGATTTGCTAGCGGATATGGAGTGGATTGAATTCCTGCCACTCAGCTATGCCTGGCTGGGGTCCGCAGGGGTCCGCAGCGGTAACAACAGCCTAAGTGCCAAGAGTGAACTTCGACGCCCCAGCCCACAATCGCTGGGCAATATGGCTCAGTCAATCAATTCGTCCGCTTTACCCAACCACGTCTGTTCTGACTCGCAACCGTAGCGAAACACGAAATCCGCAGACATATCGCGCCTCTACCGCTTTCCGGACCCTTCCAAAGTGAGTGTGACGCATGCATCATGGGCAAAAAGACGCGGCACATTTCGCGCCAGCTATGCTGTGTGGCCTTGGCCGCGATAGGATCCTTCTTGGTCGGCTACGATACAGGTGTTGTCGGTGGTGTTCTCACCCTGCCATCGTTCCAGCGCGACTATGGATACACTGCTGAGCAGAAGACGCAGGTGGAATCCAACTGCGTGTCTTTGCCGCAAGCGGGTGCCGTTTTCGGATGCTTTTCGATCCGGCCGATAACGTCACGCTTGGGCAGGCGTGGGACCACTGTCACGGCGGCCATGGTGTTTTGTCTCGGAGCAACCTTGCAGGTCATCACATCGGGAAGTGGGCTCCTTGGGTGGGGACGAACAGTTCGCAGGGTAAGTGAACGTGCGTTTAATAAGGCGCAGCCTTTTTGTGCCCGACACGGTTGAGCAGGGCATCGCGAAAAGGGTGGGGTTTCGCTTTTGAGCCGCATCCCATTTGGGAAGATTGCGGGGTAGGTGCGGGGGGTCCGTAAGGAGGAGACAAGCGTAGGGGATAGCGGGGCAACGGGGTAACAAAGTCTGAACCCCACTTTCAACGCGTCGCCTCAAAGCTTTCCTCAAACTTCAAGACCTGATTGCAGCCGCCCCCTCTTAGCTATATTATTAGCGAGCAGCACACTCGGAGATGCGGCTTGGTTATCCTCCTCGACACAGACCGCGGCGACATGATTGGGATCGTCGCCAACGCTCGATAGAGATGCGAGAACGCTAAGTTACACTCTCTCTAAAAAGGATAGTATATAGTCTCTCTGGCGGATCTGTAAAGATTGATGGGGGGGTTCCATGACGGTTGGAGCAGGGACGGAATGTAAAAGTGACAGGAGGGCAATACTCCCACCACACGCAACCGCAGGAGGAGTCAATACGAGTCCCGAGCCGTTCAGCAAACATACGGAGTAGCTTGTTACCTTGATTGCAAAGCTTGGGAAAGACGTGTGGATGTGAGCGAAAGCGGGGTAGTGTTGCCGTCGACTGTAGGCCTCATTGCATTGATTATTTGTCGGGCTCCCAAGGCAGCTTGCCTATTTTCTGCCGCAGCCATCTCCAGGGGAGCCAATGTGTTGCAACTTTTTCTCTAAACTCAGCACACCTTGGTGCCAGCGCAATAGCGATAACTTCACACGATAGGATTCCATTGAGCGCACCTTCGAGCCTCACCACTTCAACATGTTCCTCGACTACGGTTTTGACGTCTACCCGCCGTTGGAGCCCACCGGGGCAAACCAAGAACAGTACGAGAAGTTCCTGGACGCGGTACTTGCCGTATATGGAATATGGCGTGATAACGGGGCGAGCACCATCGCGGCCGAATATATCAACAGCGCAAATAATAATGCCCGGATTGGCCCTGAGTCGGAGACATCCTACATCGATCCCGCGCCCGGCAAGTGCCCGCGGCTGCCGCGCCATTGTCATGGCTTCCTGCGATTCTCGACCACCATGTTAGCCGCTAACCCGGCGTATGTGCAGCATATACGAGCGGTGACGACGATAGCGAGGGAATACTTCGGGGACCGGGTTTACGAATGGAGCGAGACGAGCGGTTCTAATCTGTACATTCGTCGCAACGGCTGCTACAGCTGGACTCAAGTCCACGCGGCGCTGAGTCGAATGGGCCAAGCTCACTCACAAGACACTGGTCCGGCCGCACTTCCACTTCGGGATGTTGACGAAACTGTCAATAGGACTGCCTCGCTCGACGTCGCAGTCGATCCTCTATTGTATGAGATCAAGCAGATCCCAGGAAAAGGCCAGGGCATGATCGCAACTTCCGATATTCCCAGGGGCGCACGCATCCTGCTGGAGGCCCCTGTCTTCCGGATGCCTGGTACAGTGAAAAGCATTCGGGGTGCCGAACAGGTAGTCCTGCACAAAGTAAAGTCCCTCTCCCGCGGCCAGCAAAGGGACTTCTTCACCTTGCATAACGCCCGTAAGGGAGAATGTACCCCCATGTTGGGCATCACGCGGACCAACATGATGCCGCTCACCGGCGACAACGGCGGGCTGTTCCTCAAGGCGTCACGGATCAACCACGCCTGCCGGCCCAACGCGCAACAAGCCTGGAACGACGACGGCGGGTTCTTGGCGGTGCATGCCCTGCGCGACATTGGCACCGGCAGCGAGATCACCATCTCGTACACGAGCGGCGTCGCCATGACCTATAGAGAGCGCAGGCACCACCTGCACGAGGCCTTCTCTTTCCTGTGCGCGTGTGAGCTCTGCTCACTCCCGAAACAGGCCCGCATCCGCAGCGACGACCAACTGAGACGCATCATAACCCTCGAGGATAACCTTCACAGTGACGACGTCGGCTCGCGGCAGATAGGAGACTGTGCCGTAAAGATGCTCCGCCAGGCACGCCGGCTAATGGAACTACTAAAGGAGGAGGAGATGTACGATATGAGTTTCTCGAGGGCATGCTTTACTACTTTTGAGATTTTCGCCATTGTCGGGGATAAGGCGCGGGCCAAGGTCTTTGCAGAGAGAGCTTACGCCGTGCGGAAGGTGATCTCTGGAGAGGATAATCCGATGACAGTCACTCTGAGGCGTATGGCGGAGCGGCCAGTCGAGCACCCATTGTACGGGGCGAATATGAAGTTCTCTGGGGATGGCTGGGAGCCCCCGGCTGATCTCGTCGGGGACGAGTTTGAGGAATGGCTCTGGAACGTGGAGGGTACTTTGGACTAGCCATATATGTGCTCGGCTGGAGTCAGTGTAGCTTGAACAAATTGATGACTATGTCTCGGGGCGTCTGGTATAAGTGAAGAATGAGCGTTATAGGTGAGACACCGAAGCCTTCCGCTAAGGAGAGTAATCTAATGCTGGAGGTGAGAGAGATATCACTTGCCCGGAGGATGATATCGGCGCTGACGCGGCGGCCGGGTGCGCTTTGGGGGGGAAAGTGTCGGGCCGAGAGAGACTTTCCGTTCCTCAAGACATGGTGCCCAAGTTGGATTATCGTCACTTTTGGGATTGCCCATTCTACATTGACCAGGTGATAACGAAAGATTCAGGCGATGTTGCAATCTTCCCGAGATGCAGTCCATCAGTTTATCCCGTCACCGAATTATTCGCCAATCGGCACCCATCCGCGGGACATCTCTTCTTTGATCACGATGGGGGGATGCCTATGTGTGAGAGACACAAAGGTTAATTGGCTCTTACGTCGCTGTATCGCCTCCAGAGGCAGCCGCATCGGAGAGCCAAATCGTTGGATATTTGTGCTAAAGACTGACGAACGATCGATGATTACATTTGAATTAAAGCAGACTGATCCGCTGGGAAACACGAGCAGTGTGCTGTTCTAGAGGGCCTCGTGGACTCGAGGCCGGGGAGTTGAAGGAATGTGCAAAGAGCTGGACTCTCGTGACCCGAGATGGGAGTCTCGTAGGTGGTTGGATAGATGGGCTCGTTGAGACAGTTTCAACAAGATTAAGACTGGTTCCAGACTTGGTGAGTCTCCCGTGTCGTACTCCATGCCAAAGTTAAGCCGCTTACAGGGTCGCGGTGGTGGATGGATTGTACCCCCGTCCAGTGGAGTGTAGCCCCTTTATCTGGTCGCATCAAGACGTGGACAACTTGAAGATATAGATTTAGATATGGGTTGGGACAATTGGACGGAATTCGCAAGCCCTCCTGGAGAGCGAGATACAAAGACTTGAGAAAGGAAAATGGCTAGAGATAAAGTGACTTGGTTATTTATTCGGTACCTAAGAGGAAGCAAAAGGCCCACGATATCTTCTCGTCCTCCACCGCCTTGAGGAAATGGTCCTCTTGGCTCGGAGTCAAGTTCCATTCTCTGTCGAGGACGCGGCTCTAGACTTGAGTCTGGCTTCCCTGTGAAACCCGCGGGCCAACTGGGGTTTCTCCTCGGCCTTCCCGGCCTTCAATTGATCCTCGGAGAGCGCATATCCGGTAACCACAGTTTCTTCAACGGTGTCTAGGATGATAAAACTGGGCCAAACCGCACATTCTGCGGCCGGTAGCGACCCTGAAGGTGCTGGCTTTTTCTTTGCGACTTGAGCGGAAGCGTTACTGCTCGGTTTTGCCTTTGGTCCTAGGTCGGATGGGGAGGGCAAGTTGAATTCCAGTATTTTCCAATCCGTCGATTCGTACAGGTCGACGTTTGGCGTAACCATCTCCTGGAAAGTCTGAATATACTGCCATAGATCACACGCCTGCTTACAGAACTGTTCCAATTCGGCTTGGAATCTGTCCTTCTGTGGCTGGTCCGCCAGGAGGCCTTCCATGTAGGCGAAAACGCTCTTTGCTGCAGCGTCAACGCGCCTCCTGGCCCTCGATGTTCGCTCATCTTTAGTCAAGGTGGCTGCGAGCACTGAGCGGAGGAGAGATGCATGCTGCGGCTGTTCCCTGGCCAATTCGGACAGATATTGAGAGAATTCCTCGGGCTTTTCGAGGATATAAGTGGGCTGGAAGATATGGGTAGACAACTCAAACGACAGGATGGCCAAGAAAACTGCCGTTCGCATCTGCTTGGCTGCGGGTGTATCGACCAAGGGAAGAGGAATCTGGGACTTAATGACCTCATGGCTCTTAACAATCTTCCAAGCAGAATTTTTATCGATATTGGCCAGTTCCAAATCGACATTGAAGTAGCTTATAGCCAGCCGATACGCTCGCAAGAAGAGGGCCTCCAATCGTGATTCCCTGATCCCATAATCATTAGTTTCAGACTCTGTCAATTGAGAAGAAGTGATACGTACACGTCTACACGGGGTAATGGCGCCGGCTTCGAGGTGAGGCCCTCCAGCTTTTCAAGTTGGTGGGTTTTGGCGTCCAGTTGTTTTGTGACCGAACTGAGCTGGCCTTCGATCCTTTGCTTCTCGGTGCGAAGATTAGCCTGCAGTTGGCTGATCTTGGTGTCTTTCTCTTTCAGTGCCTTCTGGGTGCCGGATATCTGTTTTGAACTCTCCTCAAGCCTTTTACTTGCATCTTCCAGCTGATATCTGGCGTCGTGAAGCTCGCGGTCTTGGACACTCTTGACAATCTTCAAATCCCTAACCTCCTTCTCCAGCTCCGGTATCCTGTCGGCCAAGTCACAAAACCTCTTGAATGTGACGGCCTCTCTAACGGACTTGAGTAGTGCTTCGAGCGTCTTGGCATCATCCACGAGAGATGGCATATTGGCGTTGTCTTGCAAGCAACTAGTTGACGTTGGCCCGTATGGTCCTATGGCGGAATGGGCGCGACTGGGAGAATTTGGAATGAGCTGCGGAACGGGCAGTGGTTGCTCCGTTCTTATCATCTCCTTACATCATCTAAAATATTCGTGCTTCCAGTCAGTCACCTGTCTCGTTGACGTGGCTGTAGGCCTCATTGCAGCAGTCGCCCAGTAATCGCGTGACATCTATTACAGCCTCCGCAGGTTCTGCGGCACATCCCCGCACCTACTGTGCCTGGATGGACCCTTTGCGTTTGAATGATACCACTCCAACCGCGTCAAGCGCAGAGGAGAGAGCTCGAACTTGGCTCAGTTGGAACACTGCGTAGCATTTGAGAGCAAGCCAACTTTGTGCAAGGAACAAGGGGAAGACTTCAATCGGAGGTTAATGTGGAAGCTCGGGGACGCACCGCAAGCGAGGTGCGCTATTGTGTGTAGGTAGAGCCTTACCACCACGCGCCCTTAGCCGGGGTCTCTGTGGCCATTGTGCCCAGATTCATTGCTGAGCTTGCATGCACAGTGGTTGTTTCTTACGTACTCATTTCTAGCTTTAACTATCTTCGAGGTAGAGAATGAACAGGTATACCACTCAAAGGGAACTCGCGCTTGGATGACAAGTGTGCATTCTCTTGCATTCTCCATTTTAAGGCTCCCCTTGACGGAGGGGAGTCGAGTACCCAGCCTGGATGCGCTCATTGCCGTGGACCAGGTGCAAGGTGTTTGTAGGCCTCACTGCAGATAGCCCAATCGATCCGTCTCAGAATACAATAAGGCCAACAGCCCCCTCAGATTCACGTAGGCCAATACCGCGTGACTGGCCGTTCTCGATTTACCTTGCTTTACCCATCCCCAATCTACCGCACTATCACCCTCACCATTTACATCATCTAGAACGAAGCGCCATACACCCCGTATCACCATGACAGCAAACACGGTTGGAAAAAAATACGGCTGTACTGACCAGTCCAAGCCGTCTTCAGAAAATCGATATACTTCGCGTAGAAGAACATCGGCCAGTACAAATTTCATGGAGTCCTGATTGTTATAACTTTTGTGTATTTACTTACCCCTGAATTCCGTAGTCTAGATTACTTTAATATAGTTACTCGTTTCTCCACTGGCCCGCCCTAATCAACCGAACTCAATCATTTCTCCTCGCGAATATGCGTCGTCTGCGCCTTGTGATCTATGGTTCTTGAGGTGAGGATGAAGCACTTCCATCCGTCGCGCCACACGATGAAGAGTTACCCCGTCCACGAGAATTAATTAGATAGACTTGAGGACCCGCGTTTTCAAGTGGCCATTCCTCGAACTTTGCGACAGGGGGCCTTCGACTGTCTCCACTTCCAAAGCGCGTGTCCCTGTGAAGATGGCGGGCTGGGATTGCTGCGCCGGCTTCGAAGGTGATTTGGGCTTTGGGATGATCTCTGAGCCTGCCGTGATCGGGAGTCGGTGCTCATCCTGCGGCGCTTGCATTGTGGCGGCTGGACATCAGCATCCCCGCCGTGTTCGGCGTCACTTCCCATACCAGGACGGTAGTCCTCCTCCTCATAATTGGTGTTGTAATGTCGACGACGATTCATGTTGTGCTGAGGGTTAACCCGGTCTTGGCTGGTGGACGGTTGGATGGATGGCTCGCAATTAGCCAGCTAGCTCATGTTCGCTATTGCTCTTATTGTCCGACAACTACGGTATGCCGGAAGATGGTTGTAAAGTGATCCCTATTCCGAGCCCGAAAACTACGGCCTATGGACTTGGGGCCCGCTACTACAGGGAGGGGGGGAGTATAAAAGACCTGGCGGTCAAGGTTTGCCCTTATTATATTGCTAATAACTGCTTACAAAGGAATATGGCATGTGTCGTCGCCAGGAATGGATGCTGCCCGGCCGTAAACGATATATGGCTACTACTCAAACTCGGCCCCGCGAGAGGTCCCGGCGGGGCGGGCCATGGCTGCGGAGGTGTTTGGGAAGATGGTAGTGAACGGGGGCGATGGAGAGCGCTGCAAGATATATGGTCGTAATTGTTGGGTCAAAACGATCTCACCTGGAAAGCGGCTTATATAGGACTCCATCGTCTCTGCGAATCAGGTTCCCACTGACGCGTCTTCAGAGATGGCCTAGGCGGCTCTAGCCGATAAGATACGGGGCATCGTCTCTTCGCCTACTGTACCTTTTGCATAAGGTCGCCCCTTCTCGTCTTCAACGCTACTAATATGCAGCGCGAGAGCTCACCGAGGGCGCCCTCGGCGCGGTGGTCTTAGCCTATCAGCTCCTTCCCTTCCCTCCTCCCGCTCTGCCTTGCGCCCCTTAAAACGAGTGACACGAATATGCAGGGGCGAGCACACCGACACCCACCAACACTTCAGCTCTGTCGCGTGCGTCGTGAGTTACCCAGCATCGGGCGAGGTGGGAAGAGGCCGCGTTATTACGGAATCCTTGCGATATCCCCGCTTCCTGTGGCATGGCCACTGGTGGAAGAGCAGATATCCGAAACGAAGGCGACGTTGAAGCAGGTTGGCGCTGCGCTGCCTGCGCGTCCCACCACAGGTGTGTGGTGCTAATCGGTCCCATCATACAACTCGACGTCCAGTCCGTAAGCAAAGGAGAGGATGCCTCCTCCTGGTGTTGTACCGACGCCATCAACAAATGCGGCATTTTTTTTGCGACTGGCCAGGCGGGGCGGTCTGGGCGACGATGCGCCTAGGATCCTCTGGGCAGACATAGCGACAGCCTCATGAAGCGGACACACAAAGGACATGGAGAGGATGCAAGACTCAACGTGGCAAGACCTCGCCGCTCAGTGCAGGCCAGCGATGGTCAGAGTCGAGCCAGCATGGAGATGAAATGAACGTGTGTCGCGAAATCTCGAAGAACGACAAACAGCGCGCTAAGATGCGCTGGTTAAAGGGGTGGGTTCCGGGTGGTAAGGACGAACGGAAACGACGGCGCGATATGACGAGAGCGCATTCGAGGGAGATAACAAGAACGGATGAGGCATAGCCGAAATAAAGGATCAAAAGTTCGGCCGCCGTGCATGGCTGGTGCAATTGTGGTGGTGGTGATGAACGTGAGATAAGAGAGAAGGCAAAGGTCAAGAGTACAAGAAAGAGACGTCAGGGGGTTCCTATTTATTATCCGTGGGCGCGAATAACACAGAGTCGCGCGGGACGACGGGGGCGGCGCTAAACCGGATTGGGTGAGACGATGAGGAGGCCGCCATTCCCGGATGGTGCAGCATCGTGTTTGCTATTACTCCCAAAAAGAAATTTGTTATTTCGGATACAAGGTCGAAAGTTCAATGTTGTGGAATTTTTAAGAATCCCAACGGTAATTAAATAGGGGTGTGTTCGTATTAGACATTAAAATAAGCCAAAGTCTGATGATAAAAAGATTTGTTATTTCAAGTATTTTGTCTCTCGCTGAGGCAATAAGTGTTATAAGCTTTGCTAGTTCCTCGCGGTCTTGCCCGTCTTGGTGACCTTGTACTCCCCTAGCTTCTTCCGTCATGACGAATTTGAATCGACAAAAACAGCAAGCCAAAACCGACGATATAAAAATGGTATCAAAGTACGTAGATAAAATGAGTGACCCTTGCAGAACCCCTTAGCCCTCATACCATACCAATGTCCGCCTTGCCCTCCATGGCTGTGGCCAAAAGCGCCATTGTTCCCTCCCACCATACTCAAAATTCACAAAAACAAATACCACCCAATTAATCCGAGTACGGGGTCCAAGGGGGGGCTTTTCTCATCTGCGACAGAACAGGGGATAACCCCGAGAGAACTCAGATACCCTCGTCCAGTGAGTGGGAGCGCCACCCAGTTAATCCGAGTACGGGACCCAAGAGAGGGCTTCTCTCATCCGCGACAGAACAGGGGATAGCTCCGACAGAACTCAGACAACCTTGTCCGGTTAGTGGGAGCGCTCGAAAGAGTCCGGTCGCCTGTTATAACCCCAGGATGGAGACGTAGCAGTACGACCGCCTTGAGCTCCAGCGGCAAGAAAAGCCAACCAGCCATCAGAAGCACGGAGACGTCGGCGCCCTCTTCTGGGCAAATTACGATTTCCATTCTCAAGGTCTGAATCTCTGTCTTCTTCACTGTCTGGGGGCGGAGCCGGCACAACTCTCGGGGGTGGGGGTGGTGCAGGGACATCGTCGTCACTGTCGTCGCGATATGGCTCGTACCGCGGAGTAGAGGATGATCCGCGGGCCAAAGACCTGACAACATCGCCCTTGCAAATGGGACAGGTTCGTCTCCTCGTTGTGAGCCAGGGCGTTCTGTAACTTTGTGAGCAAGTGTGTTCTGTGTGAGGCGCTTCAGATCAGGAGAAATGTCTTACATGCACTCAGCATGAAATTCATGACCACAAGGTAGGCTCATGACTCTGCTGACCCCGTCCTCATATTCTTCCAAGCAGACAGCACACTCCACTTGTCGTCCCTTGTTCTTCTTCCACTCGCTTGAAGCCTTTGGGGCATTCGTCTCGGGGGTGGGCGACTCAGGGGGGGGCGGCATTGCCGCCTGCAAGGCACTATCCACTCTAAGGAGGTCTGCGGATTCGGGAATGTCTGTGGAACTTTGTGACCGTGGGCGAGATGACCCTTCTGCGGCGAGTAAAAGAGGTGTGATGGGCGAAGAGCTGGCCGGAGATGGAAGTCTTGGCGAATGAGTAGGAGAGGGTGCCACTGTATAATACGTCCGCACAGGCAGTCTCTCCACAACCGACTTCGGGGCTCTCCACCGCCGCCTGCGGATCTTAGCTCGCATGATAAGGAGGGTATAAACCACCGTCAATGTGATCAGAGGGCTAACAACTAGGACTAAGAGTGTATCGAAAAATGGACTGGCACTGCTGGTTGGCGTGATGGTGACCCATAAACCTTCCCGACCATTAGAACTGTCGCCGTTTTCCGCAGGAAGAATTTTGGCGGTTGCGGTAGCGGTGGAGCTTTGTGGTCCATCGTTGAACGTGAAATTCGGTTTACCATTATCGCTAAACATCTTGGATCCCGAAACCTTGGAACCTGCTGCAGCTTCCGGGGTGTATTCGCCGCTTCCTGAGGTTATCCTGCCCCCTGTTGGGCGATTCATACCATCCGTCGGCTTGTTGTCTCCAGTCTTGCTAGCATGGGAATGGTCGTCACCTTTGATGGACGAAGCCTTCCTATCAGTTGAGGTCTCAAAACGATCCGGATCACGCCAGTCTTGGACTCCAATCTGAAAGCCGTCTCCCTGTGGCTTATCTGAGTCTGCAACATCAGGGCCCTTCGCGGTGTCCTTGGATGCTTTCGCATTGTTCTTGGATGCGTCAGTCTTGGTAAGTTTGCCCTTTTCATCACTCCAATCACCAGCAGGAATCCAGTCCAAGCGCCCACTGCTCGGAGGGCGACTCCGGTCTGGCAGAGTGCCACCGCTGACGTCCCGGCGGAAGAACCCCGAAAGCCAGCCTCTCCGTGATAGATTAGACTTGCCAGCCGTAGATCCCGCGTGCTCTCGAGCAGCAGCAATTTTGGCGGAGCTTGATTTCGACTCCGTCTTTGGCGTAACAGCCTGCTCGAGCTTCTTGCTGTATTTAGCCTTGCTAGACTGTTGTACTTTCAGGATGGGGTGACCATTCTCGTCAAGAATGTCTTCAACAAAGCTTCCAGGCAGCATGAGCGATGAGAGGAGATGAGCGGTTGTCCGCGACGTAAATATTGAAGGGATTGTGACATTGTCAACGTCGCCTGCCGCAAACATCTGTATCAATGGTCCGCCCTTTTGATTGTCTCCAACAATAAGAGCAATGGCTCCACGACGTTGAGCCCACTTGACTTTCTCGAGGAAACCGCAGCCGCCACGGCTTAGCAAAACAATCTTGCCGGTGATTTCCGCCGTCTCCTGCATTGACTGGATGTCAGCATGGCTTGAACCCGAGTTTGTCGAGGCTTCGCCGGTCATGTGCCTTGATTGCCGAAGCCCTTGATGGAGGTAGTCGTCCGTCCCATCATCAACTGGTGTAGCTTCTTCTTGAGGCTGGCTCCTGGATATCGCCTTCCGGTCGACCACAGGGCCATTGTCTGTATGGTGGCGTCTCAAGCTCTTTGCCTTGTATGCAGCGCCGGCAGACTTGTCCCCTGCCAGTCTCAGCTGGACTGCCTTTGTAGAGAAGACGGGCTTTCCATTCTCCCATTCCTCAACATCACTGCAGCCAAGCTCGCCTTCACCCTCGCCGTCTTGGAAGCTATCGTCGGCAAAACCACTCCCGATCCATAGCCGCCCGCTTAAACCTTCGACAGGCAAAGCAGGCCCGAAGGCGGCAGGGCGGGCAGGGAAGAAGGTGCTATTGTCATCGGTGAGACTGATGGCGGCGTTTGGCGGGAAGAGTGAGTATGGAACCGTGAAGAAGCTTTGGAACGCCGACTTTCGCGAGGACAACGGCGCCACTGGTGAATACCTTGACTGGCGGTACGTGCTGATGGACCGCAGGACGAGGAAGAACGACGCCGATAAGAAGAGAACAAGAATGGCTATCCGCGGGAACCGCATCGTGAGAACCGACGTCGTCAACGCAGTAGTACTTTTGGAGGGGAGGGGAGAGCTTTTGAGCCAAGTTGTTTGGTCAAGGGTGCAATCAAGTCTGTGGCGCGGACGTCTGCGAGGAACAGATGGGCTCGCTGCTCTTCATCCGTGAATCGATCAGCGGACGAGAGCAAAGAGGCAGCGGCATTCACGCAGTGGACGAAGAGTGACACCGCTCAGCAGCAGAAGGGAAATAGGAGCGAGTGGTCAACAAAAGGACGGATGACGAGCTCCAACGATTGTTCGGTGGAGGAGGGGCGACCTGACCACCGCCCAAGGCAAGGGATGGGGATGCGATAAGGAACAAACAGTCAGTTCCAGGGAACGAATCAGGCGATGGATCTTCCCGAGGCTGTGGCTTCAGGCGGTTGGCTAGCCCGAATGGGACTGCTAGCACGCTGGGCGTCCGCCAAAGTGTCGCATTCTGGCAGCAGTTCACGTCAAGTGAGGGGCAAGCGGGCTGGGCTCCGAGACATCAGGTCAAGCGGCAAGGGATGAGAGATGGCCCCTCCAGTATGGCCGAGCGGCGGCGTGTTTGCGTGTTGTTCACTGGCGGAAGATCATCCGTGAGATCTACAAACCGCAAGTCCGAACATGTGAGTAAGTGATTGTCTTATTATTATTTCTGCCCGCCCTGTTGCGGGCCAACGCTGTCGGGATGCCCGTTGTCAACTGATCGACCCCGCCATTAGGGTTGGCTTGGAAGGTGGCAGGGTGGCAAGGTGGATCTCGAGAAGTCCCGTCGCCCCATCCCCAGCCCGTCACAGTGGACTTGCAAGGATGGCAACGGCGGGAGATACAGGTTGGTTACCAGCCCCGCAATACAGTCAGACCTGCACATAACTTAACGATCAGCCTGGGAACGGGATTTTGAACGTTAAAAAGAGGTTATCGTTAATGACAGGTAGTGGCATCACCTTACATAATCTAGCCCCCACCAAGCCAAAACTGGCCAAAACAAACTGTAAGAACCACAGGAACATCCCTACACCTAATTTACACTGCATTCCTGTTCTGAAAATACGAATCGAGACTGTTTTGTTGTCCTGACGCGTTCTTTTCCAATTGCTGTATCATCAAAGCGCGTTGACGCCGTCGCAGGTGACTGAGAAGCTCCAAATTGACGGTTTCTTGTTGTTCTTCGAACCTGATTAATAGGCTGACTGAATCGAGCGCGCCTGTCACCGGAATTGGCTTTGGAAGCCGCTCTTCGGCGTTATCGTCATCATCGGGCAGGCGTATTTCGGAAAAGATCTCGGCAATATGGTCAATAAGCTCCTCGGGGCTGTCAGTCATAACGATTTGTATGGTGACTAAGCAAGAATTCTAACGATTATCGTAAAAAGCAGGTTTATTCTTATCACCCAAGTCACCATGCAAATTTGGGCGGGAAACGAAATCCTAACGCTATAATCAGGTTATCGTTATGTGGAGGATCGTTATGTGCAGGTCTGACTGTAAATGGAAGCCCAAGACACAGTGTTCTGGTCCGGAGAGTACCTAACTTGGCTTGCTCCATTGCAAAACGGTAATCTGTGTGTTGCCGTCGAGGCTTCCGTTTTCTGACTGGCCAGCCGCGCTTACCTGGCTCGGCATTACCAATCATAATCCGACGCACGGGCCCAATTTTTGTCCCTCAATCCGGCGATCTAAGTACTGGTTGCTGGATCGTGAGGTCAACTCTTCACGATAAATACTTTCATGCCCTCGCCCCTCGCCTCGATCCTGCCTTTCCTCCTTATTCCTTTCCTTTCCTCTGGCTCCGATCGCGTATCCCAGCCAATGGCAAAAATGTCGCGCTCAAGCTCAGACGCGCAACGCAGCGCAACGCAACACGACGCGCCACCCTCGACGTCAGCATTCGAGGGACTGGATCAAATCCCATGACACGTCCCAGCCATAAGCCAAACCCCCTCGCGAGTATCACCGGATGCCGCTCCGCATCGATTATGTTCGATTTGCGGCTCCTCCCCCATCCGCCGTGTCGGATGTGCGCTTGACCGAGTTCGATATCCGCAGGTACGAGAGAGTCGGCTTCACAGCGAGCAGAGAGGAAGCAAGCGCCTTATTTCCATGGACGCTCGCTTTACAATCGAGGCAGGTCGCGCGAATCACCGCCTGACAGAATCCCCCGCATTTGGGTCAATTACTCGAGCATGGCGCGTGCCAGCCGCGTAGGTGGTACTTCTCAGCCCACGGGCAGACTCGAGCGATCCGCACTGATACCGGCCTCGAGATCATGGACTGCCAAACACTACAACAGGCTCACCGGCAGCTATAACGGCGCCGTTTTCTGGGAACGAGCGGGTCTGACTGGGGGAGGGTTATAACTTGGGTGCTGGGTCGATATTGCCTTTCGCATTCTTGCAATGCTGGTGAAGCCCAAATGAGCGAGGTTTGTCGAGGGCTGGAGCGCGGGGAATCCCTTTGCTACATAGCTCTTCATCATAGTCAAGCTTATATCTCCCAACTCGCTCACCAAGCTAATCACCAAAAATTGGTGGCAGTGAACAGCAAGCACTCTACAAGGGGAGAAGGATGCACTTTATCAAATGTCAACCTTGACAGCCGCCTTGGGGAGTGAGATGCCTGCAATCGCTGCTTTCGGGCATTAATTGGTGAAGGCTCTCACAATGGGCATTCTGAAACCGACCATTCACAACGCTCCATGCGGGAGGCAGACAAGGCCGGCTTGGAAGATTCAGCTGACCACCCAACCCCACCACACTTTTCCCTACCTATGCCTAACCAGCATTCGTTCTCGATTGCCTCTCACGGACAGCATCAGTACCTTTTCACATTCCGTTGTCTCACTGGGAATACTGGCTTCGTAAGCCTGGTTTCTGGCTCGGTCCCCTGGTCAGGCTCGACGACAGACAACTAGCCGAGGTTTTGGCTTCGGCTCACAACGGCGTCGGGCGCGCAGTCCCCATCCCTTCCCCTCGACTCTGTCGATTTCGCAGCATGGCTTCGAGGAGCATGGCTTCGAGGATAAAGAACCGCTTTCGGGGGCAGAGACATTGAGAGACCCCCGGCAACCCGTCGAGTAGTGGTCGAGAAGATGAAGCAGAGGGTCTTCCCGCACCCGATCCACCACAGAACCTCGAAATAGAGCGCTCAGAGCCATCCCCCGAAAGCCATCCGCCAACGTTCCCAGATGGAGTGAAAGTGTTGCACGAGTGTCCCGACGCCGTAGTTGACATCTGCTTTGTCCACGGTTTAAGCGGAAACCGTGAGAGCACTTGGACCGCTGACGGGCAATCTAGGCCTTGGCCGGGGACACTCCTACCACAAAAATTGAAGAATGCGCGCGTGCTCACGTACGGCTATGATGCATACGTTGTGCGTAAAGGGGCTGCATCGCTGAACCGGCTGGTCGACCATGCCGGGACCCTTTTGACCGACTTGTCGACGAACAGAGATGACGCCGGTGCTTCATCTCGTCCTCTCATCTTCGTCACCCACAGCCTAGGCGGCCTTATCTGCAAGAAGGCCATTCTACTCTCGCGAAACAACCCCGAAAAGCATCTCGAGAGCATCTTCAACCGCACCAAAGGCGTTGTATTCATGGGCACTCCTCACAGGGGGTCCTGGATGGCCGAATACGCTAGCGGGATGGCTTGGGTTGTTGGTCTCGCGAAGTCTACCAACAAGTGGCTCCTAGATGCCCTGAAGGCCGATAGCCAACTCCTGGAATCTATTCAAATTGAGTTTTGCAACATGATACGGGAACTTCGAGAAGACGGTCGAAACATCCAGATTACATGCGTCTATGAGGAGCTACCCCTGCGCGGATTTGGAAGGGCGGTTGTATCTAAGGAATCGGCTACTTTTGAGGGCTACCATTCATTTAGCATCCACGCGGATCATAGAGAGATGGTCAGGTTTAACTCTATGGAAGATGCTGGACTGAAGAGGCTGCTGGGAGACCTGGGGAGGTGGATAAAGCAAATCGAGAATGAAGCGAATTTCGGTGAGAAGCAGCTTTCTTATCTATAGGTACTTGCAATTAGCGGCTAATGTATTGCTTTGAAGCCCTAAGCCCCAAACTCTCGCCATCGTTGCCGGGCTGCCTTCAATCCCTTGCCTTTCGCGAAATGGACGATCGACCAAAGGATATCGACCGGGCCACCGAAGGGACGTGCGAGTGGCTCCTTGAGCATCCGACATACAGGACCTGGGATACTTGCGAGAGAAGCCTCCTCTGGATAAAGGGAAATCCCGGCTCTGGAAAGTCAACTCTCCTACGACATGCATTCGACAATACCACCACAATACGTAAAGCTGATGAACAAGCCCTCATTCTCTCATTCTTCTTTCACGGTCGTGGCACAGACCTCCAAAAAACCCCCCTCGGTTTCTTCCGCTCGGTCCTCCACCAGCTCCTCTCCCGCGTCCCTCACGCTATCCCTACCCTTGTCTCCACCTACCAGGAACGGTGCGTGAAAATGGGCGTCTCCGGCGAAAAGTGGCAGTGGCATCTGGATGAGCTACAAGATTTCTTCAGGTTATCGCTTCCAAAGGTCCTGGAGAGTCACTCGATCCGCTTATTCGTTGATGCATTAGACGAGTGTGGCGAGGGGAATGCGGTCGAGCTCGCTGACAAGTTCAAAACCTTGCTCCAACAGCTGCCACCCTCCGCTTCACGATTCCACATTTGTTTCACATGTCGCCATTACCCAATCCTCGACACAGACCTGGACTATGGCTCTGTGATATGTCCCGAGCGTGAGAACGGCAAGGATATCTCAACCTACGTCCAAGCCCGGGGGCCTGCAATCCCGTTGTCAATACAGGAAGCAATCACGGGTCGCGCTGCGGGTGTTTTCATGTGGGCGCGTCTCGTGATGGACCAGATTCCCCGTTTTAGGCGCCACGGCATAGGTTGGGTAGCGATCGAGGACAGGATCGGTCATATCCCTGTGGAGCTACATGACTTGTATACTGAGCTCTTTTACGACCTAGCCGACGGGGAGAGGGCGGATTCACTAAAAATGATCCAGTGGATCTGTTTCGCCAAGGAGCCTCTTTCACTGGAAGAGTTGCGATGGGCGATGATTGTCGATGTCGATTGCCCGTACAAGACGTTGCGGGAGTGCCAAGGCGCAGAAGATTACGACAGCGACATGGAGAAGAGACTAAAAACTCTTATCCGTGGCCTTGCGGAGGTAGTGCCGGCGCCCAAGATGGGATTCGTCGTCCAGTTCATCCACCAGTCGGTCCGGGACTTCTTCATCGGGAACGGCTTATCGGCCCTGACGGAAAACGACAAAGCTGTAACGTCTCAAACCGGCATACTAGGGCGCACTCACTATCGGCTATCCGGGACTTGTCTACACTACTTGGCCATAGAGGAGATCGGTCTGTCGATACGCAATGACCCTAAGCCTAGCGAGATAATGTCTGCGTTTCCTTTCTTGCGCTACGCTACTATTTCGTGGGTAACACATATGGCGCAGATCGACACTATCGGCGAGGTGCAAGATTTTCTAGGATTGCTTGCCTGGCCATCGAACGCTCTTATTAAACTATGGACCCGCGTATACCTAATAATTGACAGACACTCCGAACATTGTCCACCAGAAGCAACCAGCCTCATACACCTTGTATCAAAGTCTGGAGCCTTAGAATTATTAAAGGCCATTCTACAAACGGCAGATCTAATGACCGGAGGGGCCAATAAAAAAAACGGGGATGGCGGGACGCCTTTACACTACGCTGCTCAGTATGGCCATGAGGGTATCGCTCGGTTACTGCTAGAGGGGGGTGCCGATGTGGGCGTGGTGGATAAGAATGGTGGGACGCCTTTACACTGCGCTGCTTGGTATGGCCACGAGGGCATTGCTCGGTTACTGCTGGAGGGGGGTGCCGATGTGGGCGTGGTGGAGGAGGATGGTTGGACGCCTTTACACTGCGCTGCTCAGGATGGCCACGAGGGCATTGCTCGGTTATTGTTAGAGGGGGGTGCCGATGTGGGCGTGGTGGATAAGAATGGTGGGACGCCTTTACACTGCGCTGCTTGGTATGACCACGAGGGCATTGCTCGGTTACTGCTGGAGGGGGGTGCCGATGTGGGCGTGGTGGATAAGAATGGTGGGACGCCTTTACACTGCGCTGCTCGGTATGGCCACGAGGGCATCGTTCAGCTGCTGAGTGCTATGGATGCACAGGAATACTGAAACCTATATCTCATAATTCTCTCTTTTTTTCTATCATAGCGTGCCACCAGAAGGGTCCGGGAGCGTGGACTATCTTATACATCATTGGAGTTTTTTCTCGAATCTTCTATATGTGCGTGTAATTAGCTAGACTGGACTGGGTGGCAAATTACCACTTTGGTTGCGTCCGTCAACAGACCAGTTCTTTACCCAGTCGTAAGACCGTTGGGGATCAGGCGGCGAGGCACCGGCCGAAGAGCACTGTGCATCAGAAGCACTATATAACGCCAGGATGAACACCGTCGCCCAAGATGCATTCTTGGGTCTGGCACCAAGTCTCCCTAGATCGCAAGATAGTTTAGTCGGAAAGGGCGGCAGTTGTTCCCTCGTTCCCAGTGATGCTAGAGTCCCTCGGCTGTGAGTGGCTGTTCTGGGCTCTTTCCTGGTTCCGCAAGCCGTGACGGGATCTGGGCATCCTACGCAACGTTCCATGCTCCCCATTTTCTCAAGAGAAGCCATACAGTTCGGACAACCACCGCCGCCACCCCTCCCCAACCGCGAGGCCGACTGTTCATGATAAATACTTCCCATACCCCGTCGCCCCGAAGCTCCCCCCTTTCCACACCATCCCCAGTCCTTGCGAAAGCCTATTCGAACGACACGCCGCCTTCCAACACCGGCGCTACGGCTCCCATCACTAAAGCACCTCCCACAGTCGCCCGGCCACAGTCGCGCACCCGCTGTTTCGTACCCTATAGTCCTGGTCGCAGGCTGACGAGCAAAGCCCCGAAGGCTTCCATCTCAGGTCGGGTTCTTCCAGCGCCCTATTCCCTCATTCGCAAGGCGGGCTTCACCAGAACGCCCAGCTGCGTCGACCCGTCCTCCCGTACTACTACCCAATTCACCATGTCGTCGAGGATGCCCTGGATATAATCCCCCGCACCTGACCTAAGAGGTGAAGTATGTGGCCGAGCTGGGGGTACTTCTGGAGGGTGACCGAGGGTGCCAAAAAGAGCGGGTTAGGGCTAGCCAGAATTGGCATCCAGGACGGCAAACTTAAACCTAAGCTAGAATACTTCACCCAAGGTAGTTGAAGTAATGGAAGTTAGTCACAGAATTTAAATATATGATCAACTGTTGTGTAAGGAAATTAAAAACACTCATCTCGGATTTGGCAGCTGCCTTGGGTACATGTATCTAGATCTGCCCGATACTTCCCACCCAAGTGTGCTTTTAGCCCCTTTTATCTCGTCTCGATCGATTCAGAGCTGGTAGCTCGCCCGAACCCTGAACAACCCCCCCCCCCCCCCCGGCGGAAAGTGTAAGTCTGACCCGCCAAACGACTGCCGTGCCAAGAGCGACGAGAAGAACCACTTCGATCCTGCGACGAGATAACGCAATGAGGGTTCCTACATAGCTGCGGACTGGTATTTCTGAACAATAGGCCCATAAATCTAAACAATATGCCCCTCTTCCTTTTCCTGCGATGTCTTCCCGCGCTGGAGACGGCGCGAGACGCCCACAGAGTGTATCGTAGAAGCGCTGTGAAAGGATTGACTATGGGGACGCGGGGAGAACGGCGCAGCCGTCGCGCCTTTTGGCCAATAGCTTTGGCAAAAAACTGCTACTGAGCCAGACGCGACAACTCGTCAATGCTTCATCCATCCGTTGTGGCCTTCTCGGACGACGCCTTGCCATGCTTGAGCTTGGATGATGTAGGTGGCGTGGGCTGATAAGGAGGCTGCTGCTCGATGACCTCGTAGCCATCTTTGTCTTCGATGGGGGGGAAGGGGGGCAGGTTAGGACTTTCTGGCCTTCCAATTCTCCTTAAGCTGGTCCCTGAGCTGATATGACTCCTCTCTCGCGTAGTCTTGGGCGCTCCCAAGGTGTTTATAGCCGTCTTTGAACTCTTGGTAGGACTTCTTTAGGTTTGCCAGCATGGGGAGATACTGGTGGTATTCAAGCGCACCGTCCTCCTCCGAACAGCATAGTATGCAAAGAAATTGAGGTTAGCACCGTCCGTCGTGAAAGTCGTGACCTCTGCATGGCCAACGGGTTCAGGTTTCCCGACGTAGGAAAGGGCCTCGTTCCTCGCATGAACAAGAGCCGCTCCATCATAAGCGTTCTGCAGCCTCGCTTCTTCCATGTCCTTCCCGGATGCCTTTCAATCCCCAGCTATGTGCGGTAGTGCTAGAGAGTTGGGGTCATCTTCGTAAAGAACGGCCCCGCTGACTTGTTCGCCGACCGAGAACGGGCGGTATTCTCGTTTCTCAAGCCCTTCGACAAAGTCTGGTTGCGGAGCGGATAGGCAATTGTTAAAGCCAACGTCCTTTGGCAAAGCCGTAAAGGCGCGGTTGAATTCCCTTGCGTAACCGTCATCATCGTATTCCTTCAATAGCTTCCCTCCCACCTCGAAGACCATAGTCGCTTCGGTGCTGCCTCGCCCGGTAACTTTTAGATATTTCCTATATATTGATTCGGGCGGCGAAGCGGTATCACGGGACCGGGCAAGTCGTTCAACGATATCCTCGAGGTTCTTAGGCGACTTGGAGTGACGTGGTTGGAGGATGCCATTCTTGTCAGCCTGGTCAGCGAAACCAGACGTTGTTGTAGATATAGTCTTTTGCTTGTATCGTTGACGATTCCACCGTGGAGTCGGGGGGAGACGCCATGTTCCCCTTCTTCCTCGCCATCTTATTAGCAGAGCTAGGTTCTTCCGCTTTAACCGCGCCCGCTTTGGCCGATGTTCGTCGCCGTCGCCATCGCCGTCGATCTCCCGTTTCCGCAACAACGTGGCTGGAGAGACTTGCTCTGGCCCTTCCATCTTGGGCTCAAGGGATGAGGCGTATGGACATTTAGGAGGGCTAGGCTTTGGCTGTTGCTGAGTCGTTTGCGCAAGTTTCGCGATTAGTTGTTGACTTGTATGAGGGAACTTTGTTATGCCTCAACAATTGCTCTGCCTTCTCGTCCTCAACTCTGGGCTGTTGCGTGTCCGTACGCGCCGATTGGGCTCGCTTCGTAGGCGAGGGACCAACGTTAGATGTTGCGTCGATTCGTTTCTTTCTTGACGGCTTTGGCGTCGCGATTCGAGCGAAACCTTCTACAGATTCTTCTAGACAGTTCTGCATGTGTTCTATGAGTTAATTTGCCGTACTGTCCGAGATACTTGGCACGATAAGAAACGGCACGCGTACCTGCACCTTGACTCGAAGCGGCGCTCAGAAGTCCTTGAGAAGCTTTGAGGAGCTTCGCACGAGAGCTGCGGCGCGACTTCTCAACCCGGCCGTTCATGAGGGCATGCTATGGACGCTGAGTGGAGGCTGATGAGTTCATCGACGCTGAGTGGAGGCTGGCCAGTTGAGGGTGGCCGTCGGGGTGCTATGGGAAAGAACTGTTGGCTTTGCGTTTGGTCGAGGCTGCCTTGTCACATCGACGGCTTCATGCCTCGGGCCCAAAGCGGGACAAACCCAAAAAAGTTATTGCGTATGCGCAGCTCTCTGGTGCGGGGTCACTTAGGCTTCAACTAGTCCACATCAGAAAAAAATTTCAAGCTTCAGTCGACAGACCTTCAAGCCCTCATCCTCCAAAACATGGGCTTTGACAACACATTCAGGTCCAGATACTGCAGAGGCATCATGCCCTCCAGATCGGATATCACCTATTTCGGTGCAGGCCCAGCTCTGCTACCTACTAATGTCCTCGAGGATGCTGCCAAGGCTCTCCTTAACTATCATGTCACCGGCCTGGGCATCGCCGAGCACTCTCACCGCTCGCAGCTAGCTGCTGATATCATTAACCAGGCTAAAGCTGATCTGGCCTCCTGTCTTAATATCCCAGACGACTACGAGATGCCTCTTTATGCATGGCGGTAGCACAGGACAATTCTCTGCTACAGCGCACAACTTTGTTGGCGCCTGGGTTACCCGCAAGCAGCAAGAGATCTTTGGGGGTATTGAAGGCGATCCCACCAACCCTAAGGCGATCCAGCAACTCAAGGAGGCCGTGGATAACGACCTCAAGATCGATTACCTGATTACCGGCGGCTGGCCACAGAAAGCCGCAGCTGAGGGCGAGCGGCTTTTTAGCTCAGAGCATGTCAACATTGCGGCAGATAGCCGTAAGACGAACGGCGGCAAGTTTGGGACTATTCCGGATGAGAGCACTTGGAAGCTGTCCAAGGATGCTGCCTTGGTGTATTTCTGTTCAAATGAGACGGTGGATGGGGTTGAATTCCCTGCATTTCCTAAGTTTCTTCAGCCGGGGCCTGATGGAAAGGGCCCAATTGTTGTTGCCAACATGAGCTCGAATATCCTCACACGAAAGATTCCGGTGAAGAACTTCTCGGCTATCTTCTTTGGCGCCCAGAAGAACCTCGGACCAACCGGTATCACCGTTGTGGTTATCAAGCGGAGCTTTTTACCGCCCATCACATCTCAACCTTCTGCAAGTCTGATGAGATAACTGGGTCTGCCTATTCCACCGGTCATCTTCCAATACGAGACTATTACAAAGAATAATAGTCTTTATAATACATTGAGCATCTTCGAGTAAGTTATAGTTAATCTAATATCCCCAACTAAGATAAATACTAATTATATTACTAGTGTATACATCATCGGCCAGGTTCTTAGAAAGTTGCTCAAACATACCCAGACAAGGTTGAAGGACAGCAAGCTATATCTGACAAGAAAGCTCGATTTGTTTATGATGCCATTGATGCCTTTCCCGAGATCTACAAGGTCATTCCCAAAAAGGCAGTACGGTCGCGTGTCAATATCTGCTTCAGGGTTACCAAGGGTGACGATATGGAAGCCGTAGAGAGAGCCTTTCTAGAGGAGAGTATCGCCCAAGGACTGATGGGGTTAAAGGGTCATCGTTCGCTAGGTGGGATTCGCGCAAGCAACTCTTGGTTCCTCTTGAGGGTGCAGAGAAGCTTGCCAAATTTATCCGCGCTTTCGCAATGTCATAAAAGCAGCTTGTCAGTTAGACCTAGTCCAAGATTCGGTTTCAAAGGCAGCGCCTGCTGGCACTGGCCCTCGCCCACCTCATTCAGCGAGGGCCAGATTGAAGTCTTATACCTCTCTCAGTCATTGCTCTCCCTCTCGTTGCCACCATTTTGACCACCTTGATCAGGCATACTTGCCTTACCTTACAAGAAAGAACCTCTGTTACTTCCCCTACTTAGCATAGGCTACATTGACTGAGAGGAAGCCGTACAGCAATCTCACGAACGTCTCGACCGTACCCCTCGTAGTTGGTGCTGGCCGCAACAGGGCATGAAAAGGAACAGTAACATAGGTGCAACAAGAGGAAAACTCATATCTCTACCTACGGAAAACCTCTTCCGACCAAGAAGGCTTTCAAAGAGTAAGATGATGGCTTGTTCAATATGACCTAAGCCGCGGCAGTGGCCGAGTTTCAAACATCTACAATACAGTCGCAACAGCTCACATGACCTTTCTTGCTTCATGGCCAGTCAACCAAACTGTAGCCCGGGTTGTTCCTCTTGTACGGCTGCCCCCGTCACAGTAGGAGCCGGTCGATGGCGGTCCGGGATTTGGACTTGGGACGATGGAGCCAGCTTTGGATGTTAAGCGCCTTTGATGTGGCCCGACTTCGGGGCGTTGCCAAGTATGCAGAAGATTAAGCGGCCTGATGGGGGCACGGATGTGGCTTAGGGAGCGGTCTCAAAGCGTGACATCAGCATTCATCACGTCTAAGAAGGCGATTTTCACATCCATAATACCGCAGGTCTTTGAGGCAAGGTAAATCAAACGACTAACGCCGGGGTATGGAGGTGTTTCTACGGAGCTATCAAAACACTTGACTGGTACCGAAGCTTGAGCTTCTCAGAAAGCAGAATTTATAGAAATAGGCTCCTAGAGCCAGTGTTAGACGCACTGCACGCAGGTCTCTCTGTGATCGAAAGATCAGTGTGGCATTGTCTGTCTCTCTATCTACCAGAGGTTCAGTGGCTCATGTGACGGGTCAGGCGACCCGGTGACCCGTTGGGTCGGTCAGTCCACCGGCCGGCTCCAACAGCCAGGCCAACCAGGGACCAATTGCTTCTGATTTCGATCCACGTTGTTTGCACTATGTCGCCAATTGTCCCTTCCTACTCCGCCACATATAATATCTATTGGTCAAAGCCGCTTTAGTTCGATGAGTCCCAAATTTTTGGGGAAAAGCGAGAAAGAGATCCAACGGCCGACCAGACCATTCCATGATGAATCTGTCTTCATCACTCGCCCCACTACTGTTGTTTCCTTGCGCCGGAGGGTTCGCCATGATTTGGGGATCTCTTCATGATTAGATATTTCCGATTGATCGACCATTGGCTACGTTCAGTTCCAAATCTCTTCCAAAACCTGTCGCAGATCTCGAAATGTCTGAGATTGAAAGGCACGAGTTCCGTGATGAATTTTTCTTCGTCGTCGTCGGTCCAATGGACCGTATTTGAAGTTTCGGTATTTAAACCCAATGCAGTGTGCCTTGCCTTGAGGGGGCTCCCTCAGTTCGCTGGAAGCCGAATTTCTTCGGAAGGACTCAGCCCACTCCTTGTAGGGAATCCCGTGAGTCTTCAGAACTTCGAGGTAATCATCCTGCTCTGCCGTCCATGGCTCCCTATTGAATCTGGACGTATTCATTTTGCCCATTTGTGCTTTCTGTTTCATTGCCACCAAGTATCGACCATTGCTGAACTTCTCCTCAAGCTTTTGAGCCACGTCTTCCCAATTTCTTTCTGTCTCGAGAATAGTTCGGAAGTATTGTATCTCGCCGGAGGTCCAGTCTGTTTGCTTTCGGGACAAGAAGGAAGGAAAGTCTTTTCTGAAGGTGCTTCTTGCACCTGAGCTTAAGGCTGTTCATTGAACGATGAGCGCGCCAAACCTTCCCTGGAATTTGATAAACCTTTCGGACCATGTGAGGTCGCGTTCCACAAGGTATCTGAGGTACTCGTCCTCCTTTGGATGCCAGTTGTGTCCTCGGCTATGGTGCCCTTGTAAAGGTGAATATGGAGGTGGTGACATCGATGAGGAGGAGGAAGGCGATGGTGGTGAAGTCGCACACGGCAGCTGAGATGTTGACGGAGGCAATGGTTGAGGTAGGCGGCGGGCTGTGATAAGCTCTTCTTCTGTACTTCTTTTCAATGAATCGCCTCCTTTCTGTTCGTGAGCATCAGGGCTTCCATGTTCAACCATTTTGTCTCCGAGTCAACATGAATCGTCGATAGTGCAGATATAAAGGGCCGAAGTGACTGCAACGTGGATATCGGTTCAAGATGATCTTCACCTCCAGAAGGAACCACCTGTTGATCATAGTCGGTGGTTGTGTATGGATGGCATAGAGAAGCCGATTCTTCCCAGAGTAGCACGATCAAGATTCCGAATGTACTACAGAACCTGCGAATACCAAAGCCTTGCATGAAAGTTTGTATGCCTAGCTTCACGTTTGGTAAAGCACCGCTGACAGATAGGAACTCTCCCGTCCAATGCGCACATAGGTCAGGATTTCAGTGTGTAGCAGTCGAGAGTCCAGTATCGTAAGTGTACGGGTGCTTGGAATGCGCCAGTACATCAACCAGTGCCTGTTGCAGGATTTCTTTGGCACTCTGTGCCTCTGTGAAAAAACAACCTGTCCTGATGTACTCCAAAACCCATCCAAAACGCAGTTGCAACGCACGCTAGTCGACGATTCTCCACGACTTGCCAAGTGCACCAATGTATAGAGTCTCCCAAAACATATTGTCGGTCGGGCTGTTGGAGTCGTCGATAAACACTAGCTCGTGTTACTTCCGCATAATACTAGTCAAGATGCGAAACGTCGACGGGCGATGCTGAGCCATTCGGCTTGGGCCGCGGATGTTTGTGTCTACCTCGAATGTTTCCTGGGGTTGCTGGTACATGATGGTGGTTTGGAGAGAAAATTCATCTACTGAAGAAGCCATTACTTCATGTTTCTTGACATCAGAAGGCCATTCGTATGGTTCTTCTGAGTCCTCTGATCCGTCCAAGTCTGGTGGCACGCTATCGCCACCCATGTTGACACGTTGGTTGAGCTTGATTGCAGGCTTCCGCTCTATGAGGGGAAGTCTTGCTTCATCCATAGATGGATCGTATTTCCATCCAGGGAGAGGCTCACTATGACAGCTGTCCCAGAAAGAGGACCTATGACGTCGCCATATGTCCCCTACCTGGAGTAGACCTCCTGGTAGGATGCGGTCATACGGAACATCGTTAGCAAGTAAGTCGGCCTGAATTCGATGCCAAACTTCCAGCAATACCGGCCACGGCATAGCTGGAATGGGTCGTTTATCAGCCGTGGGGGTTTCACTCAATGCCCCTTGTTCAAGAAAGACTTTTCGCGCGTGGTGCAGAAGGACAGCCGCAATCCGGGTGGCAAGGTAGCGCGAGTTGCGCTCCAAATTGATCGACACGCGGTGAGGTGGAATCTCTGAATAAAGCAAGTACGATATATACAGACATGTGATGAGGGGAGCTAACCTGTTACTTTCTCCCGGACATCCCTACGGAGAAGACTGGGTAAGTATCGTTGAAGGAAATCGTGATTTTCGTTGAAAATCCCCTGTGAACAACCTTCAAACCCAGTTCTGGAGAGCAGTACTCTGGTTTGTTCGGCAATACTATAACCGTCCTCTAATGCTGGAATATGGTAAAATATGTCATTGTCGTTATTTGGTGACTTGATAAGCTTATTTTTCTCCAGGTGTTCCTTGAGACGGAAAATATCGGCCCATATGAACCACCAGTGACTCGTTTGGTATGAAACGAAGTCCAATTCGGGTCTGGATTGCAGTGCTCTGTATAAGCAAATGATTTGGTACCTGCTTCGCTATCCCTTGCGCCTGCAGAAGCTTGACTAGAGTGTTCCACTGGATTTCCTGGATTGTGGGTCATGTAGTGGTAAACTGTCGATTCGTTCTGCTGAACGATATCGAGAAAGTATGAATCTCATCAGGGGACCAATGTATGCTCAGGATTGGTAAACCGCGTCCAATTTCTTGCCTAGATGGGAGCTCCCTGTTGAGTCCCTCAAAGGCTGCTTGAGGCATTCGAGGTCTCAGAGCGAGACAGTTTCGACTTCCACGTGCGTTACTAGTAACAGAGCCTTTTGGTTGATATGAGGCTAGGAAGACCACGTCTATGGTTTCAGCCAAAGTGAAGAGGTAGGCATAGTGGAAGAGAGCGGGTCCCATTTCTGCCTTCGGAAAGGGAAAGACAGATAATATAGCAAGCCGTGTCTCGCCGAATTCGGAGCTTGCGAGACGTTGATGAGCCCACAGAATACCCAAACACCAGCACCTTACTTGTACCCAGTGTACGGTCCCGATGGGCGAATAATTAGGCGAGAACCATCACGGACGCCCACGCCAGAGCCATATGATCCCGAAGCCTATGCGGCCTGGTATTGGAAGCATTATGGCGGCGAAGAGTCGTACGTAATGGTAGAAGGAGAGCAGATGCTAGTACCACAAACCTACGACCCTGACACGTACGATCCCGACGGGCGAATGCCCTGGGCGCCCGAGCCGGAGCCGAGACCATGCGGCTTGGGGCCGAAAGCATTTTGGCGAAGAGTGGTACCAATTGCGAAAGCCATGCTCGAGGAAAGGAACATCTATTGTCAGTATGATCCAGTCTACAAGGAAACCAGAAAGCCCTAAGGATAATGGAACACAAGGTGGAAAGGCGACCGTTCGAGCCAGGAGTTCGATCTGGCGAGATGCATGATGCAGGGTGGAAGCGCTTGTGGGGTCGACTTTCGAAGGAGCTAGGCATCGAAATTCTCACATCTCCAACACCGTCAAAAGACAACGACGACACCGACACTGACCTCAGCGGATACAACACGTACCCCCCAACCCCCGAGCCTCGCGAGCCGACACCTCTCCCCGACGACCCATGGGAACGGTTGGAGTTCAACCGGAGACGTTTCTATTGGGATGAGGAGCGGTATCACGACGAGAGAATTTTCCTCAAGGAGGCCCTCATAAACGGGGCTAGGAGAGTCCATGAAGACGAGCCAGGCGACAGACGACGCGAGAAAGAACTGGAGGAAATAGAAAAGGTTCGATATTACCCGGGCACTAGCCTCAAGTGGGACGAGTACGAACGTCGAATGAGTGACTTCAATCTTCGAGTGCAGGGTTAGACGGAAGATCAGATCGCTGCCGAGCATCAGGCAGTTAGGGCACGTTAGAAAGAGCATGAAAAAAGGATAGAGCGATATAAGATGCCACCAAGAACCCAAGAAGAAATGAACTTCAGGTTCGACCTCTGGGATGTTCGGGGGATCAGCCGCGAGGAGCAGACCCAGTTAGCTCGCATGTATGGTTTCCACGAAAGGCCAGCCGATAACGACCCTCTGTTTTCTCCACTGGAGAAGAGGCAACCGCCAAGAAACCAAGAAGAAATGGACCAGTTGTTCCGCCTCTTAGATGAACGGGCACTCAGCCACGCGGAGCAGAACGAATTGGCTCGCCTGTATGGCTTTGACAAAAAGCCAGCCAGCCAAGAAGGAGGTAGTGGACCTCGAGGACAGCAGCAGTCTGGACCGTCGTTTGCCCAAGACACCTGTCGCAAAACCCACGGCGGTCGAGTCACGAAGAATGCACCACAAGGCCACAGTCACAACAGAGCTCTTCGATCCCGGCGGCGGTCCGCGTCGACGACAAGTATAGAAGAAGCCCTGCCAGTTGATGGAAGGTACCGCCCGTCCAAACCTGACGCGTTCGAGGAGGAACACGGCCAAAAAACATGAATAGTACCCCAAAGCTACAAGAGGCAACGCAAGACATACCGGAAAGAGCGGGCAAGCCGAAGGCTCGCGGGACAGTTGCCTGAGTTTGGGTTGTTGTCAGGGCGAGGTGAAACACAGTCACTCTATTACGAAGCTTCTTTACAACAGACGCAAGACGAGCAGCCCAGGCGCGGCAGGTTGTCGAAGAAGCCAACTGTCGTCAATGGCGCGAAGCCTCAAGGGATTTCAAGGCAAGCGGGGACAGGCCGCTCGAGGAGGTCAGCGAGGGGATCGAGGGGCGGAGTATCCGAACACCAGAACATTGGAGCAGCAGAGTAGATTATGGGCGAGGAGCCGTGTTATTAATGATACAAAGGCGTTTATGACAACAATGAATTCAGGTTCGAGGACTCTGATTGTGTGTGTGTGTGTGTGTGTGTGAATGCAAACGTCGTGCATCATCGCGGTGTCCTTACGCGTCTCCCCAGTCTCACTTTCACCGGTTTTCTAGGCAGCCTCGTCAAGGAGGTAGCTTGCAACTCTCCCTGCCTGTGAAGCGGACTCCCAACCTCAGCTTTTTACCACCGCTGTGCAACCTGTTCGTCAGCTATCAGTTGCCTGGTTTTATGTGGCCGGATCTGTCTGCTGACTTGATGCGAAACACACAACCGTTTGGGGCCGAGTTCAATGCAGAGGCAGCGAGCGGTAAGAGGGCTGGAAGGTTCATGGACGGCAAGGAGAGCCTGGTATGGCAGAGTGCTTTGTTGTCTACCTTTCTGTGTAGATGCGGCCATACGATCTCGCAAAAACGCAAAGTATTTACCAACACAGAAGTGCAGCTCAGAGTGGAAGTCATGGGCATTTTGGCTTGGCCCGACCGGGACCACGCTTCACCTCGGATACACACCAGCAGAATATGAGGCTCTTGGCGGTTCTGCTGATCATGGGCGACAAAAGGCCTACAGGGCGGCAATGTGTCTCAATCCAAGCGTATAAATAAACGTTCAAGAATTTTCGAAGCGTCAACTTCGCCGCCCGCCATTCCTCGCCACGTTACAATGACGGCGTGCGCAATGGACTTCTTTCGCTGGCTGGGGCTATAACAGCATGAAAGAGCGATTGCAGGGACGACTGCTCGCGAAGATCGACAAGTCGGTGCTTGTGCGCATTGTACTTTTATATACCGCGTAAAAGGTTATTCGTTAAGTTAATACGGTATTAAGCGATGTGTACGGGTTACTTGGTATGGTTTTACAATCCAATCCCTGCTTCATTGTTCGTTTGGTACGGGTTTTGTGCTAAAATTCAAAACATTACAATAAAACAGGCAAAACACACAAAACAGGTTGGAAATGAGAAGGCGCGAACCTGGAGAATATACTGATATACTTTTCTCCCGAAAATGATTAGCGGTTTGAGTGCAAAGTTGGACAGTGTAGGTGTGGTAGCGTTTTCAGGAACTGAACTAACAATTTAAGTCTACACGTGTACACAGTATACACTACGGACCGTAGGGTAGGGATTGAAAAGTCGCTGTGGGGACAATGACAGCGGGGTCCGTGTGCGGGGAAAGGGGAGTTGACTCACCAATTGACTTATGGAGCACTTACAACCTGTGGAGGTCCCCCCTGCAGAGACTTCATGCACACCTCTTAGGCCTTAACCATAGTGAATCCCCCCTCCATCCGTCGACCCCTCCAAAAGCTCTGCATGCCGATTCCATTGTGGCGACTGGCTAGCTCGAGACGAGAATCACTGCGCAAAGTTTCCTCGGCCTTTGTCTTGTCATTTCCTCGACGATACTCGATCGCCAAAGCAGCAAAGATGTCGGGGACTACACCCAGCGCGCCCGCGCGTGAGGATGGCATATCAGAATTCCTGGCAGCCCAGATAGGTTTCCCGCCCGCGTCGTCGCCTGCGCCCAAGAAGATTGGTGAGTCACGGCGCCGCCGACTTGGAATTGGTCGTTTGTGATGCTCATTCCTTGCGCTCTACAGACAAGAAGAAGGCCGACAAAGCGGCAAAGTTCGCAGCCAAGCAAGTCCAAGCCAAGCAGCTGGCCAAGCCCGTCGCGCAGCCAACCCCGAAGGCTCCCAAGGCCCAGGCTCCCGAGATTCCGGCCTTCGTCGACGACACCCCTCCCGGCGACAAGAAGATCATCCGGCCATTCGAACACCCCAGCTTCTCGGCATACCACCCCACTGCCGTAGAATCGAGCTGGTACCAGTGGTGGGAAAAGAGCGGCTTCTTTCGCCCCGAAGCCTCGGGATCTTTCGATGTTGGAACCTTCGTTATTCCTCTGCCGCCCCCGAACGTCACCGGCGCGCTCCATTGTGGCCATGCCTTGGCCAATTCTCTACAGGATACGCTGATTAGGTGGTATCGGATGAGGTGAGTGGCCTCTGCCGTCAACTTCCATGTTATCGGTTCGACGGGTCCGGGCTGACTTTGCCAGGGGCTTCAAAACACTTTGGGTACCGGGCTGTGATGTAAGTATCGGGGTGTCCTTATACGATGCTCTGTTACTGACGTGAAATCTTTAGCATGCCGGAATTAGCACGCAGTCCGTGGTCGAGAAGATGCTTTGGAAGAAGGAGAAGAAGACTCGCCTCGATCTCGGCCGCGAGGAGTTCACGAAGCTTGTCTGGAACTGGAAGGACGAATGTTGGTCATGATATCCTTGCGACTTGTGCAGCTTCGGGTGACTGACTCTGATTGTGCTAGATCATCAGCGGATAAACAATGCGCAGAGGCGCATGGGTGGATCTATGGTAAGACTTTCCTCCACCTCCGACCTGTCCCCTCGTCGTCAACGGTTCGATTTTGGACTAACGCGCAGCAATAGGACTGGACTCGCGAGGCCTTCACCATGGACGAGACTCTCACTGCTGCGACAATGGAGAACTTCTGCCGCCTTCACGAGGATGGCTTGATCTACCGGTCCGATCGATTGGTTGTGAGTAACTGAGCGGTACAAAATTTGGGCATGAAGGCGGGTCTAACATATCTACAGAACTGGTGCACTCATCTCAACACTGCCCTCTCAGGGCTAGAAGTCGAGAACAAGGAAATCAGCGGCCGCACAATGGTGAGTCTTCTCATCCTAGCCCCCACGGCAGGCGCACTAACCATGCTCTATATTTAGATCGACGTTCCAGGCTATGACAAGAAGGTTGAATTTGGAGTTTTGACATACTTCAAATACCCCATCAACGGCACCGAGGAATTCGTTGAGGTCGCCACGACACGTCCCGAGACTATGGTTGGAGATAGCGGCATCGCTGTCAACCCGGATGACGCTCGCTACACCCACCTTGTGGGCAAGTTTGCCCGGCACCCATTCACAGACCGTCTGCTTCCGATTGTTGCCGACTCTTACGTCGACAAAGAGTTCGGAACGGGCGCTGTTAAGCTGACCCCAGCTCATGACTTCAACGATTATCAGTTGGGCCAACGCCACAAGCTGGAGTTTATCAACATCCTCAACGACGATGGCACCCTGAACTCGAACGCTGGCCCCTTCGCGGGACAACGCCGCTTTGACGCCAGGTACACTGTTGTCGAGGAACTGACAAAGCTTGGACTTTTCGTCAAGAAGGAGCCAAATGCCATGAAGATCCCATTGTGCGAGAAGTCAAAGGATGTCATTGAGCCCTACATGAAGCCTCAATGGTGGGTTAAGATGGAAGACATGAGAGACGAGGCTGTCCGAGCTGTCGAGGATGGAACCATCAAGATTGCCCCCGAGAGCGCAAGAAAGTCTTATGGCCGCTGGCTCGCCAATATTAACGACTGGTGCATCAGCAGACAGCTGTGGTGGGGTCATCGTATTCCTGCTTACCGTGTGATCTTCGACGGCGAGGATGATGCGGGAGAGAATGCGCCTTGGATTGTTGCCAGGACACTGGAGCAAGCCCTCGCAAAAGCTGAAGAGAAGTTTGCTCCTAAGAAGTTCCGCCTTGAACAGGATCATGACTGCTTGGACACTGTGAGTCTACCTCTTCCGATACAGAAATTATTTCGTATCCTAACAATCTTCCAGTGGTTCAGTTCTGGGCTATGGCCGATGGCGTGTCTCGGATGGCCTAACCCAGAGAGTCAAGACCTCAAAGACTTCTTCCCAACGTCTATGCTGGAAACTGGATGGGATATTCTTTTGGTTAGTTTCCCCCTCTTTGTTTCGTGACACACGTAAAGCAAACAAAGCTAATCTTCTCAACAATCTAGTTGGTCACTCCATTCCTTAAAGCCCTCCCAGCCCTTCCAGACCTCATCAGCCAGTGTCATTGCTAATAGATGTGAACACCAGCTTCTGGGTCGCGAGAATGATTATGCTGTCTCTCAAGCTCACCGGCAAAGTGCCGTTCAAGGAGGTCTATTGCCACTCACTCAGTATGTTCGATTCTTCAAAATTTTGCCCTTTCAGTTGAACTAACGCTGTCCGTCACAGTTCGTGATAGCGAAGGCCGCAAAATGAGCAAATCTCTAGGAAACGTTGTGGATCGTAAGTTATTTGTTGTCTACTCTCTCACCTTTTCTGTCCAACGAAGCTAACCCCGAATAGCTCTGGACATCATCAGCGGCATTGAGCTTGATGCGCTTCACGCTAAGTTGCTCGTTGGCAACTTGAAGGATGACGAGATCAAAAAGGCCACAAAGTATCAACAAACTGCATTTGCTGGTAAGCATCCTTTTCAATTCCTCGTTCCTGATTGACACAGCTTTTTCGTTATTCCTTCCCGAAGAAGATTAAAGACGGCGGCTAACGGCACCATAGGTGGCATTCCGGAGTGCGGAGCAGATGCTCTGAGATTCGTATGTATCTTTTTTTCCATGATGTTGCCAGTATGCTAACGATCTGGACCTAGACCCTTCTCAGTTACACGACAGGAGGCGGCGACATCAATTTCGACATCAAGGTAATGCACGCTTATCGCCGATTCTGCAACAAGGTCTGGCAAGCCAGCAAGTACGTTCTTGGTAAACTACCGGGGAACTTTGTACCCGCGCCCCAACTTGACGTTGCGGCCCTCTCGGTTCCCGAAAAATGGATTCTTCATCGCATGAACTCTGCCGTCAAGGGCGTCAACGAGGCACTGGAGGCGAGGGAGTTCTCCAAGGCCACGTCACGAGCATACTCGTTCTTCTACGAACTCTGTGACACCTTTATCGAGAACAGCAAGGCAATTATCAGCGATGGAACACCTGCGGAACAGGAAAGCGCACAGCAGACATTGTATCTGGCACTTGATGTCGCTCTTCGTCTTCTGCACCCTTTCCTACCTTTTATTACGGAGGAGCTTTGGCAAAGGCTCCCTCGCCACAAGGGAGATTCGAACCCGACCATCATGCTGGCCCCTTACCCGAAATACGAAACCGACTTGGAATTCGCCCAAGATGCAGAGGATTACGAACTCGGCCTGGAATGTGCTGCTGGGCTCCGGTCTTTGGCTTCTGATTACAACATCCGCTCCGACGGGCGTTCCTTCATCAATGTTTCCACCCATGAGAGCCTTGCAAAGGTCAGCGCACAACTTCCGGCCATCAAGGCACTAGGCGGAAAGGGAGTTGCTGAGATCAGCGTGCTTGGCCCTGACTCGGACAAAACATCAACGCCTAGCGGCTGCGCGGTTTATGTCATCTCAGCCGATGTTACGGTCCTGTTACAAGTCAGCGCACACATCACCGACATCGAAGCGGAGATCAAGAAGATCACAACCAAGCTGCAGAAGGTGACCGTTGCCATTACGAAGCAGCAAGAACTTCTGACTCGCGAAGGAATTGACAAGATCAGCGATGCTGTTCTCGCCACGGAGAAGAAGAAGCTGGCCGACTCTGAGTTGGCCAAGGAGAACTACGAGAAGACCTTGCAGGAGTTCAGCAAACTGAAGGTCGGCGAGGAGAGCAAATAGCTAAGCAGCTACTCAGTGTGATGATATCCATATCCTCAGTTAGATGCCTGTCTACTTCGAGCCGTCCGTTTGAGTCGGGGAGGATGTTGCAATGGTCAAACTAAAAACTACGCAACAGTGTAGCAGTTGAGCAGGGTGAATACTGGGTGGGGAGGGGATCAATATGTCGAGCAGCGGGTTGGAGACGGTGGTTCTGTGATATGTGGCGCACTCTTTTGAGAACGGATACGCCTACCTAGGCTACAAACTCCCTCTGTACCTTCATATAGAAAAAAGCCCCAAAATATCATAAAGTGCATCCTCAATTTGCTCTCTCAGCAGTGTACAGGTGACTTTTAAGATGTAATGTACGCAACCTTGCTGATAAAGGCTGACGCTTTTTACTCACATTGGATATGACGGGACTAAAATTGGTTCCGTCAAGCTGCTTCTGCATTCTCGTGTCAGCAAGCAATCCTCCCGTCCTCTTCAGTGGACGTGGGGTCTGCAAATCTGGGAGGTGCATTGTGTGGATCCAAAGGTTTTGAGCGGGTGGGGCTAATGGCTGCAAATCAGCCACTTGTTGTGGCTTAGCGTAGTGTGGCTTCGAAGCCCACCAGCCCTAAGCGTGAACCGCACATTCTCAAAATTTCGCGATCCCAGACTTGAGAAACTGCACCACATCCCGTCACAACGCTTCCAGTCGCCGACGACGAAGGTAATGCTGCCTTACCACGCGCCATCCACAATCTGTTGGTGATACTAATTAATTCAACAGAGCCACCGCCAAAATGAGTAGGTTTTCAGCCCCCCAATTCAATCACCAACAATTCCATCAACCTTTCGATCCCCTCGAGTCCTCGAAGACCCTCCCAATTGCGAACCAGGGGCCATCGCGATTCCTAACACCGACCGTTCCCCCCAATATAATTGCAGATGCTTGCGATAAGGGAATGTTTGCTGACTTCCATGAACAGCCAAGGGAACCTCCAGCTTTGGCAAGCGGTATGTTTTGCCCCGGTCGACAGATTTGACCTTCGCCATGCAAACATAGCATGCTAACTATCGTCGACCAGCCACACCAAGACCCACGGTCTCTGCAGACGTTGCGGGTAAGTCGATCCACGAATCCGGAGTTGAAGGAGGCGGGCACGAGTCGATAGAAGGACATGGGCGATCCGTCTTGCAAAAGGGCTGGAAGTTGACATGATATCGAAACCACCAGACGCCGGTCTCTCCACAACCAAAAGAAGACATGCTCTTCGTGCGGATACCCCGCCGCTAAGATCCGCAAGTGTACGTTGGCTAAGAACCGTCGAGTTGATCTCGACAAATCCTGCGCATCGAAAAAGTCCAATGCTGACATGGGGGGAATACAGACAACTGGTCCGAGAAGGCGAAGCGCAGAAAGGTTACCGGCACCGGTCGCATGCGTTACCTCAGCACCGTTGCGAGAAAGTTCAAGAACGGCTTCCAGACTGGCACACCCAAGGATGCTCGGGGTGCTGTGACCGCCACTGCATGAATGGTCTCATGATTTGACGGCGGGTGCGGACGACGGGAAGGATCGTTTTCGGCGAGCGGTGTACGGGGGAGCTGGACATCTGGACGGACCTACTCGCTTTTTGCTGCTACATCACACATATGCATGATTTGCGCGGCAATAGGTCCATGGTCTACATCAAGCAAAAAAAGGTCATGGAAAATGGCGTAACAATTTTCCCAACGAACAACTCTTGGCAGTCGTTTCTTTTTCATGTGGTGATGGTTGAAATGGCTTCGGTGCAAAATTGTACAATCCAGTTTCAGGGCCTATTCACGAAACGGATTGAGGGCGTAAAGGGGCTTTGAAATATTTTGGGGTATCTTATTACTACTGGCCTCGTTCGAACACCCGAATGCCGCCATCGCCTCCCACATGATACAGGAATTCCTTCTCCTCTATCCGCTTCTCAGAATCATTCCCACCAGCTGTGATTCTTACAACACCACTCACGTCCTTTGCAACGCCTGTGTCGAGGAGTCTCAAGCTTAGTATCGTCGTTGCCTCGTGTGCCAATGATAAAACGAATGAGGCGTGCTCCTTCTCCAGCGCCGTCGTCTGTATGGTGACCAACGGTTCATCAGCAGACAGAGTGACAATTGTGGCATGGACTTTCTAAACATGAAGATGTCAGCCCTGCATTCAGGCATACCAATTCCAACAGAAGATGACATAGGTACCTCTCTCAAGCCAAGCAGCATATCCCGCAGCGTCAGGCCCGAGACATTAGTTCCTGTCGCCGCGGCAAGCAGAAAGTCAAGCTGGTCTACAACAAGCACAATCTTCCTGTTCTTGTTGTACCCGCTGCTCCCGTCATCGCCAGCACCGCTACCACCGGCAGTAAGAGCTGGCCGAGCATGTACTCCCTGCTGCTGCCGCAACGCATCCACAACACCGTGAAGAACCCTGCCTACATCGGCTACCGTCGCGCTTGTCATGGTGGTGGCGCCATTATTCCGACCGCTTGCGCCGTGGTGATGAGAAGAAGAAGAAGAAGAAGAAGAGAACAATCCGCTGAGCCCGTCGACAAAGGCGAATCGTCCCCGTCGCGCTAGCAAGTCCAGATCGACTCCCAGTCGGCCGGCCCCTTCTTTCCAGAAGCTGAGGTCGCGCAGGAAGCTGATGAGGAGGATACTGACTTGGTCGTTGTCATCGTCGGCGGCGTCGAGATCTCGGGGTTGTTTCGGGGTGGTGGTCGTCGTCGTGGGCTTGAGAAGCGAGTGTAGGTATCGTAGCACGAGCCAGTTGGTGCTGGCGCCCAGGATCCCTGTGAGCACGACAAGCCCTGCCTCGTCGGGGAGCCCCAGGTATGGCTCGAGAAGAGCGGGCGAGATGATGCGCGATGTCATGCTGTCTGTCTGTCTGTCTGTGTGCTGAGGGTGCACCTATGTGTGGATGGTGGGGTCGTGGATATTGTGTCAAAAAAGTTGCGATGGAGGGGCACGTACAGTGCATTGTGAAGTTCGCACTCATATATTCAAGTGCGATTCATGTCGTGTTGCTGTCCGTACCGCCAATTAAATATTCGATGAGCCAGTCCTGATGAGACTTCGAGCTTTAAAACGCGATATTGCCTTGCTCATGGCTAGGCAGGCAGGCTGTAGTCAATGCTCTCGAGGCGTGATAGCACGAGTCTCAAGGTAACTTGAATATGTACTGCAGCCCTTCTCGGCGGGCAGCGAGGTGTGAAATAAGCAGTACAGGCGAAGTTGTGATTTAGGTACACTAAACTAGGGACGCTGATAAGATTCCTAATATGTAAGACTTTTGTAATCTAATGCAAAGAGAACGAAAATAAAGGATAATCTCGACGGTAAAAAAAAAAGGAAAGTCCTTGGGAAACACTTCGTTGCGGAGAAAGACACCCCAGGGGTGTGCGCAGTAATGCTTAATCTGATGACGTCCTAAATTCCCCAATCAAATCGCACCTGAAGAATTCCTGTGAGAGCGTCGGAACATCTCGACATCCTCGAAAGGAGCCTCTCTGCGATTGCGAGAATGCGAACGGCGAATTGAGCCTACTGGCTCTACCTTAGCACACACACATCATCGTCGAATCCATCACGCCCAACTTTTTCTACGAACCACCTCCCCCGCCCCCGAATAAAATCGCCCACAATGCACACGACAACGAGGCTGTTGGCCAAGAGCTTCTGGGGCCGGAGCGTTGACGAGTTGAAACGGCTTACCAACATCGGTATGCACTCCCTATCTCAAGCCACTAGCTCTGCAGTGTGTTCTGAAAGTTGAAAAAATAATATGGCAGCCGTCAAGATGGAAGGGATCAAAGGCCCCTCGGGTCCCTACGAACTCCACAACTTCCGCAGCGCAGAATCTTTGGAGGAGTGTAAGGTCTGGTCCGACAAGGAGATTGGCGGCGCTTCGACATCAACCCTCACTTGGGTGCCCTCTAAAGCTGAAGCTCCTCCTCGCCCTGTGGACTCGGAATCCCCTGATGATCAACAACAACAACAACAACAACAAGGCCCCCAGGGCTACGCTAGATTCCACGGCGTCATCTCGACCCATCTCCCCCAAGACCGGCCCGAGGTCAAGCGCACAGGCTACGCCGCATGGAGAACCATGGACCGGCCCCCTACAATCTTTGGCAAGAGCCTCTGGGACATCGACATGTACGGGTACCTCGCGATGCGGGTCAAGTCGGACGGGCGGAGCTACTTTGTCAACGTGCAGACCGAATCCGTCATCCCCGAAGACCTGCACCAGCACCGGCTCTTTACCAAGAAGCCCGGCGAGTGGGAAACCATCATCATCCGATGGAACGACTTTGTGCGGACGAACCACGGCTTCGTGATCGAGCCCCAGACGGAAATCCTGCGGCAGAAAGTCAAGTCCATCGGCATCGGCCTCACCGACAGGATACCGGGGCCCTTTGAACTCTGCATCGAAAGGATGTGGGCCACCAACGACTCGAAGGAGGTGGCAGAGGAGGCCGAGGCCGTGGCGGATGCTGCAACAACAACGACAACTGTGAAAGAAGGAGAACTGAAGAATAAACAGGGGCAGAATATCGCTTGGGGAAAGCAGTAAACCTTCCCCAAACCTTCCCTCCCCCCCTTTTGAAAAGAGATTTATTCCGCCAATTGGAGTCTATTTATGTCCTGGACTAAATGATGGCCTGTATAACATGGCCGCCGAGGAAGGCCTCAGGATAAACAAGAAAAAGAGACAAGTGTTTGTTCCATGTGCTCCTGATCAGGGCCCTAGAGGGCAAGGGATGCACCGTCTTGGCCATGAGAAATGGCAAAAAAATGGGAGTTGGAGCCCACCCATATTTTGTATATCATTTGAGTCTTTTGCTCACGCATGCATATGTATCTGTACGACAAACAACAACAACAACAACAACAACAACGAAGAGTGGACATACAAAACGCCAAAGATTGCTTGGCGGAAAGTCATATAAAAGAATTTAAGGCAAACATCAGGAATCAAAAGAAAGCGAATAGGTACCCAGTCAGTCTCTTTGTTTTTGCTATCCAGTTGGAATTGGGTGTTATCTCAAACACCAGTCTTCCATATATCTACTGGTTAGCTGTGTACATATCAGGCATATGGTGCATGCGCTACCTTGGTTTCCCAAACAAACTCCGTTATTGTATGCTTGCTGCCAATTCGCAATCCCACTCGCCGTAAATGTAAACAAACCACACCCGCCCAAGCTTCGCTTTAACCAGGATGACTTTTATACCAGATTTGCGCTGAGACATATTGCTGATGATGGTGCTGAGAAAAACTACGCCTCCTTCCCCCTATCCCATTCCCGGCCCTCGCCAGCTTTGCTCCATCGGACGTCATCAATGTCCTTCTCACCACCCTTCTCCCACTTATTCACCTGCTCTTCGGTGAACCCAGCTGCGCGAAGCCTATCCGCGCCTTGTTGTTTCCACTTCTGGCGGTCGCGAAACGCCTCAACTGACTCGTCCCAGTTGGTGTTAGCGCTAACGGTCGCGTCGTCATCGTCTGGTTGCATGTCGGCCGTGGGGTCATAGTCTTCGTAGAACCGGCGATCCATTAACGCTGCGCCTCGCGCCGCGCCACGCCCACGAGGTCTGACCACGGGTGATGGTGATGGTTGCGATGGCGGTGCGGGGCCGATGAAGTCGTCGAGCGGATCGGATTCGTTACCGTCGTCATCGTCGTCTCCCTCGGCTAACCGCCCACCGCGACGCTTAGTCCTCCTGGAGAGTGAGTCAAGGATCAGGTCCCCCCTTTTCTCGGTAACGTCAACGCTGGCCGTGTCATCTTCGTCCCGAGCTAAACGACCACGCTTTTTGCGCCTCGACAGCTCCGCGTCAATGAGGTCGTCGTCGCTGTACCGAGCACGGTCTTTCCCCGATCTCCGACTTTGCGACTTGCGGTGGGTGCGAGATTGCTTATCTACCTCCTCGTCACCGCCGCTTAGTGGAGATCGACGGCCATGTCTCCGGTGCTCCTTGCGCGCAGGCGAGTGCGATCGATCGCGGTGCCGTGGCTCGTCTCGGGAGGTCCTCTCTTCGTCTCTGTGGTGGTGGTGGTGGCGGTGTTGTCGACTGGGCCGTCGGTCTCCGTCGTCCTTGTCTTCATCGTGCCGGCCCTCTTTCCTCTTGCGCTCGTCCTTGTCGGCATTATGCCTTTCTTTTTTCTCGGCGCTTGAGGTTTCCTGCTGTGCAGACTTGGTCTCTGGTTCCGCGACTATCCCGCGCTTCCGCTTTTGACCACCCCCCAAAAGGATCGACGATATGTCGCCGAGCTGCCGGCGCCGTATGTCGACAGCGGTGGGCCTGAGCTTGCGGCGCTTCTTCTCCTCAGCCTCGGTCAAGTCGTCAAGCCGTTGCTGGGCCTCAGCGGCTTCCTTGGCCAGCAGCGCCGCATTGTGGTTGGTAGTTTCTTTGATGATGCGCCCCAGGAAGCGCGTGTTGGGTTTTGCTTTGTTTGCGGGTCTGTCGGACAATCGCAATTAGTCCCGGGTCGAGTGGCTTTCACTGCTGAAGCCAGATCGGGTCCACCACGTACTTGTTGGATGATCGGAATGCCTCGAGCCCCACGGAGGAATACTTGATCGATGCATCTTTGGCTTCGGCGGCGAGGAGATCGGCGACATAGTCGTCGGTGAATATGGTGTCGTTGGGCATGATATGACGGGCTGTAATATCTAAGGCGCAGCTAGGATGTAAAGCAAATATTTTCAGGAGACGATAAGCAAGACAGGAGAAAGGGAGGGGGAGGATGTGGTGGTGGTGGTGGTGGTGGAAAAGATATTGGTAAGTAGGTTGGTTCCCAATCCATGTGCTGAAAAGCGGCGATCAATCAGTGGGGGATGATGCTCTGCGCTGCGCTGCGGCCCCAAGCGTCGTGGCAGGCATTTGGGGGTCGTTGGCGATTCGCTGCGCCATACCTTATCATTTGCAGCTGGCAAGGCTTGGCAAGGCTTATCTGATGGAAATCCAGTTACGGATACATACCCGGTCAGATACCTGACAATCGACGGCAGCGGTTTTTGGGCCAGATTCCACATATAAAATGTAAAACATTGTATCTATCGGTCTACCGACAGCCTTGGGGGAACGAGATAGATAACATTGCTTTTCTACGAGTAATCAAGCCTTCTATAGGTAAGGCTCGGCCGTCTGGTTGTAGTACAAGAACAACCCGGCTAAAGCAGTGAGGTTCATTCCCTCACCCGGTTCGCGGTGCACAAACGCGAAAAGCAGTTGGAATTTTCGGGAAGAACAAGCGGCGAACATGCATATTCCCACCAAGCGCGGCACCCGATGGTAGCAGTCATTTCGTGCAATAAGATGTGGTTGGCGGGCTGACGATGGGAAAATCACCAGTTTGCGCGACGCGATTTGAGTATCAGGCTGGCTCTGATGGAGGGTTCTGTCGGCCTGAGCCTTGTCGCCTAGGCTGGCTTTGGGACGCGCCGAGGCTTGCCCCAAAATGCGTGTGCTTTGAACACAGAACAGTAAAAAAATACAAGACGAACAATCCAATGCAAGCCAGAAACGCTCTTCATCAAGGCGTCCTTTGCAGTCAGCAGCGGTTTTCTCGAGTACCTGGCGATATCAAAAGGGGATCTTGTCGCGTCGTTGGTTGTCGACGTGGAGCCATTGATGGTTCGGCAGCCGGCATCAGAGAGGAAAGTGGAAACAGCCTTGGGAAAGCTGTCAGACCTCGCTAAGCAAAATGGAAGCATGGAGGCTGGCTAGGCTGGGCAAGCACAGGCCCACAGCACAGGAACTAAGTACCCCTCCGGCCCCCCTCCCAATTCAAATGCCCAGCAACCCACACCAGCCCAAGTGTGAGCAGCACGGGCCCAGGGCACCTGCCACAAATCTCCAATGCGGCGCTTGAGATTCACAACTTCGTGGAACGCAAGATGGACGCCTTGCAGGTCAAAGTCGACTCAATCGGCAGCGAGGTGCGCCAGATCGGCGATGTCCTCAGAGGATATCTCAACAATGGCGACACGGGCGCCCGCAAAGTGAAGCCGCCCGCAACCAGGGCCGGCCGCGACCTGCTGCAGCACATTCTGGGTCGCCTCGACCAGGTGTCCACCCAGCTAGTTGGCGTTCGAGACCTGTCGTCTCATCTGTCTCCGCCACTGACCAATGGGCCGGACACCCCTTTATCCTACGACTCGCCCGTTGCCGCACAGCAGACCCTCCCGCAGGACGGGCAGCCGGAGCACCAGAGACCACCCCCCGCCCACGTCGACGATGCCGCCCTCGCCCTCGCCCTGCCGCCGGCGCCGGCGCCCATCACGCCCGAGAAGTCCTCACCGCCGTCTTCATCTCCACCGACAGCGTCTGAAGAGCTGATCACGCCAGACCAAGGAGCACCTCCGGCCGTAGATCAGCAACACCAACATCATCACAATCATCAGCACCGTCATCATACTCCGCCTCAGAGTGAGACAGAGACACAGACAGCTCATGAAGCCACCACGCGGCCAGCAGCTCATGAAGCTCCATCCCCAACTCAGACAGCAGTTCTTCGTCATGTAGGCACGCCGCCAGCCCTCCCAGTATCCAGGCGTGTGCATGTGTCCGGGCACGCCTCGCCGCTCTTTGACTGCACCTACCTCGACGTCCACCAGCTCAACGAAGACTTCTTTGAGTCGTGTTCTGCACATCCGGATGTGCGAGAGAGAGGCTACTTCAAGCTCCAGGTCCATGACCTCCCTCCCGTCAGCGTTCAAAAGGTTGCCCGCCCCAGCAAGGACCATGCAACGTCGTTCGTCTACAAAGCCGACCGCCATGGGCTCATCAAGGTCGACAGCGGCAAGAGGCCGAGGTTCTCGTCGCCACGTCTTCCTCTGCCCTCGAGTGCTCAGTCAAAGTGGTCTCCGGAGGAGCAGCGGGACCTGTGGAACTCAACGGCTCGGGATCCGCCAAAAGGCACAATGCCCTACATCATCGGAAATCCCTTGTTTGATGACGTTGAGCTTTCTCCTGGTGAGAAGCTGAAGCAGAGAGGCCGCACAGTCCTTGAAGGTATCAACACGCAGTATGTATACTTCAACCTGAGGGGGAAAACCATCACCACGATGCACAGGGAAGATGCCCATGTCCGATCTGAAAACCTGCTTCGCTCTGGCGAAAACAAGTTCTGGTGCTTTGTCAAGCCTGCCTTTGCCAAGCAACTGGAAGAGAAAATGAAGCTTGCATATCGGGAGATGCGTGGGTGCTCTCAAGCCGTCCGCCACCTGAGTCGACATATCCCTCCAGCTCGCTTGGACGAGTGGGGAGTCGAATATACTCTGGACTATTGCGTACCTGGCCAGGCAATCGTCACGGAGCCTGGTACATACCACCAGGTCCTGAACCTCGGGCCCAACTATGCGCTGGCTGTCAATCTTGAGTACCTCTCATCACCAGACGACCCGCCCAACTACACGTTCTGTGATGATACTTGTCCAGACAAGTTTTCTATATCGGCCGAGGACTTCAAGATTTACAACAAGCCCATTGCTGCGGCGGAGGAAGAGCTTCCAGACAAACCTGAGCCAGCCAGTTCCCATCCCACACAGCCAGATGCTATCATGCAAGAGGCACTCCTGGTCGACAAACCCGAGCCTGAACCTTTCGCCCATGCGGCCGAAGAGGACCACGTAATGTCACAGCAGCAGGCTAGCATCGTACAGTCAGAGGAGCCGCAGCCGGAGCAGATCACCTCGCAGCATACAGAGACAGGGATTTCTCCAGGCGAGCCCCAGCTATCCGACCCAGAGCCAGCAGCTTCCATGCAAACTCTGCTATCACCATCACCCCTCGGCGATACTGAGCAGTCCGAACCAGCTAGGCTATCTCCAGCAGACACTGCTGCCTGCCCCATTGTGCAAAGCTTACCGTGCGAACCCGCAGCTTTCACACCTGCTCCATCCGATCCACAGGAGGAGGACACCAATGAGCATCTTGTATTGCCTGAGACACGCATTGCAGTGCCTGCTTCTAAAGACAGTTGCCCACCACCATCCATGCCTGGCCCCACCGGCCTCTCACCGACCGCACTACAGTCCCACTCACCAGAACGGCCGCAATGGAATGGCGACCAGTCCAAGCTAGCAGAACCCTTAACGCCACCAGCAACATCCCCTGAACGGAGCTTGCTGAAAGCGGCGGCAGTCGTTCCGACCCAAAATGCTAATGGTTCGCCATCGTCTCAACGTCCGCAATCACCTCCGCGGCCACAATCTTTCTTGCGGCCGCAAAGTCGCAGTGAGCAACCCGAGCAACTTGAGCCAGAGGTATTACTACCCGTCCAGTTCGCGCCTCCTTCGTCTGGCCAGCATCTCTTGTCCAGGTTTGAGCCAGAGATAGCAAAGGAGTCTGACAACCAAATACCTCTCCCGCCAATACCTCCTCGGCCAGAGCCAATACCTCCTCGACCACAGCCAATACACCCTCGGCCACGATTCAACACTACATACCCAACTCTGGTGGCTTCACCATTCTCACAACTGGCCAAGAATCCCTTCTCACCTCCGCAGCTCCGCAACAATCTCAAGGAACTGGGGTCAGGCGTTCAAGAATCCATGCCATACATGAACGTTAACAAGTCTGCAGCACCCAAATCAAAGAGACGGGCCGAGAAGCAACCATCGGTGAAGCCAGCTAAAAAACGAAGGGGAAAGACTTTAGATTTGACTCCAGCTCCGACTCCGACTCCGACTCTGACTCTCATTCCGACTCCCACTCTTACCGCGGCTCCAGATCTTCCTGCTAGGGTTCGGCCTCTTGCTCCCGCTCCACCTCGAGCTCCACATCCCCAGGAGCTCCAGGAGCCTCAGATTCTTCAAACTCATCAGTTCAGCCCGCAGCATCGGTTTATTCCACCGCCTCGACCGGTTCAGGAGCCAGAGTTTGCTTTGGATCCTCGGTTCATTCAGGAGCCCTCGTCTCCCAAGGGTCCTCTCAACTCGACCGCTTCTGAGCCTCATGCGTCTCCAGTCGAGCTTCCATCTGTTCATGGACCTCCCAACATGGCCCCTTTTGAGCTTGTCGCCCCTCAATTCGAGCATCTGTCTCCCCAGGAACCTATCATGGCGCCTGTCGTTGAGCCTCTCACCCCTGAGGTCGAGCATCCATCTCCTCAAGAGCTTATCACGGGGCCTATTTTTGAGCCGCTCACCCCTGGCGTCGAGTCTCGGCTCCTTCCAACCCTTATTGACATGACCCCCTTTGGGCCTTCCTCGCCTCATGCCGAGTCCTCGTCGGCTCAACAACCCTCCAGCGGTACAGTCTTCTCCACTCTGCCTCCCCTGTTTCATGACGATCACTCATCTCCCGACGACAACGCCTTGGACTTTTTGCCCTCTCCGTTTCGAGACGAGCCCTTGCAACAATTTTTCAACGGGCCCGACCTGACCAGGCTCACCGTTGAGACCTCGTGGGTCGAGACTGTCACGATCACTCCCGAGCAAGTTTGCAGCCGGGAGACCTTTGATCAGTTTGCGAATCTGGTCAGGGATTGGAGAGCCAAGACTATGCTGTTTCCAGCCATTGGCAGTGGATTTGAGCTCATCAAATTCGCTGAAGCTGAAGGGGCACTTCACGACAAGTCTGATGAGAGACTCGACCTGACATCGTTCCTTTGCCGGTTCTCCAGGATGAAGCTGGCAGAATGGCACGAAAATGCTGTTGTTATGCGGGGCATGTACCCTGCTTCATATGAAATCATGGATGAACTTCTTCTGATGCTGGGATGGGATGAGAGCCGGCGCCCAGATCTCCAGGACTGTTTGCTTGAAGGGAAGTGCTGGAAGACTATCTGTGGACCCTACGATGGGCTCCTTTGCCTATTGCCTCCCCCACGAAGGTACAAGGACTTTGCCTTGTTTAACGACAAAGTTTCCGAATTTCACTCAAAACTGAACTCTGAACTCGTGGTCAAGATGTGCGCCATGGGCAATTTTCTACAGAAGTCCATTTGGAACGACTTGGAACTCCCCGAGTTCATTTGGGAGAGCTTGGGACGCCGTGACACACGGGGCCGCACACTGGAATACCTTTCTCCTTTCATGGGGCAATTCCGCATCATCGAGACGAACCAGTTCAACCTTGATTATTACTGGCCTAAGCCAGCCGCTTGGAAGTGGGATTGGCCGATTGATCCAACTTCGATTGTTCCTTCAGACAAACCCTGCGACATCTGCAACAAAGAATTGTGCAGCTGCTTCATCGATAAAGTTCACAGGATACCCCGCATCTCGCAGGACGGATCAAGGGGCGCGGGCATCCGTTCGGTCGGCGTGTACAAGAAATACGACCTTCTCGGGGAGTTGGTCGGGGAGCTGCTTCCCGTCGGCACTGCTACTGATCAATGGACGATTCGGTTTCGGCGACCGGATCTCGGCCATGCACCCTTCGCGGAGATCTACCCGCATCAGATTGGCAATTGGGTCCGCAAGGTCAACCACAGCACCGATCCCTCGGCTATGTTCAGAACGCTGAAGATTTCGGGCCGTTGGAGGCAGATGTTGGTGGCGGCTCGAGACATTTATGATGGCGAAGAGATTACAGCAAAGTATGGACGGGGTTTCAAGAAGGAGCAGCCGTATTCTGTTGTTGAGGGACTCGATTAAAGCTTCTCGGTATTTTTTTTTTTTTTTTTTTTTTTTTTTGGGGGGGGGGGGGGGGGGGGGGGTTGGCGCGGGGTGGGGGGGGGGGGGTGTGTGAGGGGGTGGGGGGGGGGGGGGGGGGGGGGGGGGGGGGGGGCGGGGGGGGGGGGGGGGGGGGGGGGGGGGGGGGGGGGGGGGGGGGGGGGGGGGGGGGGGGGGGGGG